>OX402530.1:3067716-3672420 GCA_948098885.1 Drepanosiphum platanoidis | reverse complement strand
AGCATTATAGCGCCATATAACTTTGTATTAATATTTTAATTTAAATGAACTAGTTTACCTCTGTATATTACGGTAAGATTTTAAATTTTATTTTTTCTGGTCAACTCATTAGAATTTAATGTAATTGATAAACAATGAATTCAAAAAAAACAAAATAGTAGGGGTAAATTGTATTATTTGTGTTTAAATGTGAATCTAATTTCTTAAATTTGAACCATAAAAACACCAACATATAGCAATATTTAAAAAAAAATGTATTTTTTACAAGTAAAGTAATCATATATAGTATTACCTATACCTAGTATTATATAAAATACAAATTAAGTTATTGTTATAACTATTAATTTTTAAATGAACTACAATTACCTATAGATACTAAATAAAACACTAAGAAATACTTCAATATTTGTATTGCCAAATTATAAGAACTGCTTTGGAGTTATCACTAAGAATAGTAGTAACAAAGTACCCTTTGAAAGTACCTAAATTTGAGCCTATATGGTATACAACTTATGAATAATTCCAAATATTTATAAATTCCCAAATAAATTCTTATTTTGAAATGAATAAAAACATAAATGTTTATCATTATAGTCTTCTATCAATATGAGGGTAAATGCCAGAAGAATTATCAGTAAGTAAAAAATGAAATATATCATCTGTAAATAAGTAACAAAACTTCATGCATAGATTGTGTAGAAACAAGTTGAAAAAACATACTATTATGTCAATTGCAGCGCACCGATTAATATCTAAAATCTTTATACCTACTCAAGTGCCGATATCAGAATGTTTATTTTAGCTTAAAAATGTATAGATATGCTGGGTAATCTAATGTTTAATAAATAAGTAAATAAAGCATATAATATATGATGCTATACAAGTACCTACTTTATGTAACTTAATCAATTTCATTTAAAAAATACTTAATGTGTAATTGAAATTCTACAAAATACACCATAAATAATGTAGTTTAAAATAGGTACGTTAAACATATCATGAGTGGTAAAAATTATAAGAGCTCCAACTACCAAGTTATAATGTAGCTACTACCTTAAAATAACATTAAATCTTGATATAGTTTATAGTAAAATAAGCAATGCCAACCACTAGATATTTTGACTCAATATTCCGCACTTAAAATGTGGTTTATTAAGCCAATAAATATACTAAAATACCAAAATCAGAGCATCGATCCAAGTATTGAAAATAACAGTATTTTATTATCTATTGTATAGTTAGAGAAAAGAATAAAATAACTTTAAGTCAGTATCTAGATAATCCTAGTAACGTAATATCGCAACACGAGTTGAACAAATACACATTGGCATCAGGGTTGAAAATTGTAAACATAATATAAATATGAAATAAATTGTAACCTAAATATAGGTATTCCAAACAAAGACCAGTTAATCAGCAATTTATGAGTCGACACTAATAAGCAGAAATGAATAAACAAAAATGCTAAATGTTCCAAAGCGTGTGGGTGCCATACACGTACCCGCCGCTTGATAAATACACATTTTTAGAAGGTTGCTGTAACCAATTAATGGATAAAGTGAAACAAAATACAATAGAATTGGCTTGGTGACAAACAAAAATCCATGTTTATACAAAGACCGAGCGGTAACCTACATAATGTGGCATGTCCAGTTGATTTCGAGTGCCGAAGACAATTAAAAATTGAATATTATGCTATTCGAGATGACTATCGATGCGGCGCACAAAGACGAAGCCGTCGGACGACGGGTCGCAGAGAGAGAGAGAGCGGAATAAAACAAACGTATCGACTTACCATCTTTGAGTTTGGACGTCGAGTTGTTGCAGTTTGGCTGGCAATACATGTTGTGTCATTTGTGAACCACAAAAGCGGGATGAAAAACGACGAGTAGCAAAAAAAAAAAAAAACGATAGTAATTCGTAAAAGAAAGAGAATGAATAATAATAATATATTGTTTCGTTAAAAATATAGACGGATTGAATTTCAACACTTAGACTTAAAGGACGTTTACAGACGTTACGTTTTGTACACACCAGTATGATGATAGCATTATTATGAATAACGTGAATTTAACTGTTATTATTATTATTGTTATTATTATGATTATTATTATTATTATTATTATATTAATCCTACGAGTTGAACGTGTACTACTAAATAAAACTATTATTATTATTATTATTATCGTTACAATATAGCCGTTCTCGGTGCGCGTGTAATAATGAACGGACGTGTTATCTCGTTTGTTGTTTTCCTTAACTCGGTTTTTTTCCCCCTTTATCTGCGTGGGTGACCGTCTGTTTTGCAGACGGCCGCAGTGTCGCCGGCCGTCGCGGCGCGAAATGTCGCGCAACGCTTGGCGCCGAAAAAAAAACCCGTCTGCCCCGTAAAGTCTCCTTTGTCGCAGCGTTTGGGGCACGGCATGAACGATCGCCGGAGCAGGACACGACGAATGATTTCGCGAACAATCGAATCGCGAGATATTGAAACGCCGCCGTCGCTACACGCCCGTTTTATTTAATTATTTAACCGGTCGAGCCCGGCGTTTTCACCTCTCGGCATCGACGACGAACACCGTGCGAAGTCTATAAAACGAAAGGAATTTCGTAGTTTTTATTTCGGGGATGTCATGCGTTCCGCGGAAACGCGTAAAACCCGCACAAACGGTCGTCAAGCGAATCGTTGTGGTCGTCTCAGAACGTCCATTATTACCGAGATTTTAAACAATAATATTGTCGAGTAAGACCGTCCGCGAAGAACCCCCCGAAAGACGTCTCCGCTATTGTTTGGCGACGCGTGACGTTTTTCCATACGGTTTCGCCCTCTCGGATTCGCCGCGATGAAAAAAAAACCGGGGGGGAGACGTCGTCGTCGTTCCCCGCGAAATACGCGCGTCGATAATTTCCCGCCGTCCGCGGCGCACGCACTGTTCACGCGCGATCTCACACGTCCTGCCGCCGCCGCCGCCACGAGAGTCGTATGTCGCGCAATCGTGTGTGTGTGTGTGCCCACTCGTCGCCGTCGGTCGCGTACATAATAATAATAATATCCACTCGACGACGACGGTACGATTGCGTACAATAACACTCGATGGCGCGAGAGAGTCCGGTCCGTTTTTGCCCACACACTCGGGAATAATAAATACGCGCGAGAGGGAGTAAATAATAATAACGAGTCAACTGACCTACCGTTTTTTTTTTTGTTTTTTTTTTTCACGTCTCTTTCTTTAACGCGCTCCGTAACTTGCTCGTCTACGTATTTATACGCGCCGCCGCCGCCGATAATAATATATTATAACAATATCGTTGCGTTATTATTTTTATTTTTTTTCCCATATGTCCTCCGCTCGTCGTCGTCGTCGTCGTGTCTTATTGTGACCTTATAATCGTTACGCTTTTCGACGTGGTCGTACGTACGGTCGCGAGCGCGTACGACGACACAAGAAAAAATAACCCACCTGCCTGCCCCCCCCCACGTACCCTACCCCGCCGATAGACACGCGCGTCGCGTCATCCTTGGCTTTGATAATATTATTACGTCACGTCCGCGCGAACGTCTAATTATTGGTCCGCGCGCGCGCGCGCAATCGAATCGGAAAACGAAAATCGAGGGGATTTCATCGATTCCACCAGACGTCTCTTTTTTAATTGGCCGCGAGCAATGTCCGTCCCGCCAGCACGGGTTAAAATCAAACGAACGCGTACGACGAAAAGAGTGAGTTTCGGGAATAACGGAATCGATAGGTTTTACAAAACTACCCGACGAAAACGACGAGACCCTCGTCGCGCGAAAAGCTGGTGGGGATAAAAAACAAGAGTTTTTGTAAACGCGTAATACACTCGAGGACCGTTCGTCGTATACTTTTATCTATGACAAATAAACGGTCGACTCTTCCCACTGCACTTCCTCCCTCTACGTATATCTCTCGGCTCCTCGTCCGTGGCTCACCCGACCACCGCGTGCTATCTCACACGAGTGAGTATCCGATGCGTTACCGTGTGGTTTACTATTTGAAAAAAAAAAAATAGACCCGACGGTTTTCGTAATGATTTGTTTTGAGTGTTTTAAACCTAGTGTTGAATGTCGATCAGATTTCGCTGTCGAAATGAAGACATCTGTTCGTTTGCGCTACCTGCAGTGAACACGCTACTTCAATCAATGTCATTCTAAATAAGTGCGAAACTAATTACGATCAACATCATCTACTGACACGAGTACCTGTACTATGTCCTTCATTTTATCTCACTGATATCCATTTGGACGCGGTAAAATGTCATCGTTAAAACAAAAATAAAATCATTAGGCACAGCTCAATTGACAATAACACGATATTATAGGTACAGTGTTTATAAGACTGTGTAATCTCGTGTCAAATGCATTGCGTAGGTATCAAAACCGAAAAGCTTTTAAATTGCCTATATGAAGTTTAAGAAGTATATAAGTGTTTATAGAATAAATAAAATATTATATACGTTAAGTTAATGCCGTATACTAATGGGTTTTATTCGTAATAAACCCTAACCTTTTTCAAAATGTAGACTTATTTGTGGATTCAGGGTCACGTGCGTTTTAATCTCTGAGATTTGTGTTTATTTTAAAACTTGTAATGCATTAAACGATACGCTTTCTTTATTTCCTAATGGTTCGATTCACGAAATACATTTCTTTTAATCCGAATGAACAAATCGTAAAATAATTGTAATTGAATACGAGTAGGTAATGAATGTCATTACCTAATCCGCTGCAGTAGGAACCTATTTTAACATTCTTATTGTGATTTGTGATGATGATGAAGTTTATGAAAAAATATTTGCGTCTATTTGAAATTAAGCCTCGATTAACAAAATTGAAGATCCACCTCCCTCCGCTAAAATTTATCTAAATCATCGCCTATGATAGATACTAAAAGAGATTAATTACATGATTTATAATATTATAAATCGTAACAATTGAATTGAACTGTATTATTGTTCGGAAAATATATAATATACATTATTATTATTATTATTATGACATCAATAACGACCATAACTATACATATAATACGTTGAATAGAATCCAAAACTATAAGGTTAAAGTATACTAAAAAAAAAATGTTAATAACAATAATAATTTTAATTTGCTATAGAAATCAATAACAAATGGCGTTTTAATTTGTATGTTTATAGTTTATTTGTACAATATATTTTTAATCATTTTTATTTATTCGGTCGGTATATTGATTTTATTTTTAACTAAAAAACATGATATGATATCTATAGTAAATAATGTACCTAATATGTTTAAAGTGTTATGTCTTATCTTTAGCTGTAAAGAAAACAGAACTATCTAAAATTATGAAATCGAATAAAAAACGCCGTCATGACTAAATATTTTGAAGTGAACAAAATTTTCTCGAGATAGAAAAATATATCACAATAATAGTAAAGCAATAGTAAATACAATCCCTCAAAATGGACAGTAAAAATCAAATTATTTAATATATTTGTAAATATTACCCATTGTGTGGTGACAAAATGTACACATACAACAGAATTTATTATGTATCTGCACAGTTTATGAGCCTATTACCTAGTACCTATAATACATAAATATAAGCAGCGTGGATCCGTGGGGGGCTAAGGGGCTTTAACCCCCCCTCTCCTTGGGCTGTAGTTATTCGTAGTAATAATTCAGAAATAAAAATAAAAATAAAATATTGTGTAGTGTGCACCAAATACCAATATTATATCATATTATGTCATGTGGAGGATGTGTTGATCGTATTTTATCACATGAGAAACTAAACGGTTTAAAAAAAATTATATTTTAAAAATAATACACATTTATACCTTACTAGCTGACCCGGCAAACGTTGTTTTGCCATGTATTTCTAGTGAATTTTGTAGTATAAAAAATAACTAACTTATTGTAAGTATGAGGAGACGGCGTCTATGATTGAAAGAGGAATGGAGCGCGCACGCACGCTATTTCGGTAAAAGTTATATAAAAATTATATGACGTTGCAAAATCCATACCTTTTGCATAAGGATCGTCGGGTTTTCGCTTTAATTGTATACGTCACGGCCAATCGGTCGAGCTTGTGACCAATGACGATAGATTTGCCTGCGATCGTATGCGAACGTCCAATGAAAAAAGTTCTATTGTTCATCGCACGCACGCAATTACGGTAAAAGTTATGTAATAATATGAAATTGCAAAATCAATACCTTTTAGTAAAAATCGTCGGGATTTTCGATGACATAACAATCTATTTATATAAAATGCAAATTACCACGCACTCGCTGATCGTTGCATCTCGAAATCTAGCCCGTGAAAAGTTTTTCCCCGTATGAGGGAGAAATAACGTTCTACATTTTCAACCCCTTTAACCCCCTTAGGGGTTGAATTTTGGAAAATCCTTTCTTAAGGGTCCTCTGCTATATACATAAAACGAAACTATTGACCAAATTTAATACCACATTTATTACCACACCTTAGAGTTAATTTTCTTAATTTTTTTTCCGTAAGATCCTTCTCCCGACAATAACAAACACAAACAAAAAAAATTAGTTAGCTAAATCGGTCCAGCCGTTCACGCGTGATGAGGATATCTGGTAGTAAATAGGGATTCATTTGTATATAATATTATTTTTACCGATTTCAACCCTTTAAAAGCAAAATTTTAAAAATCGGGCGACGTGGTGACACTTAGGAAGGTATTTGGAACAACTCTGTGAAAAAAAATTGGAAAAAAATTAAATAGCGTCGTCACAAAATGGGAACATAAAAAAGACCTGTTCTTTTAAATATATAAAGGATTTGTCGAGCATTTATTTCTCCTCTCGAATTATAATTTCTAAATCGGCACCTGTACTCAGTTTCCCAAAAATTGGATATCATTTTCGTTAGTTTTTCTTGGTTTAGCCTCCCTCACCCTCCCATTTGTAATTTCTGGATCTGCGCCTGTACATGAGTGTCGGTAAACATTGAATAAATGTCCAAAGGCCATTTTCACCAACAGTGAAACGGGCCAGGCTGGTATTTTAAAGAAGAAAGGATGGACGGAACTCTTACCGCGAGCTGTTTTTTTAGGATTTGAATGAATAATATATGTACACATTGACTCATTTTTCAATGAAATAAAAAATTGAATATTCATATTTTTACGTATTGAAAACTCCCGTTTGTGTTTGTTTAAAACAGTTGTATGAAGGTACGGGTATAATATATAAATATCTACGTTATGTATTTTATAGTTATTTGTTCACGTTCCATTACATAAATATAAAATCTCCTTTTTTTCTTTTTTTTTTATCAGTATTATTATTAAATTCGCCTCACTCTGCACTCTGGTCAATGTCTGCCTTCGGGTAAACACCTGATATCAAAATTTTGTTTCATATTAATCACAATTTATATTTTCTATCGTTGTATAGGTACAATTATTATAAATACATAATGTATAATAATATATTGTAACATGTCGTTTAATAAAGTACACGTGTTTTATCGAACAAAGTTTAGATCCTTTTTTTCTTTTCTACTGCCTATTTTTATAAGTCGGCGGTCACCGAATACAATAATTATAATATCGCAATAGTATTGATAGATGACGATGGTTATAAATGTATTTCATAAAATTAATATCACACACGCGTAGATATAATTACTAAAAAATCCTCCAATAATTTAGATATTATTCACGATATTCTTTACGAAATTATGAACGTTTGCTAGTTTTGCTAGTTTTGCTTTGTTTAGAAATGATTTATTGAATTGTTAACTCGTAACAAGTCACGACTACGGATTTCAAAGTAATTATGAAAACAAACCGACACAAACGTTAAAGGACGCGAGTATAGGTGTAACCTGTCAATCATATTTCTTAGAAAATAACTGCAACGATATCAATAACTATAGGCGGATTCGAACAAGACAGGGAAACTTTGCCGGTTAAATAGAGCGAAGTTAAATAGATACTAACAGAGTTACGGTACTTCTTATAACTTGATTGTAATTAACTTCTATTGTATAAATAATGATTTTAGAAATTAAAATAATAGAAATAACTGCACTTTAATAAATATAAAATAACATTTTTAGTACCTCGCTCGAAGTCGACCCTTTACTTTTAAATTTTAATAGATTCCCCGTACGCATAAACGTATACTAAATCTATTAAATTATTCTATAGTATCTAAAGTTATGCCTCCTAATGTATCAAAACAATTAATTATTAAAAAATAGACTTCATTTTAATGTTGATTATTTCATTTACAATTTTATCATTTCATACTATTATAGAGTATAATATTCAATAGAGGTCCTTTTCCTTTTTTTTTGTCGTCTAGTTGATTTATTTTAGTAAAAATTACAAAGTCAAACTTATAGAGTTAACAAATACATATAATATGTCATGGAAATAACGTCTGTTCCCCACAGTCACTTTAAGCTGGTACGAATGTACAATTTAAACCATGCGTGGCGGAAATTTAATTTCGATGTTTGACATTAGAGACATTTAAGACAAACAAAATCAACCGGTCGAACTGGGTGAGAAAAATTACGGTGCACACGTGGTTCGCAACGACGAACGGATTATTAAGATATTTCGGACAACGATGTCCAACGGCGCGATTTGAACGAGACTGAAACGACAAAGACTGACTAGAGAAAGCCACACGGTTTTCGACCTAATCGATTTCACCCCACGCGTTGTCTTTCCAAGTAGTAGGCGGGAGTGACGCAATAACGACCGTATTAATTTTGTGTATTTGGACTTTGAACACGACTCTTAGGTACCATTGTCTTGCCAAGTAGTAGGCGGCGTGACCGGATTCACTTCGTTTGTTTGTTTGAACTTTGCACACAGCCGTATAATATACGAATATCATCAAAGACGACCGACCAAGTTTTCGAGATTATTATCTTCTAAATTTCATATCGTTTTATTCGCGGTGATATGGTCGAATTAGAAAACATAAAATAAAGCAATGAATAGGCAAAAAATTCTACTTTTTCTACGACATCCGTCCGAGATGGACGAGATTTCCGAAGGCGACTGCAAATCCGAACGCAATAGGTTTTTCGTAGTTATTTTACACAGCAAGTAATGTTTGGAGTTGAATTGTTTGTTTTTTTCCTTCGTGAAAATTCAAAATACCTATTTACGATTAGTCTGAGCCAAGGCCCGGGCGGCCCCAGACCGTAGTTCCCCGCCGCCTGCACTCTCGATAACAGTGTTATAGAAAGTTGTGTTCACATTTTCGTAGATTATTCCAACACATACGTGGTGTTTCGGTTATACATAATCTACTTAATACGCTGTGACATTATTCGATTCTTTCTCGCCTTGTGTTTTAAACAGGCGTGTATTGGTATTCAGAAAAACCCCTCGATTTCGAAAAAATGTAGTCTTTACCACTAATTTAGCTTAACAATTATTTCCCATTCAAGTGTACAACACAAAGAGAACCATTGTGCTGACGTGAAAAAACACTGCTTCGTCACTAATTATCTCGCCATTGGTTTGAACGGATTTTGAAATATTATAGGCCGGTGTATGTATATTATTTTTTTTTTCAAACGAATTCTCCGACTCGTGTACGCGAGAAAAATATAACATATTATTTCGGTCTGCTTTATTATTATTAATAAATGAAAAACGAAATATAACGATCATCGGCCACTGTACGGCGTCACGGCGCCAAGATAACGTTGTGTATAATATATTACATGCCGTCGTTACGCAAAGAATATAAAAAAAATAAAATATGTCAATTTTAAACACAGTATATATCGAAGTATATCGCATGTGCGCCGAACATATCTTTTTCCAAAAAAAAAAAAACGTGGCATGTGACTCGGACATATCCGTTCGAAATATGGCGTAGAATTCGCGCGAAATGTATCTTTCGCATGCGATTCCGATGGACCAACTGCCCGTTATTTAATAGCCAATAATCTAATGAAGAGAACAATACACGTCGTGTGCCCACGAATACGGTCCGACACTAATGCGTTCGGTTCGAGACGGCATTACTGTTTATCGTTCGCGAGTCCGACGGGTTTATTGCGTTATATTTTTCCCTTTTGGATAACGTTTCGGGCTGAAAGTATTATTCAAAAGTTTATTACTCGAAGGAGTATTGCACTTTGGACGCATATTCTGCCGCTGTTTATGTGGCGAATTACGTACGGGCGAACAATGGAATAATAGTTAATTATCGTCGTCGGAACAAAACGCGCAGTACCTATTTCAATTAAAATTATTAATCGTATTTATTATTAACACCGTTATTATATTATTATATTAAAGTCTGCACCGTTTCGAGTAAACTACTCAGACACGGGTAGCGTTATTGTTTATTCGGTTTTTTTTTTTTTTTCGAGTGATTATTATTTTCATTGTGTAACCGAAAAAACAATGGACGAGTGTACTAATTTCGAAGGCAACGAGAACCTAACTATTATTACTAAATCACATTTACAATTCGACGAGTGTGTATTTATTTCGTACGGAAACCTTAGTCTCTCGGAAATTGATATCGGTCTCGACGTTTCGTAATCCAAGTATTAAGCGACTATAATTATTATTCGGCGAGGAAATGAAAACACGTTCATATTAAATGAAATGCAAATTTAATGTTTATTAAAAATGTATACGAGAACAGAACACTCATAACGTTGATAATCTAAAAGATTTTTTTCAAGAGCATAGACAATATTATATAAAGCGCATAAATTCATTTCGTATATAATACGATGTGCTGTGGTGCACTTGATGAAATTATGTAATACCTTCAAAGGTATAAAATCAAAATGTCATAAAACTTTTTTACCGTCTTTTTTTTTTTTAAACAAAAATTAAATTAAAACATTACGGCGATTTACAGTTGAACGATAGAATACAGAACAGTACAGTTTGTTAAGGTTTGAAATTATCAAATACAATAATATAATAGTAACATTTATAAATTTTAAACGTGCTTATTTCGGTAGCATATTAATTTTTTTTCAAAGATATAAACTAAAAACTCGGTCCAGAAGATCGTCAAATATACGTAGATTGTACAAGAGTAAACGATTTTACATTTTGATTTTGATTTATGATTTCAATTTCGAATATTTTTAAGTGTTGATAATATTAACAACGAAAACGGCATGCAATATAGAAATATGTTAACGAATCACGAGTGGAAATATACGTCATTTCGACGTCATAAAACTCCCGTGAGGTATAAGTTGTTATCATCTAGAAAATCGAGGACACTATTGATGAACCGTAAAACGCGTACGTTTGTGAAACCTGATCGTCGACCAAAGGCGATAAAAAGGAGACAACTAATCGCGTTACGAAATTTCGCGAATCATATACGGACCAAAGTTCACCCGGGAAACGCTGCACGAGAGAAGAAGCAACAACGAATACGATATAAATGTACTTTATTATAACATACGTGTATTTATAAGCCTTTCTTTTATTGGAAACGAACGCGGCTCGGGCGTGTTTGGGGACCGGGGGCGGTCAGTTAATAAAAAATGCACTAGTTAACGAAATAAATAAAACAATGCCCTCATAGGACGACCCGAAAACCCGAAGGATTGATGCGGTGGTAGCCAAAGATTAAGCATTGATAGACCGGCGCGCATCGAAGATATGGACGGAGAGAGCTCTCCTGAACGGACCGTTAAACCGGAGCGGTGGAAGGAGATAATGTAATATTCTCACACCTATTATATTATTTCCTTTATTTCGCGTTGGCACCGATATCCCGTAATATATCAGATACATTTAAAATCCAACAGAACGTGTTACATTTTTAATATATTTAATGCAACGGTACGCGTAGTACGTATATCGGTATGTATCGCATGATGTATTATGCGCGTAGATTTAATTCAACGCCGTTAAATCTAGTATGTAAATAAATTTTAATTAAATATGAAAACAATTTTTAAGTTAAATAAAAAAAAACGCGATGGCAGATAATCGTAAAAAACGGAACAACCTTTTTGTTAATGTTTATATACAGCGGCACTATAGTAAAGTCGGTTAAATGGTCGTATTATATTATTAAATTATGAGTTTATGACCTACATTGTCTGAGGGGTAAAGTTTTTTTTGCACGTCTTTTTCGACTTTTAAGTAACAAACATTTTACTCTGTGATTTTTTAAACAGTTTTATTTAAAACGTCCGAAACGCACACCGGTATAACTCGATCGGATTTAGTTGCTCGGGCGACAAGTCGAAAACCGTTTTTGATCAAATAAATACAAATATTCCATACCTTTAATAATAATCGTTTTAAATTTTTATACGATCGATTAAACCGGGCAACTATAACGTAACATACCTGTCTAGAAAAAACTCTGAACTCTGTGGTAACTGTGTGTTTATAGTCTGCCCCGGACGGGGAAAGTTGCCGATCTTAAAAAGTTAAATAAGATCGTACGACATAGTTACGAAACAAAAAACAAAAACTTTTCATTTTGCGTTTAAATCAATAATAATAATTTCAGTGTGAAATCGAAACCTGCCCTTTTAATCGTTCGAGAAAACCTAACCGAAACCGTCTTAATGTAGAACCTGACCTCCGGATCCAATCGTCACAAATCGAACCAGACATTGCCGGATTTTCCAAAAATAAGCAACCACGAAAATCTCATTAGCTTTTCAGATTCGTTTTTCACTTTCAAGGCAGTTTTACTGTCTGGTTAGAACATTTTTTTTCTCTTTGTTTTCAACTATGATTTTGTAATTTGTTCGTGATACGTTCAATAAAATTATTTTAATCGGTTATTGTTGAGAACTAGTGTTCGTTTTTATCGCGTGGTACTCACTGGAGGGTCCCAGAGCTGAATTTGGTCCAACCAAAGGTTGGGAACCGCTGATGTAGGGATTTTGTTATTTTTCTCTGCCGTCGCCGGCAGTCGCAGACTTTTATTCGTTTATTCGAGTCGACAGTTCGCTCGTTTGGCACAGTCGCGCGACGATAAAGTAACGCGAGCCGATATTGTTCTATAGACGATATTATTATGATGCGTACGTCGTTATCTCGAAGGGCGGAAAAAAAACACCTCCTGCCGTTTCCGCGCGGCGGCGGCGGAACGAACTCGTCGTCAGACTAAATCGACGCGTATATAAACATTTAATGATAAATACGATAATACCTTTCTAAACGACCCGCTGCCGAACGCAAAGAGAATTCGTCGTCGAATAACGTACCGCGTGCGACGACGATAACAACAACGCGCGACGGATCGGCGGCGGCAATTATTTTCAGTTTCGCTCGTCGAAATCATGTGCCGCGCCGGCGTGCGAACGAATTGAATAAAGCGCAAAATGCGTACGCATTTCATAGTGAATTCGACGTACGTTGAAATATAAACGTATGTGGACGGGGATCGAAAACGGCTGGCGAACGTTTGATGTTAATTAGATTTTTCTCTGCCCGTCGTCGCCGTACCGGCGGCGCGATGTATAATTAATTAACTCTTCGAGTAGTAGTTGTAGTAATAGTATTGTGCGCTATCGAGGCGGAATGTGTGATGTATAGAGTTCGACGCATACGATATTGTAACGCGCTCAGACGCGAGAATTCTGCGCAAACTTGGGCGCGGGTCCTTGACGCGTGCACGGTTTAACGTGACATTACCCGAGCTCGCAACACGAGCCGGTCCTCGACGATCGTTCCGTTTCCGGAACACCGCGGCGGTGCGGCGGCCGGCGAGACTATATAATATATATTCTCCTTGCGAGATCACTGCGGGCGCCGGCGTCGACGACTTGCGGCCCCAGATTATCGTAAAACGATTATTCCGCCGCCGGAGAGAAAAACAATCGTCGCGAGAAATCTAATAACGCGTAATGAATAGGATAATATGCGTTCGACCGACACGAAATGTAAACAACAACGATATCAAATTATAGCGCGATTGTATAATATTAATATACGCATATCATACGCGTATACCTCGTCGTTGCGCTCGCGTGTGTGTCCGACGATTGCCTCACGTTCGTATTATTATTATTATAATGATATTACGTTTCTGTCGATGTCCTGTGCGAGTCAAACGCACTGTCGACGGGTATTATAGCAGAAAAGAGTAAACGAATAGACGTAAAACTACGAAAAGAATTTCGAAATCAACTTCCAAAAGTACCAACAATCACTACACCAGAAACGCTCCCTCAAGTTGAAAATAGAACGACTTCTTTTAGTCGAAAACGCGATGACGCATTTACAAAAAAATGAAATAAAAACACACACACACACACATATTAGAAAGATCGATAATATATTCTTGGCTTCGATTAAAACCTCCCGCACGACCTTTAGTTATTTTCAAGCGTTCCGTCGTAATATTACATCGAACTAAATAAATGTAAAGAAATGTTTTTTAACAGACGCGTACACGGCGATTACCCTCAGATATTATGGATAAACGTACGACTGCGGTGTTAAACAGTTCAAAAGACGGCTTAAGAGCTTTTAAGGGTTGCGGAGGACCCCGGAGTCTGCGCTCGACGTACTGTTGTTTCCTCGTTCCCGGAGGAAAATCGCGAAAACACGCCACTGATTATAAGTTTAACCGGTACAACCACCGTAAGTATATGAAATATGCACAATGCACACATAATGTACACTATTGCAGTATATTAACAATACGCTGGTTTAGAACGAATGGATTTTTTTAATTTTATTAAAATCGTGTCATCGCACGGCATGATATAAGTTTGTGATGATTATAGTTAATATTTATAGCATTTACATTATACTTATATATAATATGATATTCTTGTAAACGTAATCGGTATATTTATGAGATTTTTTTTTAAAGTGCTTTTAAACTGTTCAGAAGAGCGATTTTGTTAGATTGAACAGGGTCGACTTGCAATACTTTTTGCCATGGCTTTTAAAGAATTTAATACATATTTCATGTGGATATACTGGTCGAAAGGCTCCGGCAATCATATGGCCGACAGTATAGTAATCGATAAAAAGAGAATTTAAATTTCGAAAACACATATCTAGTAACCAAGTATAAATCGAAACGAATTTAATAGGTTATCGCCAAAACTAAAATAATATAATATTTGTACTACAAATAAGTACAATACTATAATACTAAAATTTATAATAGTACTTTCAACTTTCCAGACTATAGTAAATTACTAATTCGTTGTCGATTTGTCGTGGAATTTTTCAAATTCTCGTGGTCGTCCAAGTTTAATATTTAAAAAAAAAAAAACTGAATAATAATATGTATTATTCTGATGTCGAAATTTGGTTCGTATATCCTGTCGGCCACAATATGTGTCATATCACTATTACTTGGTAGAAGGTAACATTTACTACTTGGCGCATACGACGTATACTATAGAAGAATTCCCAAAATTATTATACTACTTATTTTTTCGAATATTTTTCAATAAAAAACGGAAACCGAACTTTTTTTAATTTTTCGCGTCGATATTGTTTTTGCATCGATGATTGTTATTGGCGAAAACGAGACCCGTGTGTGTGTGTGTGTGCGCGTCGCGTCTAATTTCTCGGGGGGTTTACTTCCGCGGGTTTTCAGGATAAAAGGGGGGGGGGGAGATGGTACCAATTAGCCGAGTCAGTCCCCAAGCCCGAAAATATCCGCCTACATCATGGATAGAGACTCCATCACGCGCTCGACATAAGCCCGCAGCAGACCCGACCGCTATAAATTACAACACGCCATATATCATTATACGGGCGGCGCGGCAGTCGCGTGCATGCCTACTTACGCTAATTATTATATTGTCGTAACGACGACACTACGCGTATACCTACAGCTATGTACACATATAATATTTATATATATATATATATATATATGTATGTATGTCACTGGGGTTCGGCGGCGGCGATGACGTCAGCGCGACGGTGGTGGCGTCGTCGGCAACGGCGACGACGACAACGACGAAATAATGATAATAATAATAATAGTAATAGTAAAAACAATGACGGCACGACGATTTTATTGTTATCTCGGTGAATTTCGATTACGCCGTCGCAAGTTCGCGGTTATGCGTAATGTACTAGACGTTTAATACTCCACGCGCACGCCGACAATGCTCGCCGGGGTGGCGCAACTAGGTCTGAAATCTCGGGCGGGAGCAAAGGATTATTAGAGCTGTAATTTTTAGAGCTCGCTAGAAATATACATATTTACAAATTCATAACGATTAATTAACTAAAAGGTTTTCCATTGCTGCCCAAGGTAACAGATCCGTTGCAGTGGCTCAACCACGGACTCCCGGGAAGCTTCGGTATACGTAGTCAGCGTTTATACTGTAATCGAATAAAATTTAAAAAATAAAAAAAAAACGAGAAGGCGACCCCTTGCCTTCACCCCATCATACAAGAAGCCTCGCACAAGTTTAGTTGACTTGCGTGTAAATCGATCGATAATCGTGTGCGACTTTGAAATTATTAAAAACTATAAAAACGTGAGATTTAAATTATTAATTTTTTTTTAAAAATCATAAGACAATGCCGCTTTGTGGCGCTAGTCAACGGTTACGTAGGTCACGCGGCTGATATTTCGAATACAGTGAAAACTCATTTCACAGTGGACACATTTCCGATATTGGACACTTCAATAATAATTGTCCATCCTATAATAAATGGTAGAAATAACGCTGTATTGCGAACATAATTTTCGCGGCGCGCTGGCCGGAGCGTGGAAAAATCCACGCTCGCGCGAAACCGTCTCGAATTAAATATCGCGTTAATCAATAATTTCTGACCAAATTGTTGCTTCTCGCGTAATTACAGCTCGCGCCGCGCCGCCCGTAACCTATTTATTTATATCAATACTGCGCGTCGTCACGTCGCTACGACCGTGCGACGGGAGGCGCGCTCGTTACCCCGGCACCACCGGCCAAGTGGTGGACTTTTCTCTCGGTTTCGTCCCGATTCGTTAATCCGCCGTAGTACCTCGGCAAACTTGTCCTATGCCGCACCGTTTCGGTTGGTTTTACGCATTACGGCTGCGGTAAGAGGGGACCGCCGAGAAAGAACGAACGAAAAAATTAGAAATACATTTTCGAAATGACGATAGAATATATTACGACGATGGGGATTTTAAACATATTATATTTAGTATACGTTGGCACAATTCTACGGTGAAACTATAGGGTATAATATCGCGTACGATGGTCGGATTAATAAAATTAAAGTACGACGACGCCGTTTCAGGCACGTATCGGAGTGTTGTTTCGAGGGAGGTTGTTGTCAATGTGTATTTATTAATTTGTGAAATAAAAATATACACACTCAAAGTATTAGGAGGAACTTATGCGTGTAAAATGTATATTTCAAATTCTGTTTAAATTCTGTTTTGGGTAGAGGGGTTCGGGAGTCATTATCTCTCCCGAAATGTGACGTAGGCGTGTTTTCGAGTACGACGCAGGCTCAATCTGACGAGAAATGTAAACGAATAATAAAAAAATGAATACCTTAATGTGTGCGTCATCTGTCGAGTGTTAATGTTCCAGGAGTGTTTTTAAAATAAAGATATAATAAGAATGGTATAAATGTTAACAGCTACGGCGCGGTATGTTCATAATAGCTACCTTAAAGGATTGTCGAACGACTGCTTTAATTATACACAACAACATAACAATGGGTATCGAAGCACGTATGTTGCACATATATACTCGATGAAATGACAATATATTATTTTCATAAAGATATTATTAAATATATAAAATAATTTATTATAATTATAAAATATCTTTAATAGTGAAAAAACAAAATAAAATAAAAAAATAGGTCTTGCCTGGAGTATTATGTAAAAGAATAGAAAAGTGCTTAAAATATTTACGACCAGTTTCGAATAAAATTCATCGTCAGGTAAAAAAAAGCTCACTTTTATATTAGATACACATTATTAAAGATATTTTATACTTTTAATAAATTATTTTATATATTTAATAATATTTTGTTATTATTATATGAGTATTAACCTTTAGACATGTTTATTTTTTATATATTATTTTCGTAAATTATCAAAACGTTTATTAAGATTTATGACATACTCGGGCTGTAAATTGTGTAATCTCGTCGTCCAGAACTATATGGAATTCGGATAAAAAAAAAAGTAAAGACGTGAAATTCGTGATTTCAATAGATTTTACTCGTAAATCGCGAACCCCAACACTCGAAAATACGAGTAAATCCCGACCGCACCGATCTGACGGCGAGACCGGATTTCCCGCGGTAAAGTCGACGAGCGCGTAACCAAATCGCCTTGACGTCACGCGAAAACAAAAGAATAGGCGCGCACAGTGACTTTCTATCGATTTTTCTTTTATTTTTTTTTATTTTTTGCGGGCCGCGTCGCATAAAGGAAACGTTTTTTCTCGTCTCGGTTATCACACGCGACGACGCCGCAAAGGCCGTCTCTCACGTATTATAATACATCATTATAATAATAGATATGTACGTGTATGTATGTACGTATACCGCGACGTGCCACGAGACTAGCTGCCGGTCGTAAAGTCGCCGCGACACACGCCGCGACCGACGGCTGCAAATCCGTCGGGACTTGAGCGGGGGCACCGCGGCGGTCGACGGCGACCGCAACCGCCGCCGACGCCACAACAGCTCGTTGTTGCACGGCTGACCTTTTAAAAAAGAATACATTTACCAGAGTTTGCAGGATCATCCGGGACCCGCGAGCCCGGGACGTACGGCGGCGCCGGGTTTATAAAATATTTATGCGTTTTCGAGGGCGCGCGTATGTAGAAAGAACGAAAGAAAGGAAAGAAAGAAAAACGAACGGCGAGAGAGGGAAAAGCGCGCCTTTCCCTCCCCGTCTCGGTAAATATATACACACTTACCCGTCGCACTTTCGTCCCTCCGGTTTTTAATTATTTCTAAGAGAGTGAGACCGGATTTTTCTTTCTTTTTTTTCTCTGTTTTTCCGTATATAAAAAACCGTTTTCAAACGTAATAATAATTATCATAATAGCGTGTGTACCTACGCGCACGATATTACTATACCTACGCGGTTATATTTTTTTTTGTTTTTTTTTTGCTCCTCTCCTGCCGTTAATGAAATATTATCGTCTCAGCGAGTTCTCTTACCGCTCTTGTTTACCATATCCCGCGAGTGTTATGTGTGTATAACGTCGAGCACACGAGGCGCGCGCGTCATAATGATAATAATTAGGGACTTGTGGGAATCGCACGTTTTTCTATAAGCTCTCGATTTATAGCAGACCGAACTAGAAATCAGAGCTATTGGTATACCACACGGCGAGTTTAAAAATCGAAAATTTAAAATGCCTACTTTGTAAATTTTAGCAAAATAAGTGCACGTGTTAATCGATTGCATATCGCGCATATTTTTCTAGAAAAAAATTCATTTTTTTAACCATTCTAGACAGTTATTTTGCAGATATTTTGCTAGCCATTCGTTCGAATTCGTTTGATCGTTATCAGAATTCGTTCGACAATAGCTTTTATACAATACCAAAAACCACGATAAGGGGCTGGAGACATATAATACAGCTCTCCTAAAAAAAAAAAAAAATAGTGTAAACACTTTGGAAATCTCATTTTTTTTTTTTGTTTACAATCTTATTGTTTGCCATTTGCTCGACCATTTTCTACCATTTACCAAACCCCCTCCACTACTATTATAAACGAAAATTCTTTTTTCCCGTGTTCCCCGCCACAACTTTTTAAAAATTTACGATTTATTTCAATTATTTTGCATATTCTACGATTTTTTCGTTTCGTCTTTTCTAGCTCCTGCAAATTCCGAGGTCTAATAATAACAATAATATATTCGCTTAGCTCTCGCGCATACGTCGCGTCGCGGCATTACACGTACGTGTATCATCTCCCGTGAAGTCGAAACACGTCGTATGATTATTATCATTATTATTATTCCGACGTCGTTATCAAACGGCGAAATTATCGTGCGCCCCTCCGGTAAGGTAGTTTGTGTTGTTGTTGTTATAATTATTATTATAATGTTCTAGTTCGGTGTAATTATTCGCGTTTACTCGGGATCCGTTGATTTATCGCGGAATGATTAATTCAAGCAAATATATTATAATATAATTCAGGTGCCTTCTAAATTATATATCGCAACGCGAAATTAATTGGATTAATGCGCGCCCGCCGACTGCGGGACGATTGATTCGTTTAAAAGTCTTATTGTTTTTGAAATATGACGTGTATTGTTATTGTTATTATTGTTTCGCATGCGATTTTTCCACTTTGCAATGTGTAAGGTACCCGCCGGTGTAATAAACAAAATAAAGGATGTTATTATTATTCTGTATTGTTGCGATACGATTTCAAATTGCATTCGAATCACAATTTATGTTTTATAATATTTCTGACCCAGCACGATAATAAGAGAAATCACAATTTTTTGTAAGTAGGTTTTAAAATCGAAAATAATTCGATGAAATATTGAAATGTACGAAACCGGTCTGGCACTCATAATAATCGTTAGTAAATAATACAGCAGTTTATTGAAAATTCGGTTTTGTCGAGTATTTATGTTCACAATTTTCGATGGCAATTTAACGATTAATTAAACAAAATTAATGATTGCATCGTTGAAGTATGTAGGATGTTCGTTATTTTTTTAATAACAATTGCCGATTACAAATCGATGAATCATAAAAAAACGTCCAATAATTTAATCTCTAACGAGTTTAAAATTATCATAATTAAACATATTATCATCACTAGACGTAAGGAATGCGTTGCCTAGTCATAGCAACCATAGAATTTATTTATTATTTAATAACGCGATACCTAACATTTTCGATTTTCCGTACGTCTTTATGAATAGAAATAAACAGAATTTTACAATAAAATTGTATTGTAAAATAAGAAACAACTCTTTGGATAAATATTGATAAATATCGATAAATTATTGATAATATTGTTTACGACAAGTACCCCTAGCTATCAAACATTGTAATAACAAAAACCAACAGTTTTCTAATTTGAATTTCGAGTATATGAAAAATATTTTCGCATTACCACGTACAGTAAAATCAATTTTTCATTTGTACTTTCTTTTTTCTTTTCTTTTTTTTAATAAAAAAACTCGGAAAAGTTTCAATTTCGTGACTTAAATTATATCAATTTTTAAGCAAGGCATCAAATTAAATTCGTAAAGTTACATTTGTTCAAATGAAAACATAACTAGATTTATATTTGATGCATTGATTATACAGTTCAACGACTTTAATAAAAAGTTTTTTTCTCTCATTTAAATTACAACCCTCTAGAAGTTTTCATTATTAAAATAATGTTATTTCAACTTGTAGTGTTAAAAAAATAGCGGTTAATTATATCACAGCGGCCGCGATGATTACGACATAATAAAGCAAGTATTATTATTGTTTCGGTACATTTTTGTTGTTTCTTTAAAAAAAAAAACAATATAATTTATACCGGGGCTCGGAAGTTCTAACAAATGCATATTTTTTTTTTGGTTCGTCCTAGAACATTCAAAGTAAGATACAAATATGTTTCACACTTATCTGATGAGTCATACACGAAATTTAATTTTACTATATTTTGCATATTTACCGTTATTTGTTATTGCTATTTTGCTAATTTAGGGTTTTTAGTGCTATTTTTGGGTATATTTTCACATGATATAGAATTATAGACTATAGAGGATATAATTATTAATTACATTGGTAGAAAATAATGATTTTACTTGGTTAGATTTTTAAAAAAATATTTAAAATATTGGGAATAAATAGGCGAATAATATCTCATTTTTTCACTGCTCTACAACTCGTCGAGGGTCCGAGTTTATGTGATTATTAATTACGTTTAATTTTTTTGTATAGTAAATTTATCATTATAAGTTTTTCAAGTTGAATGCATATTTTGAAGTTTTCGAGTGCATTTTTAAGAGCTATAAAGTAACGTTTTCAGTGCTACAACTTCCGAGCCCCGATGATAACCTTATGAAATTGTTTGAAAAGGTAAGAACGCGATATAAACACACATTAACGACACGGCGTAAATCGCGGGTACTGTCAGCGGCAGAAATTCAAGAGACAGAAGAACAAAACCGTGTTTTTTAAGCGCGTTACGTTTATAATTCAAACCGTACCGGTAACAATTTTTATTTCGTAATATTTCTCGCTGAAACGTTTTCGGGACGAATGCGACGACGTTACGCGCGGGAGTGTTCGTGTACCGCAATTCGTTTTTATTCAGAGCCGTCTGTTTTCGTCGTATACAATAAAATACTCCGATGATAATATAATGCGTATAACGCACACAAAAAAAAGGTACAACACACAATAGAAGCCTTGTAAATTTATATCTCGCTCTGGGCCCTTAATACGGCGGACACGCGGTTCGAACGTAACGTTGTGTTATAAATCAATTTTTATACGCGTAAACATTGTTATTTCGTTCGATTGTTGTCGAGGGTGATATTATGAAACCGGCCAAACTAAACGGTACCCGTACGCATACGAGTATATACAAATGTGGAAATATATTTGTTTGTATTCGTCGCCGTTGTTTCTTTTCGCCCGGTTACGAACCGTCTAATTTTGGATCGATCTTGTTTGGATTAGTTTAATGAAAAAAAACAACGCGTCAAATTTAGACTAATCGTTGCCGCTCATCTGGACCACCACTGCGTTTCGACAATATGTGAGAACACCCGTTCTCTCGTTTATAGCGTTTTCCTACCGTTTTCCCCGTGCCCGCAGAAATAATACGTGTCCTCGACATCGATCGATGACAGTGTGATAAAAACCGATACCGGGTGGTTTTGTGACATCCGAACCCGGCAACGATTTCACGAAATATTCGTAATTTTTGGTTTTTAATGTTTCGGAATCTTTTACACGCATTTGGATTTTCCCGTCTGGCCAATCGATAATTATTGTTAAAAGAATATTGAATTTCAATTTCTACACGATGACTCTTAAAATATTCTTAAAATTTATTTTTAATGGATTTACGACAATATTATTATAAAAACGCCATTGATAGATTGTTAGACATCGATTTCAGTTCAAGTCTAACGAAGTATATATGCGAAAAACGTTTTCGTCTCGCCGTAACGTCGCGTCGAACCGTTCGACAATAAAAAATAGCAAAAGAGCTCGGACAATAATATTAAAACGGTATCGTGCCAACAAATAACGTTTAAAATAAACAATGCGAATTGTAACACGCCGGTTTCGATATTGAAAACAACATTGGTTATTTATTCCAGGAATAACGGAGAAAATCAATATCATCATTACGACGACGAGTCGTCCGGACAAAGAATGTTTCGAGAACGAAAATCACACCAATTATTTTCGTCTACGAAAACCGTCACCCGGTAGGTGCGTGCGGGCGTTATTACATCGTTTCATTAACGAATACGAGTATAATATGTCTGTACAGTCGTTTGATAATATTATTTATCATGTCTCGGCATAAAATTAATAAAAAAATCGATACTACACGCGCGCGCGTTGTGCTCTCGTATTATATTATTGTTCTATGTGCATAATTTCGGAACAAAGCGCGCGTTTCCTATTCCGAATAAATCATTGACGGGGAGGAGTGCGGCAGCCAGAGGAGCCCCTTTGACCGCCACATTCACTGCTGACGATGGTGTTTTAATTTGTTTATATGTGGGCCGGAGGAACCCTTTTGAAAATATTACAATAAATTACTATATATACGGGCATCTACCTAAATATATAATAATACAGAACAGCGATCAATTTAAAAAAAAAAGAAGAAAAAAAAACAAACAAACGATAACACGATTAAGCACCAGCATGCGCGTCGGGGGCAGAAAAAAAATATATATAATTTACTCGAACCCGACGCGGAGCGTTATTCATAATCTACCATCGTCGCCGCGTGTATAATAACGATCAGCTAGTAAAAACGTAATTTTTATGGTATCCTGCGCGCGAGACAATTATCTTCAATTTATACTCATTGGAAGTCTATCGCCGTACGTGTGCGTAATAATTATGCGACGGCCGAACACTATTACTACTACTGTCGTCGCGTTATATTATTACGATATTATTATATTATTATGTAGCGCGGGCCGAATTAATAGAATTTTTTTTTTTTTGTTGTAATCATCGGATCGTTGAAAAATAATACGACTCCTGACCGTGAACGTTCGTCGCGTATAATGGCAATATTGTTTTCCCTTTCGTCGCGAACGTATTTTAAAAAAAAAACACACACACACAATAACCGCCGTACGCGAGCGAATAATATGACGATCGTGCACGCGGTATCTCGGAGCATACGGTATGGATACAACAACGAAAAAAGACACGCGACGTCTGAAACTCACTTTCTAGAAGGCCGCGCGTAGTGGATTTCAATTGAAACCATTTATACGCGTATATACCACCGCAAGGGCGCCGCCATTCAATGATATTACAAAGAAAATTGTTCGATGGGTTCTGAAAAATGATACCTTTTATTTCTCGTGCGCCGCGAGTGGAATTATTACAGTGCCATTACTCTCGTCTACGCTATTATTTACCACAAAAATGTATTGTAACGTATATCAGACTTGCAGATGACTATGTATAATGTATATATATAGGTACTCGTATATATTATATACAAATAACGATTAATTAAAGCGAAATCCGACGGGCGCGTTATCGTATTTATTAAAAAAATAAAATGTACCAACGAAAATGGTTATTTACATTTAAAATCCTATCGCGTTTGGATCGAATCGATTTCGGTACGCCGAATATACGAGTACATGTAGAGTATCGCGGCAGACATATTTTCATATTAATCGTTTCGTTTGATGAAACGATGTTTGTGATTTAATTTTCAGTACGAATAAATAATTACGAACGAATGAGTATCATGGCATATACCTATCGACATACATATCACTAATTATTTTTACATTGGTTTTAGATCTCAATAATTAACGTTTTGCTTTTGGAATGTTCGTTTTATTTCGAATACATACATTTTACAAACAAACATTTCGCTCCGAAACTCTATAATATAATACAGCCAACGCTCGAGTAATAAACTATCCGGATACGACCGGTGCCGCATTGAACTACGTTACTGCACCAATATAAACAACTCGCCGTCCTAGAAAACAAATTATAAAAAAATACCACTTAAATCGGTAAGGAAAGAAACGTTTCCGAACCGCGTTTTATGGCAAAAAATATGTTTACTAACACCAACGTTGAATGAAGTTTATATCCCAATTATATATGTATACGCGTTTGATATTTATGAGTTATAGATCTTCTCGGTGTAATATATTGAAACTTCCGATGCTGCGCACCTAATACTAAACGTTGTTCCCGGGCGAAATAATTGCACTCGCCAGAACTTGAGTGTGAATTCGATATAAACGCGCGAATTATTAATTATTAATTATTATTATTTTATATTTTATAATTTTAATAAATTTATTTTATATCTTATATGTAAAATTCTCCTGTCACAGTGTTTGTTATCGAACTCCTCCGAAACGCCTTGACCGATTTTCATGAAATTTTTTATATATATTTGGTAGCTCTGAGAATAGGACGTAAACTATTTTTTAAACCTCTAGGTGTTAAGGGTGGCCCACCACAAATATTTATAAAAATTTAACGTTTTATATGACGTATATACCTATTCTATAACCATAGTAACCATTATCATTGTTTATAAATTTTTTTGCGAATCATTTTCAATTAAAAAATATATACGAGTTTCATATACTTTTCATATACTTACAATAAGTTGGTTATTTTTTATAATACAAAATTATATATATGGCAAAACAACGTTTGCGGGGACACAGCTAGTATTAAATAATATTTTGTTATAATTATTATTTATTGTATTCGTACACGCTTCGGGGGGTAATTTTGTAATTATTAATTGATTAAATAAACGATTATTACTATTGTTATTGTAAAATCGTGCGTTTTTATTTCTGACCGTTGCAGATGACAACACCGCAAAACGATATGATATTTATTTAATCACTCGAGTAAATAATCGAAACAATCGAAATAGTTAACAACAACGCACCTATTTATTGGTTTGATGTACGATATTCGGTGAATGATATGACGCGTGACTTTTCAATATCAGTAATGTCTTATTCTCCGAGCGCCGGGTAAATGAATCAATTAAATAAATAATGATTTCTTTCCTCGTTCGTAATATAATATTTGTAGTGGGCCGTATAAATAAAAAATCAATTTTCAATAATAAACACGGCAACAAACTTTGTAAACCGAATTATATAAAATATATATATTATTTACGCGAAACTTGTCCGACTTGTGTGGCTCGAAATGTCATGAACATCCGAAAGTTTAAAATCGTATAACGGTTCGTCAAAAATAATCGAAATAATGTCGTATTATAAAATATTTTCAGCAATGAGACAAAATACTTTTTGGCATGATATTATTTAAATTGGATTTAATTAAACTCAAAAATTTAAATACACATTTGAATGATATTATAATAAACTCGTAATATTTCATTTTAATTAATGAAAAAAAGTTCTTTGCAATAAGATAAAAAATATACGAGTATATATTATATATAATTAAAAGCATTTTTATTACTTTATAATTTATATGCCTAATTAAAGTAATCAGTATACAGAGCAAGTAATTAAATTATTCTTAAATTTGAAAAAAAAAAAATCTTATTATTATAAATGTATTAGAAATATGATTTATGAAATGTAAAAATATTATATATTACTTTAGTACTCGATGGAATTATTTATTTTTTCATTACAATAACATGTTACCTATACGATAATATCAGATTTATATTTTAACGATTCGTTAAAAAATCATTTAAGCACTCGTGAAGTTTGGAAATATAACAGAATATATTGTTTCGGTGTTACAAAGAGTTTCAAAAATGTATTTTGCGTAAGAAATGCATAAAATCGGAGGAAGCCAAAAATTAATATGAAATTCGGTACAAAGTTTAATGTTAGTTGTTAAAAAATAATTAGCATTTTTCACTCGACGACGGCGTTTTAATTATTGTTTTAAAATTAATAACGCACTAATTGTTATCTACAAAGTAAGTAAAGAAAAACGATCTTCCTACGTTTTAATACTGCATTATTTACACTCCGTTTTTTTACTTATAAAATATGGTATTTTTTTCATAATAATATAATATCGTACGAGCGTAGGCTTCAATTTGGAAATGGACGCGTTAAAAAGTTTTCTACGACTACAATCGTAGTCGTTTATCGTAATCCAACGAAAGCAGAAAAATCTGAAAAATGTTTCGAGTTTTTTCGGTACATAAATATGAAAAACTACGCGAACATTGCGCGCTTTTGGAGTATCAATGTTGTATAAGACATGATGTTTATTTTGACGCGAATATTTTTCACTTCTCAGTCAATCCTACACAATGTGTACACAGGGTGTCCCACGACGATTCGCCGACGCAAAGTGTAGGGGAAACGGAGTTTTCATTACTCCCATCGCTCAGAAACAGTAAACCGCGGTGAGACGCTCCGGTGTGTACGTTTCGCTCGTCTTTTGAATTTACTTATTCTTTCAGGAAATGCACATCAAACGACTAACTCAACCGAAAATTTGAGAAACTCGATTATTTTTTTACGACATCGACGACGACGGTCGTTCAAACGTCCGCGAGCCGCCGAGTACGAAATGGTAATGCGAAATAATGATTTTATTTTTAAAAGGTTCAAAGTCTGTTGGCTATGAATCACTGTTTATAGATATAAGTATGTACGCTGTCGATTTTGTTTTTAAAAACAAAATACTTCACTTACTTACGAACGCACATACATATACGTATATATATATACTTTATACGCACTAAACCTTTTTGATTTGCCAACTCGACCGGAGATAACCGTCGTCCGATTTCGCTTCTTCGCACAATTTCGTTAACAGCGAAATAAACGCTCGCCGCAATAGTTTCGCGCAAATTACTTTTTGGATTTCTTATCGTGTCGCCGTGGCGCGCGTACTTAGAAGATTGCTAACCCGCGGAAAATAATTACTCGGCAAAATATATAAAGCGTTTCAAACACATGCCTATAGGTTAGGTTAGTATACAAGTAGCTAATATGTAGCTGGGTCGAAAATCGCGAGCGTAACAATAACAGTCGAAATCTGTACAACACGGAAATAAAAGTATAAACAGAGAAAAAAAGTCGACGAGTGTTTATTCTATTTCTATTATGTATTACTATAGCGTGTTGATTATGTCAGTATTTTTCCGAATCGATTTAGATCGTTATTATCATGATAAATAATAGAGTGCTATTGGATAGAATAAAATAATCAATAGGTCTGTAATAAAATTAATTTTAATCCGTTGAAAGTGAGCCGGACGGTTTATACAATAAGCAATCATATCGCACAACTCGGAAGCAGTTTTCTGAATGTGTGCACTGTATAATTTTACATAAACGCTATTATATGTTAAAACTAGTGAAAAAATGTGAAAAAAAAAATCGAAATAATCGTACCCGTTAAAAGCAGGCCTCGGAAAGGCCGATTTAAATTTCCTTTCTCCGTCTCGAAGCAGTCCGTCCGGAAGAGTTTTTTTCAAGCGTTAAGGGACGTCCGGTTTTTTGTCATCCGAATGAAAAAATATCGAGTATCTTAGTATTTTTCAAAGAATAAAATGTGATATATGATTTATGGAATTCAAACAAAACCCTATTACCATACGACCGTGGAAATTGTCAAGAGAATTGTTTCAGGTAGGTTTTTCTAAAACGTTAATTTATTTTAAAGATGGATTTTGAAATGCGAGTTTTGAAAATCGTCATTAAAACTCATACACAATATTACGATGTCGTTGCACATTACTTACGATTAGTCAGAGAGAATGGAGATTATGCTACGTGTATGTGTCATTTTTTATAGGTCATCGGGTATGTCAGTAGCACGAACAATGCGCGGTCGCCAAAGGCGTGAACTACTCCATATTATGCGGATCCCGCAACGTCATACGTAAGTACATGGAAGGCTGTACCCGAGAGGGGTCCCACATATGACGACATTTTATGCATTTTTCAAACAAACCTAAGCGCGGGTTTTGCTCCCGAGGCCCTAACGTCAATATTTTAGAAATAATAAATATTTATTTTGAATTGGACCGCCCATTGGACTTTATGGATTTTACAGATATTATTTGAAAATAACGAAGAATAAATAATAAAATACCTAGAATATTTTATCGTCAATAAATGTGTACAGCCGTCAGACTTATAAAACGAAGAGGTAGAATTCGATAATATCGCGATCGTCGTCGTCTTTGAACTCGATATTTGTCAGTTGTATTTTATTTATTTATTTATTATATATTACCTAAAAGTTTAATCAAGACTCTGGTTTTTATTCGTTTTTAAAATAATCGTAAAACTTTTAGGCGCACTGTGCAGCAGTATTGAATAAAGTTATAAAGTTTTTTAGACGTCGAATAAATATAAAAAAAAAATTCGTAACCGGTCAATCGGTTTCCATCGGCGACCCAAAGGACGACGTCAATCACCGTCGAACGGACGTCCTGGCCGGACTGCGATAAGGTCGAACAGTAAAGTTGAAGTAATCGAGTTTTGCCAGTGACGGCGCTGGGGGGGGGGGGGTACTCTAGGAAATTGTCAAAGGCTCCGCGCGATTAAGAGGGCCTCGCGGCTATAACATCTTAAAAATTTCTACGAGCATTTAAAGTACATATACCTAATCGACTAGTTTTTCATAGTAAAATGTATTAATTGATAACGATTAATTTTGAGCACTGAAAATCAATTATCAATTATTAGAATATAATACGATAAATGTCTACACACAATAGTATGTTAACAACTCTATTATTTATCCTTAGCCCTCCCACCTCCCCCTAAGATGTTATATCTAGTTTCAGAAATGACAACGGTGACCATGCCCACTTGTTCGGTTTTCTCGGAAATTTCCCGACACAATACCATCATATCTAATAAAATATAATAAATATCAAAACGGTCGATCGATTCTTTGTCCACTCGATAAAATGTATAATTAATTCATAGCGACGTCCGTCGTCGTGTCAAAATCGATGAAAATAATTAGTCTACGAAATTATTACTCATAAAATAATAATAATTATTTATTATCATACGCGTCGACGAGTTCCGTCCCCTCGAGTGTTCGCGCGCGACATATGATACGATTGATCTAAATATCAACAATACCCATTAACGTCGACGATCGTTTTTCACGGGCGATCGATTTTTCGTCGATTCGATGAAATACACGATTTACCGACGGCGTCGTCATGACAAAACCGAAAAAAAAATCGTACCGCGGGAATATTACTCATCGCAGATAAATCGTTACGATTAGCATAATAATAATTGTTTGCAACACGTCCGCTGTTTATGGTTAAGCGCGGCGAGTTCCGTCCTCAAACGTATTTGTTATTGACGTGCACATAATAATGCAGTGACGACGTTGTATTCTCTAGCGATACCTATTTTATACTGTTTGTTTATGTATTATGATAATATGCGTTGTGTGTGTGTCACACGCGTCCGCGAGCGTGAAACAAAGACGCGAAGTTTTTTCCATTGAATCATCATTTCATTTATGAAAAAAACTCCCGAGATATCCTCGCGTATAGCCGTACACCTAGTCGATAAAGTCTAAAAATCGTACAAACAAAAATTTCTATTAATACGTGGTACGAGTGACGAGAGAGGCCCGCGGCCTCGACCAACGAAATGTCCGTCGTTCGACGAAACGATTCGTTCGAACGGAGTCGTCGTCGATGAAAACGAAAACCTCGTTATTACTTTACATCGACGTCACAAACGTCGGTTGCTCACAAAATATACAGTCTTATCTTATCCGCGCGGTCTATAATACACAGGTGCCTCGCGCGGCGTGTAAACACCGTCGAAAACTATCCGACCCGTCGCGCGTCGTCATAACGCGGCGTAACGTTTTTAAAACGCGCGTGTAGAAGATTATATATTTCGTATGAAAAAAAACCGATTTCATATACGCGATTTAATTTATATTTATTTGCCATCCACTCTAAAGTACGACTCTTGGGTACTCGCGGCTACCGTACTCGCCTACAGCACGAGTGCGGGGCGAATAACTGCGCGTGTGCCCGAACAAATATTGCGTTTCACTGTTTCAGACGAATTTACGGTCGGTGAGGTATTTTATACGCGCAACATCGTTTAATATTGCGGAATGAGCGAGAGAAAACGAAACGATTATTTTATTTTTTTCACATTCAAACAAAAGTCAGGTCGACAGAAATATTATCAAACGTATTGTGCGAGTGCACATAATAAGTACGTTTACGGAAACGCCCGGAAATAATACATACACACTTCGACTTGGCCATATTATATCTATCGCGAATTCACCTTCGACTTAACGAGACTAATAATACGCCAAGTGTTGAGAGAATTTCAAGGGGAGTGAAAAAAAAAAATCCTAGTTATCGAGGTTCGAATTATCACGACTCGACTGTATACATATAGATAAAAACGTATACGTCGTCGCGCGTAAGTACGTCGAACGAAAACGATTGGCGGTTTTCGAAATGTTCGCCGCCGCGGTCGCGCGCGACGTTCTTTTTCGTCGGTCTAATTTTTTTAGTATTTTTTCAACACGCGCCGTAATTATAGCTGTCGTCTAGTCCGGACGATTCGTGCGCGACGTCGTATTGTCGCGGTGCCGCTTCGGCGCGCGAATATTATTTACACTCCCGCGTGTGACGTGGCTCACGACGATTGTAATTACATCGCCGAAACGTTGCTCGGCAAGCGGATTCCAAAACATCACGGTCGACTCCAAATCGATACACCGTGATTATTGTTACTACTATATACAATAAACATATAGCTCCGACAGAAAGACGATAAGTAAAAGGAACAACGATACAATATAAACGTAATTATTCGGGTAAAAATTGTGAAAAAAATTCGGAAAAGTCAAACCAGCACGGAGTCTGGTGCTAGAGAAACCTTTTCCGCGGCACCCGTAATTGAGAATCGATTTCTCAAGGACAATTTTTCGCCTACGAATAATTATGATGGTACAGTTCAGAGGGGAACTGGCCCGGTGGCACAGAGTGGGAATATTCCACACTGGGCCGACGATAACTGGTAAAATTAGTGTATAATTTATATAATATTTGATATATTTAAGTATAATTTATGTTCCTACGATGTTACATATTAAATATGATGAGATATCACGATTTGATGAAAAAAATTGTATCATTTGAGTGAAACGTCGGACCGACAAAGCTCCCTTTTCCCCCTGGACTAGAAATCTCCCCCTCCCCAGTGCGCCTCCAGTACGATTGACGGTGAAAAAATTCGGAAAATTAGATTTCGCGGTGTCGTCATGAATAATATTATCGTTTCGAGTGAAATCTTTTATCGACGGGTGAGCCTCGATCGTTCCGCAAGACGTTTTTTCGTTTTATTTTTCGCGGACTTGCGGACGGCGTGCACGAATCCCGAGAAGTTTACGCGGTCAAACGAGTATTATAAAGTCGTATAAATACGACGTCGCCGCTCGCGTTTATTTACGCGCGCACACATAATGCGCAGGGTTCGTTACATCGCTTTATCGCGGTCAAAATGATTAACGATTTTCGTCCGTACTGGCGCGCTGGCGTTGGATCCGTCGTCGCACGCCTACGGGAAACGAATATTATTCCGTCCATTCGTTCGGGTCTATGTGTGTTGGTATATTATTCTATTACGTTGCCGCGTCGTCCATCGCACGTTTATATCACCGACGTCATTGTAAAATCGTGTCGACGACGCGACTGCGTAATGGGCCGCCGGACGACGACAGACGTTCTCGGAGGTATAATTTTCTCGTTGTTGAAACATCATCGCGCGCCGAACCTAACAACCGAGCGGCGCGACGGGGCCGAGTGAATTCCTCGCGTGTCGAGACGTACAGGTCGTTGTTTTCCATTAGACGATTTTATTATTATTATTGTTATTTGAATACCGACGCTATCGCCCGATCGTTTATACAACGAGCCGAGCGCGATCCGTCGATGAGTCATCGAGTGCCGCCCGACAGCGAGCTCTTATCCGTTTGGTTTTGTTTTGTATTTTATTTATTTTTTTCCGTGATAATATTTCGTTAAACGCGTTTCGCCGCGTATTATATTTCTCTCCATTACTATATTATTATACAGCCGTTGCGGCCGAATTTATTACACCCTTTTGCGGAGAACGCGTAGAAACCACCCGCCGAGTGCGGTTCATCAATTCCCGAGTTATCTGACGGAGAACCGCATTATACAATAATACAGTGATTGCGGAAACGATTGCGATTGAAAAATGTCTCGGGTAATGGCTGGAGGGGGAGACGTGGCGAGAAATATATATGTATATTTACACGAACGGTTATAGCGAGATGATATATAATAAGACCGTCGTCTGCCGTTTTACGCGCTTACATTTCGTATTTCCTCGACGTTTTGAATTTCGACGTGTTCGCGACTATAGTGTATGCGAAGCGCTGTTTTCCTCGGAATTATTTCTCCGAAGCTCCTCTAAGACCGCGTCGATTGCACGCCTTTCTCTCTCCTGCCTCTTGACCAAAAGAACCCTTATATATCTAGTACAATATAAAACGCTAGATTCCGCCCGCACGTCGTCGCGTCCGGAGAGGCGCTCGTCTGTTTGTAGTATTACAAACAGACGCGCGCTGCTTCTCGAGACGATCACTCGCCAATTATTTTCGCTACCGGAGACGATTATTCCGCAGTTTTCGTCGCTTTACCTCACAAATCACAACGCGTATACATGTATAACATAATACATCAATACGACGACTGCGCGACAAGCGTCCTTTGTTGGTTTTCGACGGACTGGAAACTCGCGCCTTATTAATGATGATTGCGACAAACACACTTTTGTTCGTGTTCTGTTTCGTTACACGGAGATCAATACCGGACAACGTTAATTGTGTTGACGCGTGTCGTCCGGTAAAGTACGTTATATACGTTTCGAAACGGTCTCGTCGATACCGTTTATAATGATTTTTCGTTTTCGACTTTGTATTTATTTATTTTTTCTAGACGTCGAGTGTAGATGACGTGATGTCGACGAAATCAAAGTATACGTAAAACCCATACGAATCGCTTAACATTTATTAATTTATTTTTTTATAAAACGTCAAATCGGGTATGATTTTAAAAACGATAACGAATTTTCTCTACGGCGGAATTTTACACGTTCCTTTCGGTTTCTGACGTTCGAGTTTTTTCACCGCTGGACATTTTATACGATTTGCCCGTTCCGCGGCGGGTCGTGACAAAAACACGAGTGAAAATAGTCGGTACACGCCGGACAACGTTAAAATTACTGTTATTATACAAAATAGGTTTTCGTTCGTGCAAATATTTTGAATAATATTGTGTTTAACGACCCTTAGATTTAATTCGGTCGCACGAAAAAAAAAATATCTGCGAACTTTAACCTTAGTGACTCAACCCTATATTTTGTGCCACAAAGGGTTAAAGTTTGACAATAGGGGTCGGTATCCGATATTTGCATATATTTCAAGAACAAATGAGGTGTTACTATGCAAAACGTGTAATACTATATCCACACTTTTGACGAAATTGAGTTTGATATCAATTCGAATGGTAAAATGCGTAGGAAATCGATTGAAACGCGAGTTTTAGATTGCATTTTGCTTTTAATATTACTTTTCCCTCATACGACGTGTTGTTTTCACTTGGATTTTCATCATATTCGAAAATATTCGTATTCCATTTTTCTCGTTTTGTTCTGTTCTGTTAAAAATGTACTTTTTTCCTGTGCTAATTTATTGTCGCGCGTCGAGCTTTTTTTCTCATTTCGAAACGCTCGTTTCAGATATATTATCATAATACGTCAAGACAGCTGGGTTTTATTCAAAATTGAAATCCCGCTGAACATAATGAATCGTAAAGAAATCGTGGATTCTTATTCTAAATCGTTTCCATAAATTGTTTACGTTTATTTTATTTTATAAATACATACCGAAAGCTACTAGATATTTCGTTCGTTTTTCTGTAAATTACAATTCACTAGACGTATTATTTTTCAATAATAAAATCCATTATTCCGCGTATATAGGAATGTGTCGATATTACGGTTAATCATTAACGAAGCGTATATATTGTATTTTATTTCGTATTTATTATTTTTTTTTTTTGTAAAAACGTGCGAATATTATCGTACCTACGTACAACGCCATAAATTAAACAAACCTTCCTTCGTAAAACCCACCCATGAAATATTGGCATTTTTTTTTTCAGAAAGTTCTATTTCCGGAAATAACACGTTCCGTGGCAAATTGAAACATAAAAACGTTGAAAAAAAAAAGGTTATGAAATAATCTTTATTTGATTTTGAAATGAAATAGATTTTTTAACGTTTATAATTTTTACTGCGCGCGACATTATATCGTAATAATTGATGTACATATCATCCACACGAGTTATAAAAAATAATTTTTCCTATAAAAAAAAAAACGTGTTTCGTTAATAACACGTTACGCGTATAAATAAACTCTTGGAATAAAATCATGATACGTTTAATAAATAATATTTAGAATTGGAAAAAATATTTGAATTTAAAAACCAATATATTTTAAATACAAACGTGATTTAATCAAAAGACTCTAGATAGTTGGATTTCCGAAGAAAATTATGACATTAAAATATGTTCAATCTGTGTTTTTGCTCAGTTAAAATTAGAGACATCCTATATCTGCAATAATACGCGTTTTTCCAAAAGACAGACGCTAAAAACGATCGACTAAGTGCTGAATCTTTAAACGCCTGTACATTATTCTTTAGAATCCCTCGTAATATTTGGCGGCGTATTAAATTCGTATGTATTGTTAAAAATAATGCCCCGGTAATCCGTACAATATTCGTCTGTAAAATTTCAAAAGCCATACCGGGGAAAGAATAAATAATTTATTATTTTTAAAAACTTGGTGTGTTTAAAATATGGAAGAGATAATAAATCAGAGTAAACGTATATACGAATTAATTTTGCTCTTATATCATTATTATCTACTATGTTTTTTATTTGTCAGTTTTAATAACATCGTTTAATTTATTATCATACTCGACGACTTTTACAGACTGGAACGATTAACTATTATAACGGCGTATTGCGCACATCGTTACGGCCCGTTTTCCAATAACCATTAATGTAATTAGTAAATAACGTAAAATATATTATTCCACATATTATATTCAAATACACTGCGGCCTACTCGGGGTTCGGCGCGTTCTATAGAATACCACCTAGTCGTTATACACATTTTATACTTTTCCTGCTCGTTTTTAGCATTCTATATAGAACGGTATATAGTTAGGTATTGTATAGAACGCCGGATTCGAAACATTCCCGACAAAATATCATATCATGATGGAAATACTCCCGTAAATATAAATTTTTCTCGGTATGGTTCAATTTTTTAACAAGGGTCGCGTTATAAGCACTGTAATAGTCATGTTTATATTTTCAATTTTCATCCCCGAACGGAAATGGAAAACTCCATCCTCCCTCATCAAAGTTAATATCTTTCGACACGGCCGTCATTCATTATACGAGCAGATACGTGCAGATAGTGCAACCGTACAATTACCTCGATCTATAATTATCCACATCAAAACGTTAAATATGTTATTTAATTTACACTTATCTATCAATAATTGACCAGTTTAACTACGGCGAGCACGTTCACCTTCTCCGATAAACTCACATTAGCGATAATTACTATGAAATTAATCGTTCGATTTTCAATCGCGCGGCGCATATTTTGACGTTCATGTTGTGCCGATGAAAAATTGTCGCTGTTGTAAAATATTACGGAAAAAAACATTTCAAAACACACCCCCCTCCCTCTTCTGTAAAACCGAACTGAAACGAAATTCTTTTGATTTTAAAAAGTCATATCTACGGAAATATTTTCGTCGGAGCTGGCAACTCCACGTTTTATATCGGAAAACGTAAGACCGTACATTTAACAGCACTAAAGTATATGTTGTTCTCATCTACTCATAATACAATGAAACCTCCCTTACAAGACAACTCTAAATAGCAGAAATTTTTTCGGGCACGGAGACACTTTCTCTAATTTTCTATAGGAAAACCTCTAAATACCGGACACTGTAAAGTCTAAACAACGGACACTTTAATAGTTTTTGGGATTTTAACTTTTGATTTTAATCATTTTTAACCCAAATAATTAGATTATATTATAAATCGTGGAATGTCTAGATAATAGTCTACCACACGGAAGTTGTATTTTATTACCCTTACCCGCATATAATGCTACGTTATTAAACCACGTTATTATACTTAATCTTATCCGTTCCAGTCAATGAAATGTGATCGCGTCAACGTAAATGTTATATTCCTTCTATCGAAACACAGAATAGTAGTACTTCATTGTTCCCCGGACAGTGAAATTAGAAAATGCGAAATGACTTGGCGTCAAAATATGAAACGAGCAAGAGTAACAAGTAATAAATGTTAGTTTTGATTTTTTTCTATTTTGTTAATTCGTTTGATCTTTTCGCGCATTTTTAAACAATGAACAGGTATATTATTCATCCGTTTATGAATAATTTAAAATTTTTTTAATTTCGCATCGTAACGTAGTGATGATATAATTTATTTTTTACCGTGACGTATTTTTTACCATCGTCGCGGCCGCCGAACGGTGATCGCGGGTTCCGGAGTGCGCGTCTCTCCGGCGTCGATACGTGACGGTTTGTTTGCCGTTTCGTCATTTCCATTAAAACGTTAGCCCTTTTAAACATGCCCGAACAACTCGACGCGACGCGGCGTCGCTCTAATCAGTTTGAAAATTACAAAAGTATCACGTGCGGCGGTGGCGTTTCCGTTTGCACGCGAAGTTTTCCCGAGTCGAATTATCCTGCCGAGCGACGTATACCTATGGTATAATAACGTTTATTGCTCGAGAGAAATACGTGCGGGTTTTAATAGGATATCGAGTGATCTATATACGCGCGCGCGACTGTCCGTATACGGTTTTAAACGGCTGTTCGAGAAAAACGTTTTTACGATGTTTTTTTTTCTCTCTCGATTCCTACGTTGCCGTTTGGAGTGTGTGGGTAGGTACCTGGTGTGACTTTCGTACGAGAGTTTGTTTAATTTCGTACGTTTTGTTTACGGCCGAATAATCAACACGCGTTATTCTAACGAGGCGTAAATAAAAATCCTCGTCGTTTAAACAAGACCAGCGCGAAAGAATAACTAGAAGAGGGGAGGTCGTGAGTAAATTTGATGAATTCGATAAATCGAAAAAAAAAATGCAAACTCGTCGTGTTCAAAATGGATAACCTCTGAAATAGGTCGGGGGGTTAGGTTATGACGCTACTAATAGGCAAGTATATAATTTTTACTTAATAATCATTCTTCCTTTTAAAAACATTACTCGAGACTATGATACATTTAAACTTCTTACTTTTTTTTTTCATCGATGAAAATTCAAGACAAAAAAAAAAATGAGATTTTCTTTACCAATTTGCCGACTTATTAGGCATTAAAAATCGTACTTTGCCGATATATTTACCCTAAAAAAAACTAATGGATGTGTCAACCCCTCAAACTCATCATTCATGTCGCGACCTTGAATTTAAACAAAAATGTGAAAAGCTTTTCATCGTTTTATTCTTTTGATCAAGTGTTTTTATTCGGCCCCACCGATCGTCTCCCAATTAGTTCTCTTTTTGATACTCCAATATTAAGTACCTACACTTATAATTACTTTGAAAATGAACGTTATACAAAACGCATTAACGATATAGTCACGAAATAAGGCAACGTCGGTAACAAGTAAAATAATTCTACAAATATTATTGATACGTAATATTTCTTATTAAATATAAATCGTACAATGTGTCATATGATACCGAGAGCTATTTGTATATTATAGTACTTATCTACGAAGTGGTGACCAGTACATATAATAGTAAGTAACATTGGTATCTACTACCGTTACAAACAAGTTAGTTTTTAAAACATATTTTTCTTTTCTTTTTTAGTTTCTCGGCTTATAGCGCGTTATTGGAATTTATTCATAGATAATGCGATTAAAAAACGAAGTCAATTATTCAATACGATGGTGAAAGAGAGAGAGGAAGAGAGAGAGAGAGAGAGAATGCTAAAAATGTCGAAATGTTTTTAGGTTAAAATCAGTAAAGATAGTTCCCGTAAAACCGTTCGAAAATTCTAAGAGGAACGAGGTCGCTATCGAATAAAAAGTACAACAATGTGAGTTCCGCGTAACGGTAACAACGTCATCGTCTTATGAGCGCGGCGAGAATTGCACAGCGCAGCGTTGAGATTCTTTTCGCGGGAATAGCACACGACAAATGCGCAGATCTGCGTTTAATAATAATTGCCGGACGACTTTTCGGAATACTTTTAATATGCCTCCGACATCGCTCGAATGCCGATAGGTGTATCACAGACTTTGGGACAGCCCTCGTGTTATACACATACCGTGTAGGTACAAAAGAAGATGCTCGGCAGAAATCGACGCGTGGAATTTCAGATCGAGGTTATATTTTATATTATATGATCCACAGTGTTGTGAAACATACTAATATAGAATTTATAATATAGATTTTGAAAATGTATTTGAATATTTCTCAAATAATTTTTTTTCTTGCTTTCCTACAAAATCCTATACCGGGGTCGATTGCAACGTGCAGAATGGATCAGCGGTAAGTCGTAAGTGTACGTAAACGATTGGGTAGTAATAGCATTTACGCCCGGATAAAAACAAGAAAATATTGTACGACTATTATACAAAAATAAAACTACAAATCATACGGAAATAAAAAAAACGTATATCGTATACTTTGGCGACAAAAGTACTCGGGAAAATATTTCGTTTTCCTACCTACTCGAATAATTAAAACATTTAAAATAGTATTCGGCATAAAAGTAATAAAATACTCGTATTAGAATAATATTTTACTCCAACACTTTACAACGCGTTGTATTATACAGTATTTATAATAATATAACACGGCATCTCGATGAGAATGGCCCCACTCTCCGATAATATTATTATGTTATTGCCGAGCGTGTGCCCGCATGACCGACGATTTTGTGACATTGCGCACCGCCAGACCTTGATTTCGAACGCGCGCGTGTGTGTGTGTGTGTTTTAATTACGGCGATGGCGTTAACGAGCGCGAAGACGCGTCGAATTAAAAAAAAAAACGCTGCCCTTGTTTCGACGTGTCGTTCTATGCCGCGGACGCAGGGTCGGACTAGCCTTTTTTAAAGAGCCCGAGAAAGCAGTGATCGCCGAGAGGACCCTTCAAATTATTATAATTACCAGTAGGAAAAAAATATTTGTGTCCCGACTAATGATATGACATTATAAAAAAAAAAAATCCGTTATCGTTGGAACCGTTATGAATAAAATAAACAAATCGAGTTAAATTTAACTAGGCAACATTATACGACTATACGAGCATATGAACTCAAATAATATCATATTTCTCTCATGGCGTTTTATGATTTTTATTTTTGTTTTTTAATAAATATGTTTATATTTTTTTATTTTTTTTTATTTAACAACATAAATGGTCGTTGTATAGAAAATAGTAGTTCCTTTAAATTGAAAACGGGCTGACAACTTATTCGATTATGAGTTCGAAGTCGAATCGACTTGATGGCGAAACCGCTGTGAAAACGTCACACAATTATCCTGAAAAACTAAACATGACCCACGTTCCCGCGGTTGTTATTTTCTATTAATTCCGTTGAAAAACAAGATGAAATTGTTCAATCACTTTATTATCTAATTGTCGTCGAATTTTTTCGGTGAAATTTAACGAATCTGTCCAGTATTCTGGCCGCGATAACGCATACGTTTATTATATCGATTCGACTTACGTTTAATTTGGACGCTACGGTAACCGATTAAACGCATACTGTGATACACCAAAATATGCCGAACACAGAAAAAAAAAGGTCAGGGCCCGCCATGGATTTCCCCCGTCTCCCGCAACTATGATGGCGGTCTTGTAAAACATTCGAATACTTTTCAAATGCTCAAATACGTATTTAAAATATTTTTCCAAAACATCTGTAATTGCAGAATCCAACGCGTATTTTCAAATATACTATATTTCTTGTTGTTTTATTTTCAACATCACGTTAAAACCGATAAACGGATGTGTGCAATGTGCACACGTCATAAAATATAAACTACACTATGATACTGCGCCGTTTACTATGAGTTTTATGACGTTAATTCGTACATGGAAATTTGTATATTATATAATTTTTAGAGGCACGGTTTGTGTAGTGAACGCCAGCAGCAATCGATATACCCTACTTCTATATCACCCTTATCGATTGGACATTAAACTGACGGATATTTTTTACGTAGGCACCTCAACTAAATAACGAGTATTCTAAAGTATCGAAGAATACTTTTTAAAAACGTATACTCGGGCGTTTCTGTTATTGAGTGCAGGTGATATTCAAATACGGATTTTAAATACTTGCTAAAAAAACGAGTGTTATCTGTAATCGTACTCGAATATTTTTGTATATATCTTTTACAAGACCGCCCCGGAAATGAATCCCCGTCGTAACGGGCTCAGATATCGTGACGCGGAAGCGGCGAGAACGTCGTCGTCGAAATGCGTAATAATTAACGCCTAAACGATTCGTTAACAGACCCCCGTGCGCGTTCGTCGTTGTGGGGCGCAGACGCGCGCGACGTCCGTGATGGGGATGATTACGACGAGGCGATGAAATTCAATTTCGGAACGCGCGGAGGCGTTTGAAAACCGATTTCGGGTGCCGATCCGTCTTCTGAAACGACGACGGGAGCGGATTTTACCGGCGGCGGCGGCGGCGGGACCGATCGCGGGGTTAGCGGTGAGACCGAGTGGTTTTCGAGTGGCCGAAAGAAATGTTATTTAGAAACGCGCGGATACCAGCAGTGTGCTAAGCTTTTTTGAAAGAATACCCACCCCCCTCGAATTCACGATTTCAACGTGATAAAATGACAAAACATGAATAGTTTTACCTGATTTGAGAGGTAATTCGTTTCTTTACTTGGACCTCCTACGTCGAAACAGTGTTTGCGAGTCGCAACAGTACGACCATGGCGTAATAATAACTGCATTCATAATGACAATTTAACTTGGACGTTCGACGTTCTTAAAAATAGACGAAATCAATCGGTCGAGATAAGATTAAAATTAAATATTACAGATACCGCTTGCAACAAATAAACGACATATTTCGGACGACGATATCCGACGACACGGACGACTCATCGTTCAAGACTGAAACGTCAAAGACTGACTAGAGAAAGCAGCCGACGATTTTCGTCGTAATCGATTTCGCCTCATCCATTGTCTTGCCAGATAGTGGGTGGTGTGACGCAATAACGACCCGATTCATCTTGTACGTTGTTTGAACTTTGGACGCGGCTGTATCGATTTGATTTAATTGTCACGGACGACAAACAGAGTTTTCGCGACTTTTATTTCCTAAATAATTTCATACCTCTTCGTCCACGTGATGCACAACTCAATAATCGAATTTTAATAACAACAATATTACGAATGGGTAACAAATTATTCAAAAATTTGAACTACCGATGAGTAGTAGAAAAGTACCATTCAGGCTGGTTAACTCATAAAAAAAAAAATTCTGACGTCGACCCTCTATTATATTGTTTGATGTCGTAGCCGATGTATAATGTATTATAATATATATTATGTGTAAAACAAAGTTTGCCCTCCCCCCGCGAAAAAAAAAAACAATTCCGTCAGGAGAGATTTTGTGTGCCAGCGGTTTTTTTCAATCGATACGTCGACATTCGCCGACAAGGCAAGATCGGACTAGCGATGGTAATAATAATTGTTAACAAGACGGTACTGTATTGACGTCGAGAACAAGGTCGACAGAAGGTATACCTAAACGATAAAATACCGATGTTTACCACATTCTTGTGGTCGTACGGCGAGGTTTAATACACGAAACAAATATAGCGGGTTCATACTTAATTAGAAAACTTGAACGTAACTCGAACATAACGAAAACTCTGCTGGTTTTGCGTCGTTTCATTATTTACCACGGTCTTTACATGAACAATATTCCGAAATCTCAAAATCGACGCGTTATAGATCTTATGAGGCGCCTACTACTCATACTAAACTGTGTATACGATTTTAAAATTACGAATTTCATCTGCGTCTTCCTTTCGCCTCTATTGAACCGTTTAAAACGATAATTGCGACGTATTTTGCAATTCAGAAAGCCGCGGCAAAAAAAAACTTACAAAATCTACAGTCGAGCTCTGTGCGTTTTTAATTATTTTTAAATTATGGGTTGATTACGCGTGGTAGATCGTTTAATAATCATAACTGTTACCATTGATTAAATATACATAAATATATATTAAATATATATTTAATCAATGCTGTTACTATGTTAGCAACAATAACAACAACGAGTTTATTTATAAAAATTTAAAAAGATCACTGGGTTTCTATTATAATATCAACGTGAAATAGCAATAATTTCGGATTACGGAATACTATTTTTAAAAACTTGAATATTACTTATTACTTATTGTTATTAGATATGAGTGATAAGATTTACAACTATATTTCGTCGTGACTCGAAGAGTTTTGAAAACGGCTTTTGTAATTAAAGTGTGTGTGTGTGTTTTTAATTTCATATTTGTAATTTGCATGCGCCTTTTAAAAAGTTAGTAAATTACTGTATATTTGAGTTCAACGTTTAATACATTTCACCAGTATGTTTTATAGATTACGATTTAAAAGAGTATAATATGAAATATTTGTAGCTCATATTTTAAACGATTATTGTATTTGGATCGTAGATTAAAAACCCTCCGATGACGGTAAAGACATGATGGTCGGTAATATCAACAAGAAATACTTTATTGGTTTTTTGTTTTTAACTAGGCTGTTGAGAGTTATTTATTATTATTCTAAAAACAACGATAGTTGCGTTAAACCTGAATCAGACTTAAGATAAACGTGTGTATGATTTACTGATATTTTTTTTTTCTCAAAATGCTACGTAAACAACATTTCATTATAAATAGTTACTGACGTGTGTAATTGCCGTTACCGCGATTCCGTGTTATATTGCATTACGTGTAAACGCGTGAACTTGCAATTTTCCTTAAATTTATTACATCAAATTAGAAAAAGACGATTATTTTCACATTTTCTGCACACCGACTGTAATATTTATATCGACAATTATGCGAACGCGATTAATTTTAAAAAAATAGTATTCAATGCGATCTGCCCGATGATAGGTTTCTCAATCCGATTCGAATGCGTTTTCAATCGTATCGTCAGCAATTATAATCATTATCAAAATCATTCGTCGTTAAATATTTAAAACGAATAAACAAAATAATACGATGGTACGAAGAGTGTACTATTTACGCAGACACAAATGTCACAAAACCAAACCTTACGAATTTACGTATAATTTAAAACAATTAAATACATTCCTGCAATGAACAATGCGATTTTCTATTATTATTTTCAATCTTAATCGAATGTATGAAAAAATTTTGAAAAATGTATACCACACGTTTGCCCATAACGTCTGAAGGTCTTCGTCTGATACGCTCGACTGTAAATTATTTCCTCAAACGTCATCGTCGTCGTTTCGAAAACCGTTATACCACAATAATATTCAAATGACTTCGTCTAAGCGACAATACGTACAATACAGCCTCGACGCATCGCAACGGCTACTCGTGTCACACCAAAAAAAGACATCTCACTACAACCCCCCCTCTTCTCTCCCCAAAGTTGTGACAGGTCCTACTCACGTGTTTAAGAGACCCTCTACACACTCACTGCTCTCGCAGTGGTTCTTCTCTCCTTCTCCCCACAGCTTCCCGAACGGCATGCGGCCCTTGTACGTTATACGAATCCTTTTACGGAATTTTTTTTATTCGAATACTCGTTGGGATGAAAAATATAATAAAAGATAAAACTTTTCAGCGTGTAGGTGTGCAGAGCCCTCTCCAGTCTCGATAGGTGCGTATTTATTTTTTTTTCGTGTTGTTAGCCCGTCATTGTGTTTATCGGTTGTAATCTACAGTGGCGAGAAAATACGATACTTTTTTGAGGTAGGATTTGAAAACTTCAAAATCACTCAAAGTCTCCAATATTTAAATAGTTTGTATAATAACCAAGATATTTATTATGTAAACAAAATCGACCAGACGTTTTTTTCATTATTATTATTATAGTTAACCGCGGCCGTTTAAAATGTCGTTCGCTCTCATCAAAACAAAACGTTTGTACGACGAACAGACGGCCGGAGGTGGTAATCTATTTTACCAAGCCGAAATCCAAATAATCGTTTGATATTTCCAACGATCCCGTTTACCGAAAATAAGAAGAAAAGAGATCAACCGAGCAACACTGTGATGCGTTCACGTCAAAGTGGTTTATAATTTTGCAATGAATATATTAAAATATAAGTATTTTACAGATGAAAAATAGAGTGAACGGCTGGTACTTACGTTATATTTATAATTCAATCGTAATATTCAACGAAACCTCGATTAATCATCAAACAAACAAAAATTAAAAATTTTTTGGACCTGGAGGGAGGGGGGTCCATTCCCTAACCCCTGCGCGTATTTACGCCACCGACTGTAATAATATCGCGTCTATATATTTACGACGAAACGTTTGGCGAGCGAGACTCGTTAAAAACTTCACGCCCGCCTGAAATTAACGAAGGCCTGATAATTATACGAAACCGAGTTCTCGACACTAAATGCTTACATATAATAATTATATTCGCCGCGCACAGGAAACTTTTCAATACGTTCCGGAACGTTTCGCGAAACGACGAAGACATCGCGCCGTCGCGGACGGTCTGACGATATAATACGTATTATATAATAATATAAATAATAATAATGTAATGCAACGTCATTACGTCGTCCCCCGATATTGGAACTCCGCAGATTTTGCGTTTTTGTTTTCAAAATGATTTGCCGACAGTAATGTTGCGTTTGTTATGATTAAAAAAAGTAGATGTCGATACATCGGATTTATAAAATACTAGATTTTCTACTCATTAGTTTATGAATGGACACTATTCCAAGTTTAATTTCATTATTACATGTATATTATTGTAAAAAACATAAATTATAGGGCCCTCCCTTCAAAACGACACTAGGGCCCAATTTAACCCAGTCGCGCCACTGGACGAATAGCGTAAATTTTTTCTAGTGTGGATCCAAGATACGTATAACATGTAGTTCCATCCGCGCGGATGTTATTTAAGCTGTGCCAAATCCGCATTACCAACACTATAACGAACGACTTTGCGATTCAGCGCGCGCGATAGGAGACGATTGGATAAATAAACATATTATGACTATAAGAGTGTGCGTACCTAATATAGTGACGACTTGGCGACGAACGAGACGCGCGTAATGGATTTTATCCGTTCTCGTTATTAATATTACTCGGCGCCGAAATGAAACTCATTTCCGAAAATCGTATTGACGACAACGCGCAATTTATCAGTTCCAACGCGCGTTGTATAACATCGGTTTAATAATAATATATAATTATAATAAGTTTTGCATAATGTCGGTGAGTCTTACTTATTTATTACATCGATATAATATTATAATATATTATCTATCACTAACCTCGGGCCGTCGTCGACTCCATTGACGACCGTTTTCATTCGGCGGGTCCGAAACATGTCACAACGTATTTCGTGCTGGTACACTCGAATAAAAACACCACGACACGGGAAAACACACCACGGAACGATTATTCACTACTCGCGCGATCGAGCCGTTTTGGCGAACGGCGGCGGCGAGGCGCACCGCGAACGCGACCGAGACGGAAAATACGCTAAACACCGAATATCGATAGTACAAACGGCGGCGATCACACCGACCACGGCGAATACGATACGAAACGACGACGTCAAAAAACGCACACTCGAAGCCTTTACCGACTTGGGTTAGACGTCGTCCGAGCCTCGACGGAATCGTTGAAAATCCGAAGGCGATGGCCATTACACTCGCGTAATGGATCGCGCACCGGACGCGACGGCGGCGATACGATTGGAAAATTACGGTGAACAACGAATGTCGATGGTACGGTAGTAAATTAAGCGACGAAATAATTTGGTTCCACCCACGCGACCGCCGTGAGACGTGCGATTATTCGTCGATAAACACTATTACCATCGCCGCGAAAGGAATTTTAGAAACCGTGAGACGAGACTATGGCGGTCGGCATAAAAATCTCGAAACACGGACCCGTACGGAGAAGCCCACCACATAAACGCGAACCGACGAAGACTGAAGCAATGGCGGAAGGGTAATCCCAGCGTCCCCCGAAACGGTTAAAAAAACGAACAGCCAATGAGAATTATTCACGAATCATGGAAAATGATTTTTTTCGTAACGGTTTTTTGTTTACCGAGAATCGTTACCGCGGTATCCGGAGTTCTGTCCGCGGCGCGCGACCGCGTCGTCGTCATCGTCCCGTCACGGTGGCCACGCGGCCACACGGCCATGCTAATATAGACCTAGCGTCGCATTTCTCATTCGCTCGACCGAGTGGCCGTCAAATTCACTACTACTATACTCGCAATTTATCAGTTTCAACGCGCGTTGTGAACGGGGGTTTAATAATAATATATAATAATAATAAGTTTTGCATAACGCGTCGGTGGGTCGTACTTATTTGTTACATCGATAAAATATTATAATATATTATCATTTATCACTAACCTCGGGCCGTCGTCGACTCCATTGACGACCGTTTTCATTCGGCGGGTCCGAAACATGTCACACCGTATTTCGTGCTGGTACACTCGAATAAAAACACCACGACGCGGGAAAACACACCATGGAATGATTATTCACTACTCGCGCGATCGAGCCGTTTTGGCGAACGGCGGCGGCGATCGCACCGACCACGGCGAATACGATACGAAACGACGACGTCAAAAAACGCACACTCGAAGCCTTTATACCGGCTTGGATTAGACGTCGTCCGAGCCTCGACGGAATCGTAGAAAATCCGAAGGCGAGACGGCCATTACACTAGCGTAATGGATCGCGCGCACCGGACGCGAGGGCGATACGATTGGAAAATTACGGCGAACACCGAGTGTCGATGATACGGTAGTATTTTAGCGACGAAATAATTTGGTTGCGCCCACGCGACCGCCGTGAGACATGCGATTATTCGTCGATAAATACTATTACCATCGCCGCGATAGGAATTGTAGAAACCGTGAGACGAGACTATGGCGGTCGGCATAAAAATCTCGAAACACGAACCCGTTCGGAAGAGCCCACCACATACTCGCGAACCGACGAAGACTGAAGGGACAACGGAAAGGAAATCCCTGCGTCGTCGGCCGTTAAAACGGTTGAAACGAACAAGCCAATGAGAATTATTATTCACGAATTCATGGAAAGTGATTTGTGTTTTTTTAACGGTCGTTTTTTTAAACGACCTCCGGACGGGACGACCGCGACCGCGGTATCCGGAGGTCTGTCCGCAGCGCGCGACCACGTCGTCGTCGTTCCGTCCCGGCGGCCACGCGGCCACGGCGGCGGAACGTTCACACTGCAACGCGTGCCGCGCGTCGCGTTTTATATTTTAATTTTCTTAAACGTTTAGAAAATCTAAAATCTACCAAATATCGTTTTTTTTATTTGAAAACCTCACTTTTAGACGAGTAATTTTACTAAGCATTTGTACAGAACGATTTTTCGTAGCCGGTGATTCGTAGAGTCGACCAGCTGATACGTACCTAATTGTAATTCGATCGGTATCGATGAAAAACATACATATATTTACCCATTTTATATTATTACTTCTAAAGCCGACGAAGTAATTAAATTAGTATACGCGGGGCGTGAACAAAAAAAAAAACGAATGACAATAATTTATGACTTTGTTCTACAATAAAGACCGTAGCAGGTATATGCGTAAATTATTCCCGTCGGCTATTAAGTTTGTTATGGTTGTATAATGATCGCGTAACGCCATCTACTGTTTAAAATACGCATATAAAGTCTGTGTAGTCCCGTTGAACTATAGATAGCGTTGGGCATTTGAAAATAATCTTGACCTAGTAGACTTGGAATCGAACGAAAATTTGTAAAATCAAAATTACTCAACGACAATCTAAATGAATTTTAAACGAACGTGGAACAGACCCTTCGGACGGATCGATATCATATAAACATTTTTATACTAATCGAGTTGGAAACGAGTCAAACCGACAAAACGAAGAATAAAATTTGTAAAGATTGAATAATATTATTATAAACAGGCTGGCGTAATAAATATTACAGAACAAATTATATTTTCAATTAAAATTAGGTACAATACGAACACGGAAGATATTCCAAAAGAAAACCTATATAGGCTTTTTGAGAATATTTTAAATCGTGTTTTTACGTGGGTGTAACATTTGTCGAGAAAAAAAATGTAAAGCTCAACAACATCGTGGTGGTTTGACGCGCGCGATTGTCAACAGATCCGTTCGGTAAATTATGTATTGTAATTACCGACGTCATTGTGTCTCTATTTGTATTCGACAAATATCAGTCTGAATACATAAAAATATTATAGTCAGCTTTGTGGCAAGAAGAAGCGACATTATAGTTTTTCGTGGGAGTTTGTGGTACGCGAAAGAGATGTTTTAAGTCACGGAGACTACCTATAGGTATGGCGTTATTTTCGGTTTTATGGTATTGAAGCTCTATTGACACAAGATAATATATTCTATCTAAGAATAATCCGAGGCAATATATTAAACACAACAGTGTATTCGATATAGATATTATTGACAAGTATAAGATATGAATGAATAATTTATCATATTATTATAATCTTATAGAAATTTCTACTTAAAAATATGTTTTATTTTACCTTGTCTTCATCACTCCCGATATTCCCACAGTCATGAAAATCAAACGCACTATTCGTCTCTGAACATTTACTTAAATCCCGTACACAAAATATGGCATTGTCGTTTTATATAAGTAATTTGTTTTCAACAATAATTGGTGTTCAAAATTGAAACTCACGTCATCTCGAATATTTTAATCGAACGTTAATAAATTGTTCGGAGCACATTATTACGATTGATAACACACTAATATCTTAAGAATGTAATTATTAATAAATAATAACGCGAACTACATTAAATTATTACATAAATGTACAACAAAACGTACATTACAAAATGTTACGATTGTTACGACACGAAACTAATAATTCACCGACAACATGGAAATATTATGGAATATAATTGGGTAAACCCAATGTATATAGTAGTTTTGATGCAATTTTATCAGCTGATAAAATATACAAACAAATGAAAACAATGAATCCCGCACTTTATATTTTGTCTATAATATTCATTTAAAAAAGAAAAATACTACTTGTTTAAAATCTATTTTATTTATATTCGAGTCCAGTGGAAATAGTACGTTTAGTGTAAATTCGAATTGAATCAATACGTTTTGAAATAGTGCGTTTTGACGTCGTTCGTGAAGTTCCTATTGATTTCAACAAAGGAAACAGTAAGTTTCGAGCAAATCTGATGGCAGCATTCGATTCCAGCAGCGTTGTTTATCAGAAAAATCTATGCGTATCACTCGGATTTTGTCAATTTTGGAAATAGTACGTTTTGGAATGTCGTCTCACGATAATTAGAAAAAAACTGGTCAAATGTACAGTATACCACCTACCGATTTCAACTCAAAAATTAATAACTCTAGGGATTATATATCTCAAAGGGAAAGCTTTGTATGTAAATTGTTATGCACCTATAATTGTTTTTAATAAGTATGTACTTAATGCAAATTACAAACTAAGGAATAGTTTTAAAAATCTTTATTGTAAACATTGTCGACAACATATTCAACAGTAATTAATTAAGTAGATCGGATAAAATTGTTACAAATTGTAATAGTTTGTTTGGCATATAAACATTTATTAAGCATTGGTGAATTGAGATACAGGTCACTTACTGCTAGTAATTAAATACAGACATACAGTTTATAATATGTCATGAATTCATGACATTACCTAAATACAAATAACGGTCATATAGGTACATTTATACAAAATAGATGTATAAAAGAAATTAGAAATTATTTTTAAGAATGTATTAATCAGTATTTTATTAACTGTAAGAAAACTATTTATTAATAAAATTCAAAAACATGATACCAAACCAGTTAATCAAATATAATTTATAGGTACATATGGGGGTAAATCAGTAAATGCTCCATTATTTGGGAAAAATTTATTCTTCATCTTCAAATGGATAATCTTCCATGTGTTTTGATCTGTTAACATAATTTTAAAAAAGCTTAACAAATTTAAAAAAAATACATTGCTAATGCTTACGACAAGAAACGATGAAAACGTTGATTTTTGTTCAATGATTCCAGTAAAGCCATATCCTCATCTTGTATTTGAAAATCCCATACTTCAAAATCATTCAACTGTCTTCTAAAATCAATTGATTTTGGTATGACCATAACGCCTCTTTGTATCTAATTTCACACACAACAATTAAGATTCTTGCACCATTATTATTATTATTACTATATTTATATACTTAATACCTAATTAGTTATGGTTAATACCTGAAATCTTATTAATATTTGAGCGGGGGATTTATAATATTTTTGGGCCATGTCCAGGACAACAGAGTCCCTCATAATAAGATTATTTGATTTTTTAATGGAATAAGGTGACCCCAAAGGCCCATAAGCCGCTAATATTATGCCATTACTCTCGCAGAATTTTTTAAGTTCATTTTGTGTGAGATATGGATGACTTTCAACCTAAAACATTTGAAAAATCCAATTTAAGATTGAAATGGTTATAAACAAACTATAATTTTAATTTAGCTTTAAATAACACTAATACTATTTTAATAAAATAATAATAATAATAATAATAATAATAATAATTAATTTTAGTCTTTTTAATTCATAACTGTACTAATTTAGTATAGTATTAATATTATTATTTATTAGTATATAAAACAAAATAAATAAAAATAAATAATGTTTGGTGGTTAGTACTTATATAATAATAACAAAGTATTGTTGAATATATAAATAATATAAATAAAAAAATAAATAAACAGGTCTGATGATGAATTTTTTTTGTATCCGGTTGTTACAATTTTTACACTCTTTATTATAACACTCCATGCAAGACCTATTTATTTTATTTTTATTTTTATTATTTATATTATATTTAATAGTTTTAATAAATTGTTTACATATTTAATAATACTTTGAAATATTAGTATACTACAAAGTTCATTTATTTTAATCAATTAACAGAGTTTTTAAAATATGATACACATCATCACCTGATTAACAACTGGTTTAATAGTCGCTGATGCCAAAAGAACTTTCAATTGTTTGATATTGAAATTAGAAACCCCTATTGATTTTGTGAGCCCTAATTTAACGCACTCTTCCATTGCCCTCCATGTGTCTACAAAAGAATAATTACTTGCAACTATGTGTCCATTCTCGTCTAAGGTCTGTTAAATCATAACTCGGTTACACAAACTATTTAAAATAAAAGCTATACAAAACTTCAGTGGTTAGACTTACAGAAGCAACTGGCCAATGCATAAGGTATAAATCAATGTGTCCTAAACCTAGGTTATCCAAGCTTTTCTGTAGTGCAGGTTGAACATCTTCAGGATTATGATCGGTGTTCCAAAGCTAAATACATATTGAAATTTAAAACGTTGATCAATTTTTAAGCATATTTTTATGTACTGTTTTATTATAATAATAATAATTATTATAATGATAATAATATTCAAATTAATTTAGCAACACCTTATTAAGTGTAATTGAATTGCCACATTTTACAGTATAAAGTTTTTTAATAGACATTTAAAATGTTTTCTACTAAAATAGAATAACATAACTGAGTGAGATTATAACTTACTAACTTCAACTTGTGACACTGTTTTAACATACCTTATCCGTGATGTATACATTTTTTCTTGTTATGAATCTATTATTAATTCTGTCTATAATAGCGTCTCCAACATACTTTTCATTTTTGTAATAACTCGCACAATCAAAATGACGAAACCCGACATCGATTGCAGTTCTGATGGCTTGGTTGATTTCAGCCTTTTCAATAAGCCCTACATGAGTGCCCTATTAAATTTTTCGTAACGATTTAAAACATACACGCAATTCTGTGTATATATTATATTATTATTACAGGAAAACGTTTAATTTATTATATATTACGTATTTTAATAATCAGCCCAATATCTTAAAAGTATCTATAAAATAGATACTTTATAGTATTGATTATACTGAAAATCAATACAACTAATATCAAATGTCTTTGGATTATTTGCCGGAAGTAAAAAAAAAAAGGAAAAGGAGTAAAATTAAAGTACTTCCTGTTTTGAGTAATAAAAGAATGCACGTACATTTTAAATGTGTAAAAGTAGTACTTATACTTAAAGGGATATATAATCGTTTTATAGGACACTGTTTTATTTTATGCCTAGAGAAATAGAAACGCAAATTTCTCGATCCGGAACTGATCTCATATTCATTTACTATTACGTCATATTTTAATTCTTTACTGACAAACATCAACATTAAAACGAAAAATTGCTCATCCATTCCCTCCCGTTAAACCTATTTTTACAGTTAAGGTACAAAGTGTTATGGTAAAATATAATATATAAATCTTACGGTTGTCTTGCATTACCTGCCATGTGCCCAGACCCAAAATTGGGTATTTTAAACCATTGTTGAATGTGACCATTTGAACAACAGTCTTCAAATAATTCTCGGACTCCTCTCTGGACATCTCCTGGGATTCTGTTTCAATGTATCTTATAAGCAAACGAAATACGGAAGTGATTAATTCAGAATTATGATGGTATCAAGTCAGGCGTGGGTATCACATTTTACATTTGTACTCGATTCTCACAAACTGTATATGATTACTGACTAGATATATGGCAGTTTCTCAACAATAACATAAATCATAAATAAGTTAAATATCTTACGAGTAAATAAGCAGGCGCTTTAAAACCAAGAACTTTAAATGTTGAACTTTTGACAACAAAGAGTTAGCACATTTTCACGATTGTGTCTGGTTTTGTTAAGAGTTAATATTATAACAAGTATTTGGTGAACGTTTCAAGTCCCCGCGCGAGTCTTGAAGATTGTTTATTTTTTGTTTCGATGATAAAAAAATATAATTTTTGTTAAAAACCGATAGATACTCCGTAAATGAAACCGTTTTCTTTCTTTTTTTTTAATACTTGGTTTATCTCAATAATTATTCGAAAAACCGCCTCTCAAAAAGGAAACTTTCTCAAAAAATTCAAGAGATTATCGCATCGTTCCAAAGTCAGTCGTAATAGGTAGATTACCTACGCGTAATCATACGAAATACATCGCACGGGACGGCACATGAACAGAATACAACACAACACTAGTATCGTGCGAACTTGATGGGCGAAAATGCAACGTTTTGCGCGCTGTAAGTTGACCGTCCGGAAACCGCACGCACTGTTGTCGCGGAATGACGGCGCACCGGTGCTGCACTCATGGTCTGGAATGACACAATAAAAGGACCAAATTATTTACAACTAATGTTTTGGCTCGAATCGAATGTGAAAAAAAATAAAACGTTTTCGGCAGCACATGATGGTGGGATATTCGTTGTATATTTTAATTTTTAGTATCCACTCGATGAGACTGACTGCAAAGTCGAATCGATAATTCGCCATAAAGAGAATAATGAAAAAAGAAAAAGAAAGAACGATAAATGTTATGACCTCGAATTTTCAATTATCTACTGAAAATACAAAGTCGCAGTTTGAATAAAAAGTAAACGCGTGCGTTTGTCGATAAAATCGGGGTTTCGCTGTTGAAAACCGATAGTCGGTTCGACGATTTTCATATTACTGTAAACAAAACTCACTTACCTTTAGATTGAAATTCCATTCCAAAACGTTTAAACGTGCGCGACGCGTGAAAACAATGCTCGTGTGTTCTGTACAATGCGTGTCGCGAACACTGAAGACCGAACGCTAAACCCGAAAATAAGAAAATTAACCACGATGACACGGCGTCGTTATAGATTAACCTACTCAATTACATCGAATTAATCGTTATGTCGAGTTGTTGTGCCATCAATAATTTGTTTGCGACCATTATTTTTATTACCGAACCCGTTTAAAAACTCTGTAGTTTATAATATAATATAATCGTATGTATACTCATTATGCCATATAAACCAATTAAGTGTTTTTTTGTCTTTATTCACATTTAATATCAACATGTATAGGTATTATTATTCCAAATCGAAACCGACTCCGCCGTACGGAATACACAAAGTTCAAATCGACGGTTGTAGCGGGTTTATTGAAAACTGATGTGTCGAAAGTGGTTTATCCTTTATCTGATCGGTTAACGTCGAATTGGGTGGGCCACAAAATAATTTTCTCCCATCAACTAGGATGAAATATACATCGAATAAAAATAAAAGGGTCAAATAATTGTTATAATGATCGTCCCAGAGTATCAGAATTCGGTAGTTAAAAATGCCAACCGAACTACAGATTCGTTTCATTTTATAACTCGTATCTAAGACTATTGCAAGAATGTTCAATCTATAAAACCAGAGAGAGACGCAGAGTGGTACCATAACATTCATTATGCTTCATTAAGTAAGTTTTAAAAATCAATTGAAAAAATGTGTGTTTTTACAGACCATAATATCATAATAAGCGCGGTTAAAATAAATCTGAGCTCTTTGTTTGTAGATATTTGGAAGTTAGTCTGACGATTTTAAAAATACGAATACACGAGCTGTTAGAATAGTCTTAAAATTACACGATTCTTCTAATAAATACGAATGCCTCTGAATAAATGTTAGATATAAATTTTGGAAAATTATTTATAAAATGTAATGCACTATTTATTTGTAACAAGGTGTACTAAATACTTCTCGCATGATAAATTTCAATACGATAATGCTTAGATGTAATAGGTACAAGTAATTTGTGAATAGGTACTCAGTAATCAACATGGCTAGATAATTCATTTCGATTGATCTAGGCTCGTGTAACTAAATTAATTTTTACGGAAAATTATGCGCACCATTAAAATACATCTATAGCTGTTATTTTTGAAAAACGAACAGGGCCTAGACATACTTTTTGCCATTACACCTGGGCGGGCATCTACCTCTACATTATATTAAAATATGAGTGCAGAGCAGTGAAACTAACATCTTAGTGACTTAATATATCAAATTAGAAGGAATAAATCATCTTATATAAGTAATCAAATTATATTTTCAGCGTAGTAAAAATAATTTCAATGAATAGGTCAAAAAACTAAATAAATAGTTGATAATATTAAATAACAAATAGGAAGCTAATATATAACTAATACAGTTTTTTTAAGAATACTCAATAACACAAATTAATTAAAATATATGCATTAGTAAACTGTATTTTCGAGTAAACTTTTATTACAACTGATAACATTAAACATGAAAAAAAATGTAAGTAAATATTTTAATCTGCACCCTTGAATTAAGCTTCATCATAGAACGGATAATCTTTTAAATGTTTCGCCCTGTAAAAGGTTGTTTTATAAATATGTTGATAATTACTAAAAAGTTATGATCTCAACTTACGTGTTGAACATGAAATAACGTGCATTTTTGTTCAACGATTCAAGTGAACTAATTTCTTCCTGACTCAGCTCAAAATCCCAGACATTAAAATTTTCTTTCTGTCTTTCCAGATTAGATGATTTTGGTATAACTATAATACCTCTCTGAATCTAAATCATTCAATACAATTCAGTATATTGAAACAAAATAAAATATATATTTATATAAAAAAATAAATAAATATTACTTGAAACTTAATTAATATTTGAGCATTGGTTTTCTTATATTTTTCAGCTATTTGTTTTACAACTGGTTCGTCTAAAATGGCATCTTCTTCTGGTCCCGCCCAGGACCTCTTGGGCGATCCCAATGGTCCGTAAGCGGTCAAAAAAATATCATTGCTTTCACAAAACTCTTTCAATTTGTTCTGTGTTAAATAGGGATGACATTCAACCTGAAATAATAATTCATTCACAATTATTTAACGTGCCTAAATTTTCAAACAATTAAATTATAAACAATAGAAGTTTTGAAATGCTATCAAAATAAAAGTTTAATAAGAAAAAATGAATATTTTAATTTAAGCATACTATGAAATTTATAAAAGTTAATGAATAGTCAAAATGTTACAACACTGTTTTACCTGGTTAACAGCTGGTTTAATAGTAGCTATTTCTAAAATCTCTTTCAATTGTCTTATGTTGAAATTCGATACTCCGATAGATTTTGTAAGCCCCGATTGGGCACAACGTTCCATAGCTTTCCATGTGTCTAAATAAGATACACCAGAACCTAATAGCCGTCCTTCACTGTCAGTAGCATTGGGATCTTCCTAAAATTAGAAATAATTTATCATAATTAAATAAATACATTTAAATTATAAAATTGATAATAAAAATTGTATTATTTACACTAGTTGCAAACGGCCAATGAACAAGGTATAAATCAACATAACTCAAACTCAAATCATTTAAAGTATTTTTCAATGCTTCCTCTACCAGTTCAGGTCGATGCTTATCATTCCAAAGCTAAAAAATAAAAAATTAACATTCTATAGTTAAATGTGATACCCGATTGTATAAAAACATGAATAATAGATCAAATATCATGTAAATAACTAAACATAAGAATTCTTACATGAAATTTAACATCATTCAAGCAGTTAGATTTATAAAAATTAAAATTACTATCGTATGATAAAAGTTGGATAAAATGAAGTAAGAAATGCTAACGATTATAGGATAGACTATTGATAATATTATGGGTAGTAAAAGTGAATGAACGATCAAAGCAAGAGATTTTGTAAAAGATAAGTATAAGGGGAGCTCCCTTCCATATGTTTGGTGTCGTATCATTTAACTATTTATGTGCCACTGGCCATTATATAATTAAAACATACTTTACTAGTGATGAATACTTCATCTCTTGTAATAACTCCGTCTGCAATCTTATCGTTAATAGCTTTACCGACGGATTTCTCGTTGCTGTAAATGGCAGCACAATCAAAATGACGATAACCTATATCGATAGCGTTCTTGACAGAGTCAACGATCATGGCCTGTTGCGCCTCGTCGAGAACAGCAGATGCCTAGAACATATAAACATAGATTGAAATATTGTAATGTCAAAACGATACGGAATACTTGTGAACCTCACCTGCCACGTTCCCAGGCCCAAGACTGGGTACGACCGACCGTTGTTGAATGTGACCATTTTCACCAACTTAGAAGCCATGTTTGTCCAGTCGAAAACAATCACTCGAAACCTGAGAGTCGCAAAAACAATATGTGCTGTGACAGGTGGGTGGTAAGCATATACTAGAGTAAATAACGCGAGAAGAATTACAGTTCAAAGTTAGAGGAGAGAACGTTCACTATAACAACAATATTGACTGAGCCGACCCCACTATTTTTTTTATAGTCTAGTGGTCACTTATCGTGATAGACTATCACAGCATATCGTAGAGATAACGTGATTATAATAGTTATTGACAATATCGTATCAATCGCGATTTAATTTAATCCGAGCGTAGTTATTTTGAAAAATTATATAATTATTTTGAAAATTAATAAATTTTTGGTATACCGTATGCTATTGTTCTGTGGATATACTTATAACATAGTATGTCTTTTATCGTGATATCGATCCACTCGGTTCAGCGACTCGAATTTAGGATATGAGAATGAAAAAATCATATTTATTGTAGGTAGGTACCTAATGCGATTGTTTTATAAATGTGATACCATTGATTATAAATACTATATAGTATACATGTAAATAAATGTAAATACATTTAAAAAAAATACGATTTATAATTCGATTTAGCGTTCGCACTCGACAGAGCTGTGGAATGTGTGATAGTGATATATAAATAATAGACAATAATTATTATAGAATAATAGATGTCTACTTTACAATAACTTTATACATATTAAACGATAAAAATAATATGTTTTCCGATAGCAAACGAAACTGATAAAACCGATTTATATTGCGAATTTTTTTTACATTTTTCGGTAATTTTTTGTGATTTTAGTTGCATATCGTCTGCGAATAGGTGTTCAACACCGACCGAGAGAAAAACCTCGTGTTTGGAAAACGAGTAAAAATAAGTAATGACAGACGTGTTTTACGACATGAGTTGCGACAAACTCAATACTATAAAATACGGATCAAACGCTTTTCGGCCGAGCCGTCAACTTTAATCAAGTCCGCGCGGCTCTCTCGCGGCGGCCGTCGAGCGCCGAACGGCCAACGCAACAGGTCGGCCGCGCTCCTGCTCAAGAGTATCAACGTCGGACAGATGATCCCGTTCCTCGGGTATTTTCCGAGTAGCCGAAGCACGCCGGCGCGGATCTGTCGTGGCGTCCCGTCGCGCATCGGACGCCGTGCTCGATGTACACAAAGTTACAAGTCACTTCTTCAGCCGCGACGTGCACGCGGTCCCAACGCGGCCATAACTCGACGACCTGCGCGCTGATCGCGTCGCGGACGCAGTTCATCGCGTCCAGTCCTTGTAGAGCAGCTCCCCGTCCCGTTGCCCCGACGGCTCCGGCCTCGGTTTCTCGCCGTCCCACGACGAATCGGCGTCACCGACCGACCGCTCGTCGTCCCGAGTATTGCTGCACCTCGTCTTCCGTTATCGATTTTTTTCTTCCATTCGCGAGTCGACGACGGACGCCGCGGATTCGTCTCGTTTGCGTTTGTCGTTTTGAACAGCTCATTGCAAAACAGTATGAGATTTGACCGTAGAGAGACAAGTGCAGCGCTTTCGGTCAAATCAAATGATAATTTTATCGGAAAATTAACGCTCAGTCGAAATCCGTTGTACAAAACGCGTGTGGTTTTATGGCGGTGGGATGGAGAGGCGAACTTCGGGCTAACTGCTTCCCGAAATAAAAAAAAATCGATAATTAGGTATTGCGTCCGACTTTATCTCAACGATCTGAAAATGCTCGAATTATGTTTTTTCCCAGTTACATTTCAAATGTTATTATGTAATTTTAAAGCAGATAATACTTTTTCTTTGGTTTAGATCGAGTTGTCGGCGTACCTTTAATCTATTTACCTAAACGTAAATATGGCACATCATGAAAATGGCCAATCAACTCGTCTCGATATCATACTAATAACAATTAAAAGACCGGTGAAAACTTGAACGATACCTTATTAATATATTATATCGTCACTATATTCCTTTCTGTATAATTTAAACTTACCGATTTTATTTATTTACTTCTAATTGTATAGCGACGACAAAAATCAATATTTCTAACCTACCGATAGTAATTTGCTAAAAGGAAATGAGGAAAATAATATTTTTACGTTGGGACGCAGTTCGTGTAACGGTCGAATATCGTTCGTGTGCGCCGCCGTTCAAAAACCATTTATAAATATTACAGTTCGTCTGAGAAATGTTAACAATTTTATCGTCGGGTTTTATTTTATTTGCTATAGGATATCTTTTTAATTTATAAATGCCTTTTTTTTTTTAAGGTTTTTTGGGAGTAAATATCCGAGGGTCTTGGAGATAAATAATTAGGTTCACATTCTGGATTTCGAGAGATTTCTTATCAGTAGCAGCTGTGCAGTCCGAAAATCGAGCGCGAAAACACACGGAGCCGTTGTACGGGGTAATATACGTAATACTTCGCCAATGATAATATCATTGTACTCGGGTCTCGTCGGTCGTAGGAATAATATGATTTCGGTGATAAAATAAAATTGAAATTGAAAAACCATTTGATTTCTTTTCCGAACACCGATCGTATGCGAAATGTTTGGATATTTTCATTGCAACGTCGTTCGAAAGTATGCCGGCGAAACGATTTTGTAAAAGAGGTAGATTATCGCAACAATATCGCGTTTCAAAAACAGATTACGATCGAATACTCGATATGTCGGTACGCCTAATTATCATGATTTTCAAAGTGAATTGCAGAAATAGATATAGGAGCAGGCCGCGGGCGCACCGTACACAATATAATACTGGCAATTATTTTGAGAAGGTTGATGAGCAATTTAAACAACAATTGTTTTGAACCGATAGTTTGATTGACCCACCTGAGGGCTAAAGACACGTACAAGAGTACAAAATAAAAGTAATCGATTATTATCTATTTATTTATATATGTTTATTTTTTAGTTCGTTATTTGCCGTATATTGATTTTTAAATTTATTCTAAAACCAATGTTATTGTGTACTTTAGGGTTGAGCACGACAGTCGGAATGCCAGAGGATAATATCATGTGGCTGGTTCTCGATTAGGAGATATCTACTGGTCAGTAATGTCGAAATCGAACGCAGTGTTCACGACGAGTAAACGAATACTTCTTTTTTTTTTAATCGAATAAATCACATCACGCGCGCCACACATTGATTTCGTTCGAAAACAGAATAATAATTAACGAGCCGTCGTCGATTATAATAATGGGGATCATTAAAACATGCACATAAATGGCATCTTCCTTATCTGATATCGATGGGTTTATTGAAATTACAGATTCATTATTATTTATTTTCATAATTATTATTCTCACAGCCGAGCCGTATATGATACATTACGTGTCCGCACTAAAAGACTACAACGGTGGGCAATTAAAACGAAATGACTCGTCGATAAAGTATATAAAATGTTAAACAGTTCTCAAAACTTTATCAACACACTTACAGAAATAGTACATGAAAACGAAACACCTATTCGATCGGATTATTTTAGCCGTCGAAAATTCGCGAATCGCCTCATTAAATTCGTCAGATTACAACATGATCGATTAATATTTTCCAACCGTTATAATGTGAGTAATTCGAGAATAATGTCAGCTCGCAAATGACAAATCACGGTTATATTTTCTCGTGACGTTTTAATTATTCCAAACACAACTAGAGCTAATCATTATATAATATATTAAATAATTCGAGATGCGACTATATTTAAACCGTATGACCGAAAACATGCAAATTTTAAATATGTACTTGGTTATAAGACCGAAACTAAATTCTAACCGAACTTTCGTTTTTAAGATAGCGAACGACATAAAACTAAAAACTCTTCGCTCGAGAACATAAGTATATATTTTATTTATTTAACGGGACGAGCCCAGTAAACAAAATATTCTTCTGTAAATCAAAAAAAAAAAAAAATAATACTTAAAATGTTGTCGGTAGGTACCTATTATAGTTTCCTCTAAATAATAAAATACCTATTGATTTTTTTTTATATAATAAATATAGTCACTTTTTTGTAACTTTGGATGAAATAAATACCTATTGCCACCATTGATTATAGAATAGATATAATATAGTCAATAATCAATGCTATTACCTACCTAACTAAATGACTAGTTTCTATTGGCAAATGGTAATGCAGAATACTTTAAAACAACATCGTAGAAACGAGCTATAGTTGTTAGTTGGAGAAATAATATACGATTCGAAAAAACTTGCTCATACATATAGTTATGACTTTATGAGTTTATGACTTATGAGATAATAATACTTACTTCATTAGCTATGTGACACCGATGAGACGAATTGACTACTCTGAGAAGTTCTGATGGGATTGAGAAACTACAAATACCAAAAGACAAATGATATTTGAAAAAACAGTATATTAGGGAATTTTATTTTCCCGCTGCATTTGGTTTGTCCCTTGCCGCCTTACACTCAAGAACAACCGTATACTTCTAGAATAAAATTAATTTGATCTCTTTTAATTGGATGAAAAAACTAATTAAGCTGAAAAGTAGAGGTACCTATTTAAACCATTAAAAATAATGTTTATAACAAATAGAGAGGCGTTACAGAATAATTTAGTGTTTATTTTTATTTTTTTTTTCAAACCGGATTTTACCACTATTCTTGTTTGACTTAATATAATAAAATAGTGTCTGCATAATAGTAAAAATGATTTCAAATACAATAATATGACTAAAAAGAGATGTTTACTTGAAAACTAAAATTACATTTTGAATTATACTACATTATACCTATTATTATGGTAATTGTGAAAATTAAGAATAATTATTTGAAACACGCAAGGCGTACAATTAAAATATAAACACAGATATAAAATGTATACACAAAGGTTAATAACGCAATGTAATTTTATTTTTGAAAAACGAGTGCAAATTGTTTTGTCCTTGACTGAACAATAAGAGTATTTACTACTACACCTATTAGCTAAATAATAAAATATGTAGCCAATTATCTCGTACAGATTACTATTGATTTAAACAGACAATTGCTATTATTTATTTTTTTATCTACCTTTCGATATTGTTCCATACAGATTTGACAGTGATGAACGAGTTTATCGAAGAACATCGTCCAATCGTTTATGAATGATCGACAATTGAATTGCGCAAGGGGGAAAATTTCATTACAGAAACAGAACACAACATATACAGGAAATTGTCTCCGATTGCTTTTCACCTTCCGAGTTCAATCTTGCACTCGGTCCCCATGAATAATCAATACCTACCCACTGTTGCTGTTTATCGTAATGTATTCAACGGTTTAGCAACAATTTATTTAATGTGTTGTAATCACATAGAATGTCTTATTGTGCATTTGTTACCGGGAATGTTACAAAATCACAATTATAATAAACCAGATAAAGAACGCTTATATTTTCTCAATATCGACAAGCAGGGATGGTCAATAGATAAAAACTAATTAATTATATTATTTCATCCTAGCGATATATGAATACAATTTTAGTTAATTCAGAACATGTCACTTGATGAGCATTAATTATTTATTTAATACGTTATGTTTGTGCTTTAAATCTATATCTAATTAAGTAGAGAAATCCGTGCTTTAAATCGCCAAGACTGATCGAGAGTTGGTATACAAAATTGATACTCCAGTAAAACAAGGTAAACAGATTTTAAATAGTATTGGTTGAAAATGAATGGAATTTTTTTTCAATTTTAGATGGATTCCGTTGCCAAAACAGAATTTGTATATTGTGCACAAAGTTTTACAGAAGTAAGTCTTAATCAAAATTCATTAGTAATATTATACAATATTGTTTGAGTTTCAACAGTTTCGATAAGATAAGCAAGTAGAAAATGTGATTTCCATACATAATTTTGTGTATCGACCAAACTAATTAATAATTATTACCAATTAGTTTAAAGATTAGCGTCGTGCAGTATTTTATATTATAATTCTCAACAAAAGTTAAAAATTATATGAACTGATTAAACTATCGACTTGAAATGACTAAAAACATAATATAGTGTAAAATATATTATTTTTAATAATTAAATGTTAGTAAATAATGAAATAATTATTGAAAATGTATTTTAATACAGCTATGTAATAACTATAATAACATTGACATGTATACATGAAAGCACCTTAAATTGTAATAATGTGATCATTTAAATAATATATTATAATATAATTTAGAATATAATAATGATTAGCTTGAAAATAATTCGTGTCAAAATATTTTCAATTAATATTCTTCGTGGAATGGATAATCCTTGAAATGACTGTTCCTGTAAATGAAAAAACAAAACATAAAAATTAAAATAATTATTTTTAAATTAATAAATAAAAAAAAAAGTCATGAACGTATATATGTATATTTCAAAAAATGAATATGAAAACAACAAACATACCAATCAAGATGAAGAACTCGGCCGTTACAATCAAAACTATCAATCTTTTCTATATCTCCTTGTTCCAATGTGAAGTCCCATACGTTAAAGTTTGACTCGATGCGGCTTTTCGTCACAGATTTTGGAATAACAATGATGCCTCTTTGTATCTGATATTTTATCAAAATTTGAGCAGCGCTTTTGTCGTACTTGGTCGCTATGGCAATGATTTGCGGATCATCCAAAAGAGACGGGTCTTCTGGCTTAGCCCAAGGCCTGTCTGGAGATCCCAGAGGGCTGTACGCAGTTATGAAAATATTGTGCTGTGCGCTGAATTCTTTTAATTTACTTTGATTCAAGTATGGATGACATTCGACCTGAATTCAAACACATATACGATGTACTTTCACAATATTTTGAATTGCAATCAACACAATAAGTACCAGAATTATATAATAAATACATACTTGATTAACAACTGGCTTCACTGTGGCTACACTTAAAATGTCTTCCGTCTGTTTTTTACTGAAGTTGGATATACCAATTGACTTGGTCAGACCTTTTTCAACTAATTTTTCCATCGCTTTCCATGTTTCTACGTAAGAACCATTTCCTTCAATTATGACACCATTATCATCTTTCGGAAACCATTCGTCTTCCAATTTGCCTTCCTAATATCAAACGAATTATTATTGTATTTACTCTAAAAACCATAATTTCGAAAGTAATAATTTTAAACATACCTTATAAGCCATTGGCCAGTGGATCAAGTATAGATCCAAATAGTCAAGTTGCAAATCGGATAAAGTTCTTTTAATAACGGTTTCAATGTAATCAGGTTGATGAAAAATGTTCCACAACTGAAATTTTTTTAAATTGTCGATTATTAGTCCATAAAAATCTGTAGTAAAAATACTTTATACTCTTACTTTACTAGTAATGAATAAATCTTCACGTTTAACAACGCCTTCGTCAATCTTTTGCTTGATGGCTTTTCCTACTTCTTTTTCATTTTCATAAACCATGGCACAATCAATGTGTCTGTATCCTGCGTCTATGGCAACTTTAACTGCATCTTCAACCTCACCAGGCTTTGACTGTAAATTTGAATAAATAATTAAATTATAACTGTGTTCAATAATTATTATAAGATTCATATCAAAATGTAAACAAAGATTTCATATTAAAAAATTAAAACTTTGAGAATATTACCTAATAAAAATTATAAGTTAGTTTAAATGGTTCTGGGAAAAGTGACAGACTTGAAAAAAAGAAAATAGAAAGGCTTCTAATTGCTTAAAATATATAAATGATATATGCATGGATATAAACAATATATTTTCAATCTAAAACAGTAATACTTAGTAGATGTATTTAAATTTAAACATCTGCTAGAAGTCTAGATAAAATCAAGTTACAGAATGTTTAACGAAATCATACACAGATCTCATGAACGCAAGAGTTTTTGTTTTTATCGACCGCCAAAACAACACACGGACGTGAAATTGACATTATCCTACGTATGAAAACAAATGAAACGAATGCACCTAACGTGGAGCTCAGATCGGACGATGGGTCGATTTCTAGAAGAACCAAGTTAGCACGATTTCGTAGTCGTCGTATCAATACCATGGTTATCGTTCGGATAGATGTCGGAGCAAACGTGTTGGCGTGACATTATTACTACGTTGACACGAGCATTGTCGAACAGACTAGTCGTTCGATAATCAATCTTTGTTGTAACAACGGACGCATTTATATAATAGGCGGACGCTTACCTTCCAGGTTCCGAATCCGAGGATCGGACACTTCAGACCGTTGTTGAAGGTGACGAATTCGTTTTGCGAAGCCATATTGTTTGGAAAACGAGTCGCTTCTCGCGGACGACGGTCAGGAGCTCTAGGACAAAGGACGAACAGAAGAGCAAATAGAGTAACGACGAACGCGATGGTCGTGGACGAGTCGCTTTTCGCCGGCTATTCCCCGGCGTTTTATCAGCGTTTTTAAGTATTAATCTCGAAGCGCGAATCGTGGAGGGGAGACGTCGAAGGTCTCTCGAGAGACGGACGGGTGTTGCCAACGTTCGAGTCTAATCGCGGTCGGAAACGTTTACGTAATGCCCGTCGGCGTTACTCAAAGCCACTCGATCGCTCCGCACTCGTTTCGCCACAAATCGTAATAATAATAACATAATAATACGTTTTCGTACGCCGCCGCCGTTGGCATTATTATTATTATAATCTTGCCGGGAGGTTGAATAATAGATGCCTCTTCCCGGGAAGTTATTTTGTTAGAGGGCGTGGGGGAAACTTTCGTGTTCCAGTCCATAACCGTGTTTGGCACAGTGCACACACTTTTTGGAGAGGAGCAAACCTTAAGGACGAGCCGACACGAACGATTAGGATTTAGATTTTCGGAAAATAATTTTATGTATCCGAATCGAATATCAAACAATGTGAATTTATTATGTTGTAATATACATATTAGACTAGCTGAATCTACCCGTCTTTGCCGGGTTCAAGTATAATAAATGTGTGTATGGCCCAAATAATAATAATAATTGACATTTTCCCGTTATCAGCCGACTACTCGGACTACTATTATTATATAATAGTTTATTATACACACATACAATATGAATATATAGATATACAATTTATCCGTACAAATTAATTTTTATCGACCGACCGACCGTCGTCGGTGTGTGTGTGTGTGTGTGTGTTATAATTTTATAAACTAACTAACTAACACGAATTTTTCTATTTCACTCTTTTTACCCCATTTAACCCACTTAGGAGTTGAATTTCAAAAAATAAAGTTTATAGACAATGTTTATTTGTGTTATAGATTATGTATACTTAATTTCAGAACAATCGGAACAAAAAAATTTTTACCCCTTTTACCGTTTTTAACCCCCTTAGGGGTGGAATTTTCAAAAATCCCTTCTTAGTGCGCGTCTACGTCATAACAGCTATCTCCAAGCCAAATTTCAACCCGATTCGTCCAACGGTTTGAGCTGTGGGAGGATTTCAAGAAAAAGCATGTTACAGACGTTACAGTTATATATATACTCGTATATAGAGATACCAGCGTACACTCGTTTTACTATTGATTTGGGCCGACAGTGCCAGTAATCAATATACAATCAACACTTACATCAAATATTTAAACAGCTCTCGAATTTTCGGGTATAGGACAAGTTACAATAAATAATGCATTTATAATCACGTCATAAGTTCTATTTTAAAAATATATTTGATATATTATAATTGATATAAGTAAATCATAAACAACGATTTATACTACGTTAACTCTTATGACATCGCAGGGGCTATAAACCACGATCATTGTTCGATTAAATCTTTACATTTTGTACGTTAGAACTCTATACAATAAAAATTGTAAATCAATTCGATTAATTCGAATTGAAATCGTGTCGATTGTTTTAATTTGAAATATTAACTTTTTTAAGCAATCATTACACTATGCAAATTAGAATATTACGTCAAAGAAAACTACACATTATGCACTGTTATATTATATGATGTTGAATTTATAATATTTATTCGCGTTTGATAAAATACCACATTTTCCAATATTTTATAATAATTACAATTCAGTACTCATCGTTGAATGGATAATCCTTAAAGTGTATGTTCCTGTAAAATATTTATAAACGTATTATATTAGCTGCTAGTGAAATAGGTGCACGTATTTTAATGTATATATCTTTTGCAGTAAACAAATAATAGCAAACGCGTAATATACCCTTTCATGTGTACAAAGCGAGCATTGCAATCGAATGTATCGATCTGATCTATATCCTCTTGCTCTAGATCAAAATCCCATACGTCAAAGTTCGACTCGATGCGATTCTTGGTTACAGATTTCGGAATGACCATAACACCTCTTTGAATTTGATATTTTATTAGTACTTGAGCAGGGCTTTTATTATATTTATCAGCGATTTCTATGATTTTCGGATCTTCCAAAAGAGAAGGATCTTCCGGTTTTTTCCAAGGGTTGTCCGGACTTCCGAGTGGACTATACGCGGTCAATACGATGCCTTGTTCTTCGCAGAATTCTTTTAATTTGTTTTGGTTTAAATACGGATGACATTCGACCTACAGACAACGAACGATGTTTCAAGAAGAGTTTCCAAAGTGTTCGGAATTAATATGGATAACCTACTTGATTGTTAACCGGCTTGATCGTGGCCGCGTTTAATATTTCTTCGATTTGTCTTTTGTTAAAGTTGGACACGCCAATTGATTTTGCGAGGCCCTTTTCTACCAACTCTTCCATTGCTTTCCACGTTTCAATGTACGAACCTTCGCCTTCAATCGTGGCACCACTATCGTCTTTGGGTATAAAATCGTCATTTAATCCACCTTCCTAATATTATTTGTGTAACACTCGGTATTATAATCGCATACATATTATCGATGTAGTTCTCAATATTTACACACTCGTGTATTACATACTTTAAAAGCCATAGGCCAGTGAATTAAGTATAAATCCAAATATTCGACTTGTAAATCCGATAGAGTTTTTTTCAACGCAGTTTCGACAATATCAGGCTGATGAAAGATATTCCACAACTGAAAGGAGATAATATACATTTCGATAATGTTTCTACAGATTTTGAAATTGAAATATAATAATTACCTTACTAGTAATAAACAAATCGTCACGGACGATTACACCTTCGTCTATTTTTTGTTTTATAGCTTCTCCTATTTCTTGTTCGTTTCCGTAAAACATCGCACAATCGAAATGCCTGTAGCCCGTATCGATCGCGATTTTTACAGCTTCTTCCACTTCGCCGGGTTTCGACTATATAATATATAGTTATCAATCACAGTGTATATTTATAAATCGATACTAAAAATGTAATGTACACAATATTAAACAAAAGTTATATCTAATTTATAATTAAATACTATAATGTGGTATAAATTTAATTTGCTTTAGTCACACTTGAAAAAAAAGTTATTTTACATTTGAAAAAAAAGGGTAAGATACAGGAGTCGGATGGAATACAAGATGATCGATGTTGGTAAATTGATATTTTAAATTTGAGACCAATGGTTCTCGATTGAACGATTTTGAGTGAAAGATGTGTCGGGTGGATCATCAGCTTTATTTCCAAAGATGGTTGACATTAGTATTAGAAGTGAATTCACTAAGGTAAGTTGAGCTAAATAGTAAATAAAAGCTAATTAAAAGAAAAGAAAAAAGAAGCTTTTGCCAAAAAAATTATGTAATATTATGAGAATAATGACAAAGTCGGATATAACGATAATATTTATAATATTATGTAATACTAGTAATAACAATAATATTGTGTTTGCGTGAAAAAAATGAAAGTTTACGTAAGTCCACAATTACTGCGCGGCCAACGAAAGCAGAAGTGCTCGCGCCGCCGGACCAATGACGGCCGAGTAGCGCGCGCAGTCCAACGGTAATAATCGATAATATCACGCGATGTCAATAGTTATCGTTTGTTTCTCGTCGACGACAAATCACACATTCTTTAATCGTGACTTTTAATTTTAATTTTTTCAATTCAATTTGTTTTTTTACCGAGTGACTTTTGTATCCGTTACTTTTATTTCACAAGCCGACAGACAAGTTCACTACGAGCACTACGAACCTCAGCAGTAATCCGCTACGGAAAGCCCGTGAGTAGTACCGATTATATTTTTTATTTACAGTCTATACCTAGTACTTAGTATGCACCTAGTGGCTAGTAGGCTTATTATTACATATCGATTTTTATAATTCGTAAAATTACAATAAAATCAATACTAAACGTATTGCTAAAAAATTAACATAAATTATTTTGTCCCGACAGAATTGATTTTCTCTTTATTTTTTATCTAAACGTAAATATTTTAAAAGGAATGAACCGTTTTTTCAGTTCACAATAGGTATTTCTATATATTTATAACGTCTGTGGCCTAAATAATTATCTAGGCACTTTTATTCGTACAACGACACAATTATTTAGTCGATAAACTTGGTATGCGATGAAACGTATTAAATAATATCGGGGAACGGCCAATATACGGTAAAAATGACGTATGCACGGCGTTTCTCGTCGCCATCACAATATACCACCGTGTATACGTCGTATTTTAACACATTGACGGACATATAACTGCTATAGTAGTCATGCATCTTGCTGTAATTTCATTGTCACTTTTATATCTCATTAACTATTGCTTCGAATACAAAATGAGTAAGAGCTTTTATTTTTAATATAAAGGAATAAAAACTATGAGAGTAGAAAAAATTGTAAAGTCGTAAATGGACATTATATCTGTCTTAATACGATAAACCCACAACAAACATGACTGCTATAGCGGTTATGCCATTTTACGACTTATAAACATATAACTGCTATAGCAGTCATACTCAAATTACTACTTAAAATGCCATAACTGCTATAGCAGTGATTGTCCATCAACGTGTTGATGAAAATACGAAATCGAATCAACTGAATTCAATAATTTTAATGGAAATAGTAATTTTTTTTATATGAGAGGCGTGAGTAGGGCAACTATACATGCAGACGTGTTATGTTTTGTTTTCCTTTTGAGACTCGATTTAGAAAACGAGATATTTAATATCGTAATCATTTGATATTTTGCACTCGGAGTACCGTGAAATACGTAAAATCTAAACCGATCGGTCAGTTACCAGTTTACCGTCGACCCATCAATTTGAAAACGGTCTGTGATTTTTATTGTTCTTAGTAAAATATAACAACATTCCATACATTCGTTACATGTAATTTAGTAAGAAAATCAATAAAATTAACGGTCTTCTTTTATCTGTTTTTGTTCACGGGGCAATATTATTATTCCGTGAGAGGTTAATATTTTATGTTTTTCTAAAAGCAAATTATATATCCCTTAGGTTAGTTTTGTTTGTTTTTTCATCTTATCGTAAAAAAAAAAAATGAAAAGTAAAATTATAGTTAATTATCGTACAATTTCACATTTATATTTCAACAAATGTGGTAGTTTACAAATATTTTATTCACTATTAAATAAAAAATTAAAACTAACATTATGGTAAATATTAGTTAACGTTATTGTACCTATAAATTTTAACAAACGTAGTAGTTTATTAATACTTTATTCACTACTAGCTTTGGGCTTAGCCCGAGTTACCTAATCAATTTTCGATAAATATTAAAGTTTTGATACGCTTGTTAGATATTATATATAATTTCTTCATTGAAACAATACTATCAAAATCAATGACTGAGATTTCAGATTTTCAATTATCGTACAAAAATAACAACCCATTTTCTTTGACAATTACGAACACAAAAAAAATCAGCCAACTCGTTCGATTTGATAATATATATTTTTTTTTTTATTTAAACGCCAAACAACAAAGAGTATTTACATAAACTATAATGCAAATAATTATTAATTTTTAACGAACAATTAATACAGCGTTTTATTTTGTGATTTAATGGAAACCCAGAAGTTCTTTAAAATAAAAAAATATAATCGAAACAAAACAGCTTTTTTTTTAAATTTCCAATTTAATAAAAATTGTTATTAAACATTGATTTACCACGTAACATATTCATTTTGAATTCGTAATAAATTAAGATTGTTTGATAGTTTTTGCAACAATACTTTTATAGTTAAAAACATTTCTCTAATAACAGGAATAAAAATGATTCGATGAATATGTTGAGAAGAAAAATGCAATTAAACACTAAAAATATACTATCTATAAGATAAATACTGACTAGCATCAAATAGATTATCTTTTAATATTTTTATATAATTTAAAATGTCTTAAATCTAAACGAATTATTCCGCATTTACGAGCAACTCACACGGCACTATTATTTATTTAACAGAATTATGAAAAAAAATTATATTTACCTTCCACGTTCCAAATCCTAAAATTGGATAAATTTCACCGTTATTAAATGTTACAAATTCGTTATTCGATGCCATTATACTGATGGAAAAAATCGAAAACGACGTGTAGTAGACCGAACGTGATGTGGAAGTAACAGCACAAACGCTAAACTTTTGAATTTAAATCGTGATAAATTATGCCTACCGAACAGTGACTAATCTATTTCACTGTTATTATTATTTCTTTGACAATGGAGGTTGGAAGGCTCAAAGTAATTTTCATTCTTCAATAAGTAACCAAGTTCAATGTTATCGACACGAGAATACAAGTCGAGTTTGAATCGTTATTTTAAATTTACGAATATTAATAATAATAAATAATAACGACAGTGAAAAATAGTCACTAGAGCTACTGCTATCATAACGTATCGATTCGAATCGAATGTTCCACATTCGACCTAGTTTTGAAATTATAACTGTCATAATATATACCTATAGTACCTACATAAATATATTTGGTAATAACATTATGATACAATAAGTCCTATTTATCAATAAATTTACAATAAAGTAAATGCATTCGTCACTATTTGTATTTATACTGCGCGTATTTTCGAATATTTATTAAATGATAATATCATATAAAATAATCACACTCGTCGAAGTGTAAGACCCTATGGATTCATAGATTGAATGAATAAAATTAACTATAGTTTTACTCGTGTGACTGCGGTTTTTATCTATTCGGAAAACTATAACGAGTATTTAGCGCGTGCAATCGTATTTAGTATCGGTACTTAAAATGAAACGAAAAACTTTTGACGTCTAGCGAAAAATACGATTTCAGTTCGAAACATCTCAATGTAAACCTACTTTGACATTTTATTTCTCAAATCGTTGTCCGATTTCCACGATGTTTATCGTAAGATAGCACCAATCGGCACCTATTTGTTTGAATAATATACGTATTTACTCGGTTAACGTTACGAGCGTATTTGCACGATTTTCTATTTATTCTATGTCGGAAAGTTAATAGCGGTTTGTTGTTTATATTCCGAGGTTTTAAGCTGCTAGTTATATTTTATGCTATGCTGCTCCGTCGGCTGCAAAATTTCGTTCGGCCACTCACTATATGAATTCCAGACAGTTCGTTTGTAGATCGTACCAAAGCAATAGGAAATAAAATTATAATATCATCTATTCATTCATACGTTCTCAGTAAGTGTAATAAAAGAGTGAGGATGAAATTTGTATTTTTTTAAAAATAGTCGTGTGTATTATGTACGTGAATCTCAATAGTCAACGGTTTATAGTTGGTTACTGAAAACTGTATTTTTACAATAATTATTTTATTAAAAACGATCGCGCCAAAGTATCGAATTCTCAATTTTTTCTAACACTCCTATACAATATGTAAGTTATTAAGTATTTCTAATTGGATACTACGCGTACCAAGTAGTCGCGTAGAGTAAACATAAAATATCGATATTAATGACATTTAGTAAAAGGGTAACATTAAGTTATTTTATTTAAAAAAATTATTATAAATCATAATATAGACAATGGTAGTAAAATTAATTACATTTTACGTTACGATTTTATAATGCTAATAAAAACGAAAAACCGCCTAAAGGTTAATCTATCGTCAATTAAAAATGTCTTGTTATCAATGTAGAAATTGAAATAATCCATTTCGCGTTCAATTTTCTAGTATCTTCGGCTGAAGACCGTGTCTTGTTTTTTTAAACACGTGTAAAATGTAAACGTTCAGTTTTGAATAATATACGTACATGTCATTATTACGCACCTACTGTTGTATAATACATAATATTGACTTTCGAATAGCGCTTGGAAAAATCAAATAAATTTGAACATTATATAATTATATTTATTTAAAAATTTAAATACATTTTGAAGCTCAATATATAAAATATATAGTTGATTATATAAATAACGAATATTTTACTATTCAATAATGTACAAGTAATGTAATTTTATAAAACGTTTACAATCGTTACAAGTGTAGGCGATTTCATGATGTCCCGTAAAATACTATTTAAATAATTGCAATCGCTTATTCGTAATATTTTACAGTTTGCAATATTTATTTTTTCATAGATTATAGATTTATAGACTATATAGGCAGATACTTATACGTCTAATAGTCTTGGTTACGTTTCGATAGATAAATAAATAGTAAATATTAAATATTCGTTTGCCATCGAGGAGAGTACCACCTACTTCGAGCATCGTCAGTTCCATAATATTCGCGTACATTATTTACATCGCGATTTGCGGACATTCAGAACGGTCTCGATTGGCAAAACGACCCGAAAACGTCGACGGTGAAATTATTGTATGATAATTATTTTTGGAATGTTATGTACAAGTCGTTTGACATGACGCCATCGTTAATCACGTTGCATTTTGCCGGGAACGTTGCCTGTCTTTGTTGTCGGCCGGCCGCGTTCAATTCGTATTGTCGTTGATCCAATCCAAATATCGAGTGACTCTGGTGTACACGCCCGGATACCCGGGCTCGCCGCATTTGTTGCCGAACGACACGATGCCGATTTGCATCCACCTGCCGTCTTTCTTCAGCATCAACGGACCGCCGGAATCGCCCTGAAACGCACACACGGTATTTTATTGTAACAACACGCGCCCGGCACACGTCCGATCGTTCGGACCGACGCGTTTACCTGGCAAGCGTCTTTTCCTCCTTCCTTGAGGCCCGCACATATGAAATCTTCGTTGATCGGCTGGAAGTACGTCCTGTCGCAGTCGTTGTTGTTCCAAACGGGTAGGTCGACTTGTCTCTGTACGGTGCTCTCTTTGCCGCCTGCGGTGTTAAAAAAAATGATATAATATAATATACGAGCGTCGATAATAGGGTTTTCGCGTCTCGAGTCGAAAAAAACGTACCGTAATACGTGGTTCCCCAGCCGACTACTGTCGGACTCTGTCCGACGAAAGTGTCCGATCTCGACGCTTTGGGAGGCAAACACAACGGTATTATGTATTTGCTACGTTTCACCGGTCTGTCCAGTACGAGTATCGCGATGTCGTTGTAAAAACCTACTCTGGAGAATTTATGGTGTCCGCGCACTTCGACCACGTAATACGTCTCGGGCGACGAGGGCTCGTCGTCTCTGCGCAGATCCACGTCACCGAGTCTGACGGTGAATTGCCTGGCGTTGAAACTGAAAAACCACGAATCGTTTGAAAATACATTTCACACGGGCCGCCGGGATTTAACGAACTCACGGCATTTGTCTGTTGTCCCTCGTGCAATGCGCCGCCGTGAGAATATGCCTGGGTCCAATCAACGAGCCCCCACACCAGAATTCAGTTCTTCTGGGACCGTGCAAGAATATCGCAGCCATCCATGGCCACCGACCCGGTAGAGCTTCGTCTCCACCGACCACTCGGAACTTTGGTATTTCTGGCCGCCCACAATCTAATTCCACACACACACACACACCACATCAAATGTAATAATCCAAGTACAGTAGGAATTTTTAAAATTTAATTTCATATCGATATGATTTTCAGTTACAAAATAATTATTGCGTTTGGGAATTAATATTCTTTCATATAGAATCCAATCGATAGATTTAAAATCGAGTGCTCAAGTTAAAATAGTGTTTTTATTTTCTAGTAATTTTCTACTATAACTGTGAAAACGATTTGTACGTAAAACAAACACGTTGTACATTATTGAATTGAATTAAGCAAATCGAAAAACGGAGTTAGACTTTTAGAGTAAATGATTTCTCGTATTTTGTCGGAGAAATAATGTTTATACGTAATATTACGTATATTAGTCTCACTTCCAACCGATTCTAATTAATCAGGCCTCTTTACCTTTAATTAGATGGGTTTTTTTAAAACCTTAAAACCTTATATTGATTTTTTACTACCCCGTGCGAACTCTAATGATAAATAATATTTACCTTCGTCGATTGAATTCGAGGACACCAAGCTTGTCGTTGGTTTGGTCGCTATTTGTATAGGCGCTTTTGTGGACATAGTGATAATGTTGGCGGGCGGTGGTCGAGTGGCTGCCGGCGGTCGTGTATTAATAGTCGGCGGTCTAGTGACCGTAGTTTGTGTCACGTAATGGTCTGGTTTTGATGGTTTCTCAGGTGCAAGTCTAAAAGTTTATTGAAAATCATTTATTTTTTAAATTCGATTCCAACTAATTATAATATGTTGACGAGCAATTATCTCGTCTGTAGTGCGCCGACGAATAGTATAAAATATTCATCTCATACTCTCATTTAGATTCTAAATTAATGATACGTTATTTCGCGATTATTTTAATCGTTTTTTATCGATTGAGATAATCGTCATCAATATTTAATTGTTCGCCTACAATTTACATAATATAGCGAGAGTCAAGGCCGTGATTGTTTTCAAATAATGAAAAGTGCACCGAGCCCTTTCAATAATCGGTATTATTTAATTGTGTAAAATTCTTAACTCGACGTAAGCATTAAAATGTAATAATTTCGTTTCATTTATACCTAGTCAAATCAATAAGTAACTATTTTTAAATTAACGTATTGGTACAATACAAACACAAATCAGTACAAAGAATGTCAATAGAAATATAAATAAAACAAATCGTAATTTTGAAAACTTGCACGTAATTATTGAAAATGTTTCTAGAGCAAATGCTCGACTGACATGATAATATCTATGTTTTATTATGAATATTATTTTTTAATATTTTAATGTGATAGTTAATTGGAACCAAATAATTTAAAAAAAGATTACTCATCGAAGATGTGAATTATTATTAAATTCTTAGTTTTAATTTATGTGTTGGCATTCATATTTTATGAACCAAATTGAAAATTATATTTTCGACTTTACACGCCAAATCAAGCTCGAACGTAGAAAAATTAATCGAAATATGATTATAATAATATTAATATTTCAAATAATTAAAATGTTTACGAGCAAATCTATAGCCTGAGAATAAACAATTAACCATACCAACATCAAAATAATAATTGATGATAAATAATATGATATTCTAACGTTAAATTAAAACCATCATAAAAATAATAAGTATGCACGGGTGTACCCGTGTACCTTTATCCATCCAAGGCGCGCCGCCGTTACGTTTGTTTTTAAATAGGCATTACTGTGTTTGGCCGACTCTAAATCTATCTACATCAAAATCAATAGTAGAAAGTTTTTAAGAAATATATCACACGTTAAATTTGAATATATATTCTCAAGTAGATCGATCGCAATTAACATCTTTAATCGCCGCTTTTAATTGATTCCGATGAATTTTTTTTAAGTACCAGAATACGTATATCGTTATCGTATCGTTAAAAATATACAGTAGCTCTAAAATTAATAATATCGTCTCTCGACCGCAGATTCGCGCTTTCGTGAAAATCGATTGTACATAAATTATCGTATGGTGACTACACGAAACGTCGCGCGTCGTCGTCGGAACGTGTAATTACCGCACGCAATTTCACTAGGTCGAATTGATTTTTGTTTAAATCGTAATTAATAATATTATAATAAAATAGTGTTTCGCACCACGTACTAAGTTCCGTCGTTTGATAAACATCGCCCAGTGGCCGGTTGTCAACACAATGGTGATTTTATAATGTGACGTTATAATATTCTAAGAGTGAAAATGAAAATCGCTTTTGAGCCCGTAATAGCCGCGGAAGTGTTTGTGCAACGGAGGGTTTCACTTACGTATTAATGCATAATAATAACGCGCTCGCGTGTCGGCATTTCCCAATTTTTTCTGATTATTTTTCATTGTAAATCACCCCTTTTGTGTGTGTGTGTGCACTGTGCATATGCAAACAACGATAGTATATATTTTTGCGACGTCTTTGTGAAAATGAAAAGTGAAAATCGATGTTTGATTAGACAGTCAAACACGCACAGACAGGCGTGTTAATAAACGAATGAAATTCATAGTAAGCGCGTTAAATAGAGCGCAATGGCGGTTACAAATCGAATGGCCGCGTATTGTTTTTTTTTTTTTTTGTCCTTTCTTTATATCCTTTCGGTAATGTTCGGCATGTCGTGCATAGACGCGACGGTTTGCTCGTGTATATCGTAATCGCAAGAAAGCGCGCGCGCGTGTGGACACGGTGAATGTGGTGAGCAAGGTCACTGGCAATTAAGTTTTACGCATGAATAAGACAAACGTACGAGATAATGGTCTAAAGAAGAATATATACATAGTGACTATATGTACTACAAACACTACACTTGTGTATATATATATATATAATATATTAAAAATCGTTTTTCCCTTCCAATCGGATTACTTTCTACTCTTGTGCTGTGTTAAAACAAAAAATGTCCATCGGCGATTTCCACAAAAAAAAAAAAAAAAAGGATAAAATTATAAAATTATGTATACTTAATGTTTAAAATTTAAATATATAATATAATACGCTGTATATACGTATTTGCGTAATATGCATAATTCGTTTAGGAAAATCACGTAGGAAGAGTAAAAGTTGATTGTTATTTAATATGGATAGGTGTTTTGGTCAACACGTTTTGTTTTAAATTTACATCGAAATATACGTTTTTATCGAAAAAAAAAATGTACACGAAAGTTAATAAAATACAATTATGTAAATAACAATATATGACTGAAATCCGTACTGATCATTAACGGTTGGCGACAAGAAAACATCGTGGACAAATTGAACAAAAAATCGTTTCCCGAAACTCACGTCGTACTCGATTATTGTGATATAGTTTTTGTGCCATATATTATATGGCAATGACACGACTCGACTATTGAGCCAAAGGAGTTATAACGAAATAGAGCACATTAATCGTGCGAGTAGTTTTTATTTTTCACGCTATCTCTGAGGTAGTCTACCGACGACGAACATACGTATTATTCTCGTTTAATTGCGATGTTATGTGATTTTCAATCCTACACTCGAGTTACGTGAAATAATGAGCGCGCGCATACTTACTGTTCAGACGTCTTTTTTGGGCAACACACGCCCGGCACGAATAGATTCTTGAAGCATATGGACTGTCTCAGATGACCCAAGTTGAGCAACAGCTGCGGGCAGTTACTCAAATCTTCGCAGTTGCCCTGGGCGCCGTCCGGCGTCGAGCACGGCCTATTGTCCTGCGACACCACTTTGCCCGAACCCAGGCTCACCAGTGGCTTTACCACCATGTCGGTCACGTTTCGACCGAGCACGTTCTTGCTGATGGTGAATATGGCAGACGGCAGGTCGCCCGGTTTCTGCAAACCTTCTCCTACATCAGTATTCGTCAACCATTGTGAATCAACCCGTCCGATTAATACGGAAGTCAATTAATTTAATTTTTTTGTTTCTTTGGTTTTTTTTTTTTTACTGATCGATTATTTTAGTTTAGTTAAAAAGTTTTCTGATCATCGAGTTTTGAATATTCACGAATCATTCGGAGTTGAAAAGTTTGCAAGGATATTTTAAAAACAAATCGCGGTAAAAATTTTTCATTTTTAAAACCGTTACATAGGCGATAATAATGATAATTGCTGTGTTAAATTTTTATCGATCAACTCAAAATTCGATTAATTCCGTTGAAACATCGGGTTCTCGCTACGGATCGCATTCGACTATAATCGGTCCGTTAAACTTAATTCGCGAGAACACGTCTTAAAAGGGTATTTGAATTCGATTTTTTTGTTTTAATATTTTATAATTTTTTCCAAACAATTTTATGTGATAAAGGCTGATGGTAGTTTAAAAAAATTGTCCGTTATATTACATTTTTCTAACTACGATGTTATTTTCGTTAAAGATGTACTTACTTACTGGATAATTCTGTGGGCTGTCGAGCCTATCGTCTGACGTTCCTCTCGTGTAGTTAACCAGGTATCTGCCCACAGTGTTGATAGCACCGAGAGTTTCCGAAATTTTGGCTATGGCTTGGGGTGATAAATATCTAGCTTCTTCCGAACCGACCGCGGCGGGTAGATATTCAGTCTGCTCTTCGGGCACGGGTCCTTGGAACTCCGCCGGTAGTTTGGCACGTCTGCCCGATTTAGCATTTCTACCTTCTGGGAATGAAAAATCACTGCTTTCGGCATGATCTTGGTTTTCACTGGCAGGGAAGTGAAACGATTCTCGGGTAGTTTGTCTAGGTGGTCGATTAATATGATATTGTTGTCTTCCGGTAAAGTCGTACGCTAAAATAAAAAATTTGTAAACATAATTAATTAAAATCTTAAGTACTATAATTAAAAAAGAAAAAACAATTTCTCAACAATAAGCTTAATGAAACGGTTGATATTTTTTGCAAAATCATAAAAAAAAATTTTATTTGTACATTTAAAAATAAACGACGGTGGATATATTCGCATACTCAACGTATACACGAGTACCTATTTAAAAATAAAACGATTTAGAGTAGTAGAGCATTGTTAAATAAATTAAAAAATTAAGAATTTTTCGGTGTTTTCATTTAACAAGTTAAAAAGCTGTACTTTTAAAATATAATTATGAAACTGAAATTTCTAAAGTCATTGGGACATTTTCATTTAAATTATTTTAAAATAGGATTTTGGAATATTTTCATTAGCACAAAAAGTGCCAATAAACAAACATTATTAAATCCATAAAGTTCTATCTCTCTCTATATACGAGTATATAATAATTATAATAATTGAATTAAATAATTTGGTACCGTTTAGTTATTTATTTGCTCATACTTATACGGTAATAGTATTGACGGTCTAATGATAAATAATAGTAAATGGTAACAATTATTCACATGTAATGACATCACTTTCTCCAAACGTTTTACTTCGTAGGCATTACACTGGCGAGACATAAAATACGAAAATATATTTCATACAATTATTGTAATATGCCATATAACATTATGTACTTTGTACATATAACGTGTAAGAAGAGTACCCGGCACCCGTATAGTCGTGTACAGGATGTATAAAACCGAATTCGAAACGAATCGAATTAATTGGTTAATTTTATTTTATTAGACTTTAAATCAACGGCACAAAGAGTGAAGCAGCCCATAATACGTTATTATTAATTATACTCGCGCGCTTGATCGTTTAGGTTATAATAGTCGTGTCTTCTTGCCGTGTGCTGCTTCGCCCGTACTAGGCAAATAATACGTATTATATCGGAGATCTGCTCCCGTAGTTACCCTATATGGTTGTATATAGGTAGACACGGTCATGGGGAATATAATTACCGGGGCGATGGCATATTTATTACGCGCGGCGGCGTACGCGTACAATGGACGTATTATTTGTTTGAAATTAGACAATCCGTAATTCATGGCTATGAGTTTTATAGTCGTGTTAAAGACAGGTCATCGTTGTTTCTACAGGACCTGTTTAAAATATCTTAGAAAATTTTATTGTACGTCATATTAGTCTAAAAATCCGGCCCCTCGGGCCGTCCAGTGCAACAGGAATTAGCTATAGCTGACTGTTTACTCCGAACACGAGATTACCAACATAATATATTATATTATATTTATATTGGATGTATGCGCGCGCATATAGACATCGTTATTATTTAGAAGTCTATAAACAAGTTGTTATATTAGTTATCATTTGAATATGTGTGTGTAACGTTGTTTTTTTTTTTTTTAGAATAAAATTAAGTTTTAATGACGCAGTAACCCGCAATCAATAACGGCGAATTGCAATCAGTCCCATACCCGACGGCTAAAACCGTAGAATATCTAATAAAATACATTTTCGAGGAGGTCACACAGTCAATGCAGTGGTGGTGGGCCATCCCTATTAATTGGCGGGGTGGTATGAAAATATGAAAATACACCGAAATGACGTAGAGATGATCACCCGGCGGGCTCGCAATCTTTTTTTACGATGACTTTTTCCGATGGTTATCACAATGAATGTCGATTAGAAAGCTTCCACAAAATCGTTAATTTTTATTGATACTGGGTGTTCTACGGAGGTATGAAAAATGCGATAACTTTAGTTCTATTCTATATATATTTTTTTTTAAATCGTTATATACTATTGCGCTACAATAAACATATTTTTAAATACATTTTAATCACGAGAAACTTAAAATGAAAAATACAAAACTTTATTAAAATAAAAAACAAACAAACCAATGTGGCAATTTTGTGTTTAAACCTTTGATTTTTAAACTAATTTTAAAGTTGGTTAAAATTTCAATATTTTGCTCGCTAGGTCTCACATAGAGATGACATAGATTTTAAAAGTGCAATGTTGTCATTACATAATCAACGGCTAGTTGCCGTCGACGAATAGGTAAAATTGTAATTTTCGTAGACTTAAAAAAAAAAATGGTAAATAATTATCGACTCTTCGTTAACAATAATATCTCGAATACCGATATTGTTTTCAAAAAAAAAAAAATTATAAAACGAATATTTTGGATTCTGGAAAAAAAAAAATATAAATAATAACTATAGCGTAGAGTGTTCCATTGCTTATATATAACATAAAAACATGAAATAAAAACTTACATCGAACAGAACAAAAGCTATTATACACGTCAGATTTCCCCGAGTCTAATACGTACATTATAATATTATCTTTGAGTATACACTAATGGTATTATTATTATTTCATAAAACATTTCTGTCACTGGTCGACAACGAATTATTTAACTGCAATCGTCGTGTGGGTTGTAAATGTTCAGATTTTTCTATAGTATAGCAGGTGTCTCCTGGCTACTCGCGTGCGATACCGTGTGGAAGTAACACGAACACGAATAATTTCGGGTATTATTATGTTAATTTACGACGGAACCATAAATAAAATGTATTCGGATAGTAGTGGGTACCGTACGTTAAAGTCTCTCGGCGAAAACTTTCAAAACAGTAAGGCATCCTACCAGTAGGTAGGTAGGTAGGTAGGTAGGTACGAACGAAATTTCACCGCGCATAAAATAAAACATTTTTTGATTTCGTCAAATAACACTACGAGATCTATTTCTCGTGCCGACAGTAATTTATTTAAATCCACGGCCGCTCGTCGTCCGCGAGTCATTCTGACGACAGAACGTTTTTAATTAATCACATTTTATCATGCGAATTCGATATTCCATTTTAAGCGCTCGTTATAATAATAATAATAATAATATATACGCATACGTTAAGGAACGTGTTGACATCATAATAGCGATTAATCGTTCGATCTATATGTTACGTCCAATTTATCGTTTTAGTGAGAGCTACTTTTTTCTTTTTTTTTCTTTCCCTTCTTCTTTAAACTCCGTGTAATACTAATTATATGCGTAAGTGCACGTATTATGTACCGTGTAGGCGCCACGCCGATGTCTGTACGTTATTATTGTGTCCGCCGCCGCCGTTCGGATCGGGCGAGGTGAAACAAACGAGAATAAAAAACAGATAATATAATAACTATAAATAAAAAAATAAAAATAAATCCAAACGACCGACCGAGTATGAACGTTTGACACGTATAGAAAGTTATCCGTTTTTTGTGCCCCCCACATACAAAACGGGTATCATTAGGCTGTTTCGGACGTCCTATAGAGTTGCAACCGCAAAACCAACGAAGAATGGAAAAAATTAGATGGAAATCTATAGTGTGAGAGAGCGGATTCAATCGCCGATAAGATAACGTCGGCCTAGTTCGATGTTGACATGTAAATTAGTAACACTAGAATAGCACCACTCGGCTAATCAGTTCTCCGGCCGGTTTCGCGGAAATTTTTTTTAAAAATTCACGTGTTATTCCGTCGTCGCCGTGAGTATATCGAGTGTGTAAGTATTACACGGATGTATACTCTATACCTTTTATATATCTATCAGAAACACAGCTTTCATGTGATAATTGCGATGGCTGATAAGTGTGTGTGTGTGTGTGTGTGTGTTTTTTTTTTTAATCGTGCGGATATTAGATCAGTGGATGAAATAAGAAAACGGTTGTAAACAAAAGTCTTCCGGATGTGTAATCGCAATATCAATCTATAGTCGTCAAATACGTAATTATATTCCTACAAGAAACTATGGAATATAATAAAGACCGTTTAAGCCCATATTCCCTCGTTATCAGGTGCGATTCTGATTTCACTTCGATAGGCGCTCCTCATATCCTACATAATGATGGCCGTACGGGGAAAACGATTTTAATTGAAGTATAAAATAATAATGTGTCAATGGTGTAAAATACACTTTCGTATTTTTAGCGCTCGTATTGTGTACAGTGTACACTTTTAACTCGGCCGAGTCGTGATAAGGTTAAAAAAGTTAATTGTTCGACGACGTGTCTTTCACGGCAAATTTCTTTCTATGAAATAGGTATTATATTTTATTAGTTTTCATGATATTATGTAATCGTTTTCCTTATTATTAGAATATAATATACACATACACGTAATCGCTAAATAGTTTTATATAAAACCAATATTCAGTATCTATGCGTATATAATTTTATTTTTAATCCACTGTGAAATAATAAAAATTTGTTTTTTTTTTTATTTTGTTGAATAACGATTTTCCAAACAATTTATTCCATTAACTAAACTACGAACATAATAATACGCCATACGCCATACGCAATATGCATATATTACAATATATGAATATATATTATCCGCTAAATATTTTTAATTGAAAAACCGAAATTACAATAATAACGGTTTGTTATGATATTTAATTTTCAATTAGGTATCGAATAAATTGAAATTTCAACTCGCGACTTGAGCGTTTGTTGTTCTCGAGAATAGGTTAAAAAATAATATTCAGATTATTATGCGTGCGACTGGAATAATAATATTGCTCGGAAATAAACGATATTTACACCTGAAAAACTTTCACTTGTTTAGTCGCATCTGAGGCGTGGTAGTACGTTTTCTTTCTAAAAAAAAAAAAAAAAAACAACAACCCACACTAATTAGTAGCCGGTTACATTATATTCTCACAAATTGCTAAATCGAAAAAAAAAAAAAAATAAAAATAATAATAAAATCATAAAACCGACCAAAGGATTTGCATGATATTTTAGGGAGTGCATAATGTCTTACGACACCAAAACCGAAACCAAACGCGCGCGTTTAACTTGTTCAATACTTAAAATTATTTATTATTCAATCGTATAAATATTCGATTCGAAATAAAAACTACCGCGTGTATTTTTATCAAAATAATTTTCGCCGTATTGTGATGATTGATGGGGGAGAAAAAAAAAAGGCTCCGCATTATTATTCATATGTTTGTATTGTCGATTAATCATTTATTTAAATGCATTCCCCGTCGGGTGATCATTCATTGCTACTGTTTGCTCTCATAAATTGAATGTTACAAGTTAACATTAATCACACGGCACAGTTTGACTCGGTGTTTTGTACGTGTGTGGTAATGTGGCGCGCGCGTGTGTGTGTATGCTAGTATTTTGTATCTTTATTTCTGTATCCTTAATAATTATTTTCGAAAAGCGCGTACTCGATTCGATAAAATGTACGTTTTTAAGGATTATCGAACACGGACTCGAAACGTTTTTCTATGATAATTAGAAAGTGTTTTAAAACGGTTCGATTATCCGCGCTATTCGTATTGTTTTAAATACTTTATTATTTTAAAACAAACGAATGAAAATCGCGTTCTTTCGAGGAGAAAAATTTGATCGACGGTAGAAAAAAGTTTTATTACATAAAAATCGATATACAACGTGACGAGTGATCCGAAACGGAAAATTGTGACATAAATAAACGGCCATAGAAATTGTCGTCAATACGCGTCGCGTTCGTTTTGTTAACAATTTGTTTGCATAATAGTTTTTGTCAATAATATTATCTTATATACTACTATATAACGAGGAGTCGAAGAACGAGTACAGTATTTATTTCGATTTTTCAAAAACCCCGAAAGCGATAAAATATTTTTTTATACTCTCGTCGAATTGATAGCGTTTAGAATTTATTAAAGATTAGGTACAGTCGAGCATTAAATTCGTTTTAATGCCATTATTAGTGTCGTATAAATATTTATCGCGCGTGTGTGTGTACTATGAATATATATATATAAGACGAAATCACTTTCTAGCACAATGACTATAATTTAAAAGAATCAAAAACACAAACGAACGTGTAGGTTAAAAACGTTCAGTTATTAAACCTACGTGGATACCGATAAAAATAAAAATAAACTCGGTTATAGAAAACGTTATCCACCGTCGTAGGAAGTGAAAATCGCGCGCGAGAACGAATCGGACTCGGCCAGTGTTGTCGGGCGCGAACGCGGACTCGTAACCTTTTCGAACGCGCACACACACACACACACACACACGACAATAATAATATTATTATTATTATAATACTGTATATTTCGTCGGCGGACGGACAAAACGCGCGTACTGCGCACAATATGTAAATCGACGTGTTTTCAAAGGAAACGCACACATTACGCCGCCCACACTCGTTTACTTTCCATTTTACGCGCGCGGTATCCGGGTGCTTTACCGTCGCGCGCGTCGTCGTCGTCAATAATAAATAAGATGCGACGCGATAAGTACCGGAGCGACGCGTTTACTACGCGGTTTTTCGAAGCTAAACAAATGCTGCGAGGTGTAAACACACGTCGACGACGACAAAAATTTAAGCGAGCTCAGGTAAAATTAAAACAAAAAAAAAAAGAAGAAGATAACTGCCCATCCCCACAAAAACTGAATTGCTACGGCGCGGCGGCGGCGGCGGCGGGGACACACGCAGAGAAAGTGCGACGGCGGCGACAACGTAAAATCGGAAACGCGGTTCTCGTATGTGTAATATTATATATTATATATGTATACGTACGTATACGCCAAAATCAACATAATTGTTTTTCCTCTCACACACGTGTTGCTTTTTACTTTTCTCTCGTCCGGACACGTCCGTTACGTAATGTCGCGCGCGCGCACACACACACACACACCGGTTGTGCAACTATTTGTGACTTCTCGGTAAAAACAACGCGTGCAGGACAATCGCGCCGAGGTAGGCGCGGAGGAGAGAAAAAAAATTAAAAAAAATCCTACCTCGTACGTTTTTCTCCCGAACCGTTTTCGTACGGGAGAAAGTGTTAGAGGTCACAATACGCGTTACGCAACTGATATTTTTGGAATTACCGTCGGGGTGATAATGACCTAGATGGACGACGCATCGGATGTTTATTGGTAATCGCGGTATACCTAAGGTATCTATTAAATGGATTGCGTGACGTAACGTGTACGGATGAATCATTGGGGTTTACCTCGTGAATGACGACCGTCTTCGATCTGACGGAGCGCGAGACCAGCTCTTACGGTTAAGTAACATATCCCTGTGAACAGAAAAAAAAAAAAAATCATTAATGTTTTCCCGTCGTGTAATAATATCACAGTCGAATTACGAATATTATTATTATTATGTCATCGAATTCGAGGTCGAAGATTTAGAGCTGATCAATGTGATCCGTGTCCTCCGATGATGGCGCATTTTCGTCATCGATGACGACAAACAATGTCGGCAGGTACGTCAAAACTTCCAATACTCTGATAGTCTGATATACGTTTTTATAACGATCGAATCGTCGACATTTTCAAACGCATAGAAACCGCTGTCAACTCTAAAGAGTACCTCTTGTTATTTTATTTATCTGTCTGAGGTACTATTTAAGTCATTATTTCCATCGATAAACTGTTCCTAGATCCAATGATGCCCGAATTAACCATTTAACTATTTACCGTAAAAGGTATATCGGAAAAATCTATTTGTTGTTTACAACTGATTTCGTTTGTAAATCAATTTTATAATAACTTACATCGGGTTGATGATATGTATATGACAAAGGGAAAAAATGAGGTTTTCAAAGACTTAATAAACATCAGACGTTCAAAAAAAAATACTTTACTTTATATTTAATAACGAAATATTGCGCGCGTGTCTTAACATAATATTATATCGACATGGATTTTATAATTTTTATATACTATTGATCATAATATTAACCGATCAATTATTCGTTGTCGACTGCGATAAAAATTTGCTTAATACGAATAATTTTCAATAGGTATTTCAAACAATATTTGAGAATAGTACTGTAAGCCGAGAGCTTCCCATTTGTATGCAGTACGTGTTTTCTATACTGTCGTCGAAAATCAAATAATAATGTTTCGTTAGATAATAATTGTATTTTCGAATTATATAATATCCTACTACCCACACTGGGTTTAGAATGTTTAGATGTCATCGTTATAGAATGCATCTAATAGGTATTACAAAGTCACAGTTGCTACGTGATCGTTTTACAAAATCATTGTTGATAGATATATTACGATAATAATAATGCTGATAAAACACACACGTGATGTGCTTTATTATATTCGTTTGATCGTTAAATCACGGATACTCCTTTAATCCACTTTAGACGAGACCAATAATGTTTTATTTTATAAGACTAATGTATTTCTGAATTTTAAGTATTACAGTCGAATATCCTGCAAAGTTTTTATCAAATACGAGTATAACGTGTTTTACGAGTGGCTTTTTTAATCGCAACAAGTTTGTACTATACGACGAAATAGTCAATAGATAAAATTAAAAATGTTTTACAGAAACAAACATCAAATTATTGGAAAATTTAAAATTATTAAATTACTTTATTTTTTTTTAAAAACTATTTGTTTGTAAAAAAATTGTATCATTTTTTTTCTTCTGTTTTTAAATCATACGAGATATCGATTTATACGTATGTATTATTGTAATAAGACATAACACTTATCGATTTACATTTTATTCGATTATAAACAGCACGTGCTATGCTAATCGAATTCGAATTTAAATAGATTTTCTCGTCGGTTGAATATTTCTCAGTGTAAATCGTTGTAACTGTAACTCGTCGAAAATATCTCAAACTAATTGTTAATTAACGTATGGATTCGGTACACCGCCGTGAGTTTATAGAGTGTTTTAAACAGAACGAATTCTAATTGCAATACGATATTATTTCATTAAACAGCCGCACGCACACCCAATAGGAATTATTATAAAACAGTCTGAATATTTTCATACTGTAGACACGCCGCCGTTAAAATACAGTTTTCATATAAGTGCTCGAACTCACTTTTGTTGTTTGAATAGTAGTGTAACGTGGTTAAAGTGGAAAAGCGAATAATTCTTAACAGGCGTTTTTTTGCGAATTGAATTTATGGAACAGTGAAAACGATCCGAAAATCCGGTACGAACTATAAATTATAATAGATGATGAATGACATGTAAATGTAAAATTAGAGTAAGTATAATATGGTATTATATTATATAGAGTACGGCGTTCCAAAAAAAAACCCATGCGTATAATATACAAATCAGTTTTTTTTTCATGTTTATTTTATTAGTTCGGAAATAATATCGCGCATGATGCGTGGTAGGTAGTCGAACTTGGTAACAATAACGCATAGCCAATCTAGCCGGTTACATAATTCTGTTTATAAGAATGGCAATAAAGGAGGAGGAGGAAATGAGAAATAGTTCAGCGGATAATGAATGTTGTAAAAAATATCGGCATACTAGTGAGGTGTTGTTATTCGACAACAATACATTATGGCATTCATATTTGTGTCACAGAACGACACGTACAATCCTAGCTGTTCTCTTTCAACACGTCGATTGTGTGTGTGGGCTTGTGTTGACCCTGCAAGTGCGCGTTAATGAAGGACACGTTGACTCATTGGTTTCTTTTTACTACCCGTTCGCGTTTCACATTCGAGTATTTATTTAATATTAATTATTCGAATGACTCAACGGTTTTTTTTTTTTTTTTTTAGGAATACATTTACGAGAAAACGATTGCTTTTGGTTTGTTGCAAAAGACAATAATTGCAAAACGGTTTTTAAACATTTGCCCTAGAAATGTTTGGAATAAAGTTCGATCTGTTTATTTCACCGTCATAGTAACGTACGTAATTATTGTTGATTTTAATTTATACACTTTAAAATGCGAATTATTTCGGTCCAAGTTCTCATTATTCGCGATTTCCTGCTCATAGACCATGGACCGAAGATTTTATAGTCGCCAGGAGTCGCGTTTAACGGTGGCCGCCGAAAATAAAAATAATGCAAAGACGTCGTACGTCGGAATAGCAAACGATTTACATTACGACGACGTTTTAATTTAAATAATAATAACAGTAGTAGTATAAATATAACGTTTCTTTTTCTTTTTTTTTTGTCGACGCTGATAATAATTACCTACCTACTGCTACTGCAGTACAGAGAACGCAACCGTATGATTAAGTGTCCGTTATTCGATTGGCAAACGGAGTACTATTAAAATTATTACTAGTAATAATACGATTATCCGTTAAACGGAAGTTACATAATATTAATTACACCGGCCATTATGTCACGGTAGTGAACAAATTATGATTTTCATCAATTACGAGTAATTCAAAATCGGCTCTACGTCGTCGTAGCACCGATTTTCCTGTTAGTAAAAGAGCGTTTCGTCGATCCGCATACCACCACGCACTACTACTCAGGCAGGAGGTATCTAGGCGCGATAAAAATCGATCTCGTACAAAAAAAAAGAAAAGAACGACGACGACGATCGGAACGATTTGAAAATCCTTCTTTTTTTTCGGCTCGGAGCGGCCGCGGCGGCGACGACGACGTGTTATCGTTTATCATATTATATTATTATTATTGCGGTTTGGATTGTGCCGGTGAAAACGAGAATGTCTGAAAGTCGCGCAAGTAAACAATATCCGGGAGATACATCCGCCCACCGCCGCCGCCGCCGCCGAACGGCGCAAGTTGCCGCCGCTGCACAACTACTCATCAATTGTCTTCCCCCCGTAGGTCGCGTCTCCTCTTGCCGTCTCGCTCTTTCTCTATCTCCGCGCGCGCGCGTTGTATTTTTATAATATTTATGTGCGCATATACGTTTGTATATTATATATATTATGTATTTTGTACGTGTGTGAGTGTGTGCGTCCGCACACGCTAATAATATCGGATTTGTAGACACGAAAAAGAAAACTAGTACGTCGTCGTCGTCGTCATGTAGTTGTACTAGCCGGTGGTATCTTTCTCTCTCTATCTCTCTCTCGTCGGCCCAACAAGGCCGTTCACGGATACTCGAAGGTCGTGACCAAGATACATACGCCATATTATATACCTACACCCGGGCAGACGTAAATAATCGCGGTGAACAAATTATTAATTGGAGGTTATAAACAATAACACGTTTCTCGTTGTTTTTCTTCTTCTTCTTCTTCTTCTCCGTCGGACGTTTCCTTCCGCGCCGGTGAAAATATCCCTCGGGTGACGGTCCGAGTCGCGGTTTTGTTTTTTTTTTTATCGCGCGCGCACCGTCGGCGCCGGGCGTTCCGCGAGCTCGCGCGCGCGCGCGCGCGATCGCGAGAGACGACTATACGGCGGCGACATTGGTTTTCAACAAAACCGCCTGCGGCTTTGGACACGTCGTCCGATTTCGGGCCTACAATTTAAATGCGCAACGTTCGTGTATAATATTATCATGTACAGAGTGTTCCTTTTTTATTCGTCGAAGAACCGACGATCGTTTTCGAAATCGCTACTTTGCAAATTATGCGACAAACAAAATGATTCTTTTGCGATTTTCAAAATTCGACGTCAAACCGGAAGTCAATCCTTTAATGGCGAACAGCGATTTTCAACCGCGCGATCAGCAATAATTACGTTTTATATTTAACTGTCGATAAATGTATATTTTTTCCTACGGAATTCTGTTTTTGAACTTTGATTCGACCGTTGGAAATTTCGATTGCGGGAGTTGTTTTTGTCGAGTCTTTTCATTGGTCCCTGTACAATTCAAATCTAATATTATCAATCGAATAGTCATTAATATGCATCGACAGTCGAATGTTACCCGATACAGCGTCGTCGTCGAATGCATTTTCAAGTGCATAATATGTGAACACTTATGTAAATACTCTTGGTTTTTATAATCGAATCTCCCGAGAAGACGAAACTTTGATGTGCTATTTTTTCGTAACTCACTTACGGATAGACGAAATTCAATTGTGAAATTCGCGAAAAATCAAGACCAATGAATTCCCAACGAATTCTCCGTTTAGTAGTACAAGTGAATTTTTGAAAATCAGTAATTATTGGGAATTTAATCTGCAACACAGGAGTGGAAGACTGAGGACAGTTGAACATATTAGAACTGCGCGTATTTGAAATTTCCCCGGAAAAGGAGTTGTTGTTTTTTAAATAGAAATTAATATTTAAAAAAAATAACGAGTGCGGTTTTCGATGGAAAAAAAATCACCCTGTATATACACAACAGACACAAACACACACACACGTGAAACGATATCGGTGGTCATATTTCCGATACGGCCTACGACGTACGGCGACGTCGAGAAGAGAGAAAGAGTAGTAGTAGTAATAATAATAATAATAATAATAGCCTATATAGCGAATATTTGTGTCTGCTCCCAACGATGATATGTTATTACTTATTATACAGGTGTGCGGATGTAATGCGCGCTCGCGTTTGTATTTTTAAAAATCGTTTTATTCCAAATTGCTTTCACCGACGCAGAAGAGACATCAACTTTGACAAAAACACAGTCGTCGGCAGTTATATTGTTGTCGGTCTTGTTATCACGACTACGAATGTAAACTGACCGAAAAACCTCAGATATTTTTTATTTTTAATGAACTGGAGACTTAATGATTACTGGCGTTTGATAATTATTCGACTTTCTTATAACCGAGCAGTTCTAAATCGCATTCATTTAAACACCGTCGAATGCGCGCATTCGGTTTTTAGCGTGGAAAGATTGTGTTTCCAGGAGAGTTGCACGGTATAAACACTGCGGCGGCGGTATCATGCTACGACGAGGAATTGAGAAAAAAAATGTGTTGAAACTCGTGTTTATACTTTGTACAGTTTCGAGTATTATTTTCGTATCGCATGTGGGAAATGGTAATACGTATTAAAATATAGTTTTACACACTCACGAACGCGACTCTAGTTGAATTCATTCCTACATTAGAAACTCAATAATCAACATGACGATAAGATGGTGTTTTTTTAGAACTGCAAATATATTGTTTGAAATATCATTAAAACGTACGAGTATTTTGGTTTTTATTTTCCTAAAACCAAATTATGGAAAAGGAGAAAAAGAAAAACGGCCGAAATAAAAACGGTTCATCAACATAAAAGTACTAATAATGAATCGAGATTAGTAAAACTATAAAATACTACTTATATAGAGATAAGTTGTTAAAAAAAAAAAAAAAAATGCTAATCTAACATTTTAAACCATCGGTAGAATTTTATATTTTCGATATACCTAATACATATTGATAAAAAATATACCAAAGTCAGTAGACATTTTTATTGTAATAATAGGTTATCTGAATACATATACGTTTCATGAAAATAAGTAGACTGCTTGGGTAAAAAAAAAGTATTTTTCCGAAAAAAAAAACGCAAATAATAATAATAATAACTTGACACATGTCAGTAGAACAACGGTATATCCGAATTATTTTCTTCGATTATAAATATATATTTTTTGATCATACCCGATACGACGCATAATATTATAGACCGATGTTTCTCTGGTTCAACTATGAATAATTTTGATACACTGATGATTTTTTTAACAGTTTTTCCACTGTACATTATTCGGTTTGGTTAATATCAAATATTGCTGAATTTATAATTTTTCGATACGTTAACGGTATAATATACTCTTTGATTTCTTCGCGTTTTGAAACATCATTGGTCATAGTTTGATTAACGTAGACGATTCTGATACCCCCGGACAACATTATTATAACATGTATAAAAAGGTATGTAAGGAAAAAAGAACGGACCGGGGGAAATGCCGAAAACGAATTGATAATAATATAATACTACCATAAGACGCGCGTGCGTGCTCTCGCGGTCTTGTTCGTGTGCCATACAATTGGAATTTTCCCGTTGGAACGTTTAAGAACAAGAAACTCCAGTCGGTCGAGAAATACGAGACCTATAACGCCATCAACAGGTTATAAAAAATGACATTATTATTCGTTTTCTAAATTACTTTTTTTTTATCTTTATTAAAAGTCAAGCGTTCGAGTGTAAAAATGTATTTTTTACTAATGATTCTAAAGTATATAACACGGTAGTCACATGGATTTATAACGCCGTTTGATACAGTCGTCGGTATAAACAGTGGGATTCGGGAGGATTTGTGAACAAAAAACTCGAGTGTTTAACGTGCGCGATTAACGGACAGAAACGATTACACGCGAACAAAGTGTAAAGAGTTGAATAATTGATAATTGAATTGGAATAAAACACAACGACGGCAAATGAATTCGGCGCGTACCTGTAATATAATAATATTACACGTTTGACAATGGTATATAATGGTGACGTTTTCCTCGAATTCGTTAAAATTAAAAAATACATGTCATATTCTCCGCTCTTCCCGTCGTCGACTCATTGCGTCGGCCTTACGCTATTGTGTAATGGTTCGCGAAAAAATAAAAATATATACATATACACACTACCTATCCAACACAATGCACGGTTTCACCCATGACACAACTTTGAAGAATCGGGTCAAGTCGATTCGACACATACCTATCTCGTATCTCCGCGCGTCTGCAATTGCGCAGTGTTCGTCATTATATGATTATTGTTCTCCTCGCCAATCGCCGTGTAATAATAACAATAATTAAAAAGTTTTTTCTTCAAATTTTCGATCTTTATCGATCGATGGCGTCGTGCTGTTCGCGCGTGTGCGTGTTATTTAGTCGATATTGTGGGCGCGCGTTCCGTTCGTTCGTTCGACGAACGACAGGCAACCGGAGCACACGTGCTCGACGTCATAAATTCAGATTTATTGTCTCTCGTCGTCTGGCTTTCGCTTCGGCGAAACAAAAGAGCGCGCGACCACCATTAAAAAACATAAAAAGAGTAAAAACCAAAAAAAAAAAAAAAACAAAAAAAACCGCGACAACTGGGTCAATTATTACTGTTTGGGTATTTGAATATGCGCGCGTCGGACGGTCGTTAAATATTTCCGGGTGTTCCAGACGTTTAGCTCGCCGGTGTATTATTTCGAAGAGTAAATATCGGTTATCCCGTAAGGAGACCGCTCGATTCGCTCGAGGAGGAGTGTCCTGCTCCACCGGTGAAATTTTGCGTGTTCGAATTCGCGTGGTATACGTACACGCCGCCTAGAGTTTTTTCGTGTTCTTTTCAGCAGCGCGGTAAATGCGATTTTTGTCCGCGGATCGGATTAGTTACAAAACCTATAGTTATATAATTATATCACAATTTATCATTGTTTTTTTTTTTCCCCAAACCGTATTCTGTCGGAAACAATAATTAGTTTCGTCAAAATGTTGCGTTTAAATCAAAACTAGTATTTATCGGTTAGTTACCGTACACGTTTTTATAATAACATGACAGACATCCTTAGGTTCAACGAGATTTACCGCGTATAATTCGCATTAATCCATTTTTCTTCGACAATTAATTCTTCGAATTCGATTAAACTTTGTACGTATGGTGCGTGTGTACCTTATGGCTAATATTATGTAATTATTTCCATTTGGTTGAACAATCGCGTTACCAATGCATAAATATTATTAAACTGTGCATTGCTAATATCACTAATTTATGTAAATTAAGATTTGTAATTATTTATTTTTATTTTTTAATAACTGTTAGGTCGAGAAAAAGATAATTAAGTAGTTTTTTTTTTTTTCCATAGGAACTTTTTACTTAATAAATATCTATTGAAATACGCATATTTTCTCTGGTCGTTTTTAGAATGTTTTAGATATTATTATGTTAACGTTTCGAGTAAAAGTATTGGCGCGTAGTACATTGATTTTCACGTGCTAAAAATAATTTGGAGCCGTTTAATAAAGTAAAAAATTTCACAAAAAAGCACATCTTTTCTATGACATACGGGACATTTTTTAATATTTAACATAGTAATGCGATGAGAAAGTACATTTTTTAATTTCCACGTAGCTTTTAGAAAGTCTATCCCGAATCGTTTTTCCAGTACGGCAATAGTCGAGTTAAATTCAAAAATAATATACGACTATTAAATCCAAGTTATTATTTATTAAATTAAATTCAAAAACACATTTTAACGAGAACCGTGTAAAACTACAATAAAAGAAAAATGTTTATGAACCTGCAGGATACAATATCGGTAACGTTTTAATAATCAAACGACCAACGCGTGCCCTTTGATGACAGTGTATTTTCAAAATTAGACTCGAATGTTTGATCGAATAAAACAATTATTAATGATGATAATAATATTATGTAGGCGAGTAGATTTGGAATTTTATTTATTTTTATAAATCGATTGACGACAACAGCGGGAGTTTTCGTTGCTTATAATATAAAAAAAATTGAAAATATACATTTTTTTTTTCAGGGTTTACCATTTATTGTCTAACCGCGCGCAGACGACAATAATACCGCTAACTGTTTGGAATCATTCAAGACGAATGGTTTGGTGGTCAGTTTTGAAAAACAAAACAAAAAACTATATAAAAACCAACTATATATATATATATTTCATCAAGTATGAACAATAGATCGATATTCTACCGAATGAATCACCACTCTAGTGAGAATCTTTGATACGTTAACCGTGTTGAACGTGATTGACCATTGTTTTTGAACGTGAAAATTGTCAAAAATAAAAATAAAAAAAAAACCATATCCACTCGTCTCCCTCGAATGAGCCCGATAATAATTGTTGCAGATCACTGGAAGACGATTTTGTACGAGTACAGTTTTACATAACGGGCCAATATTTATTTTGTTTTTTTTTTTTTATTTTATTATTTTCGAGTACTCTTTTAACGGGAAGCCCACGACGTGACATGACCGGAAGACAATTATTTAATGATGGACCACATTATACGCGGTTCTGGTGCCGACCGACGTAAAATCATAATGGGTGAAATTAGTAGTGGACTTTGTCGTGTTGTCAAGACCACACGACTAGAGAAATGTGCTAAGGACACTATAATCGGTAATCTTTCGCGAAACGAATTGCGTTTATGAGACGCACAATTAAGTTCAGTTACTTAGACTGCCTACTGAGAATAAATAGTATTTATGCACAATGTTTATATTTTGTACTCGAATACAACCTGACCTTAAATAGCGAAAAATAAATGATATTTTATAATCACGACTCGGCAAAAATTATTCGGAACGCAAATTTGTCACTATCGCAAATCAATAAACGTTTTTATTAGTTTTCAGAATTTGTACGTTTTTCGAAAACGCATAATTATCGCGTTGGTATTGAAACGCCTAAGACGAATTTTTAATTTCAGCGGGATCATAATAATAAACCGATGACGGCAACGTGTTAACAGAGTATAACGAATGATCGCTGTGTTAGTAGACTACATTTTATGCTTACAAATAGGTAGGTAGACCATGCATCTGAGAATTTCTAAAAATTTTAAAATACGTTACATTGCCTAATGAACTCAATCTTAAAAATGTATAATCTTTACGGTTGAATGCATCGCGCTCGCTTATGATTCTGGGTTACCATTGAAGATACACGAACGCATTATAATATGTAACCTACCTTTACTACTTATTTGCATACTAACCGCACATAAACTAAAATGTTGCAGGTACATATTTTATGGGTACTAGTAGTTTCAGTACAAAAGTATCATCCGCATGAATAATAATGTATATTCATTTTAATTAATGTGTTTATAAGGTTATAACCGTAATTTTTCATAATGGATCGCGGAGTTTTAAATACAATTATAAATTTATTGTATCCATTAGCGGGCGCTCGTTTCATAAATTATATCATACGGCTATATTAACAGGTTGTCCCGATGTTTTATTTTAAATTAATACATTTCAAGAGTTACCACTATTGAAGTCTTTCTCATTAGTCACTCGAAACGTTTATAGACACCTATACCCGTAGAATAATATTAAGTGTATTTTTTTGAATAGTCACGTGTCATAATGATTTTTAAATCTTAAACGAATAATAATAACGCGGACATTTCTATTGTTACGTTTATTGAGTTTGTTTTTGTTCGTTAGATCACTATTTTTTTCTTGAGATCGTTGTTTTCAATATTATATTATACATAGAATTGGTCGGACGTTTCTGAATTATTTCAGTATCATTATTTTGTCCCAACAGAGAAAACAAAGCCAAACAAAAAGTAGGGGGACTGCGATTATCCGACGGAACGAATTTTTTTTTTTTTAAAAAAACATCGGCAAAACAAAACACGCGCGGTCTGTTATAATACACGCGCGCGCTCGGTAAGAAATCATACCGAAGGAGTCTCGGGCGAGACACAAGAGTGTGTGACCAGGGCGAAATCGGCTGCTCCGAAAAGATGTTTTCGAGCGATACGGTTGCGTGTGTAAAATTATCGTCTCGCGGGAAATTCTATGGAAGCGTATATTATCGTCTCACACTCTCACGCGCGATACACACAAGCCGAGGCTCGGCGCGAGTCGAATACTAGGGCACCGGCCGCCACAGTCACGACGACATCCACGACCGCACCCTCCTGCATGAGACGTGCACGCGCGGTCGTTAACTCGAAGACCGGGGAGAGGAATCATGATTTTGAGAGATCGAACGGGTTGAGCGTGAACGGGCGAAGATTTTCTCGGGCTTTTCAAGATCTCACTGTACTATAATCACCTAGCTGCGGTGATCACTCGGCGACGAGACTCTGTTGGGTATTATTACTGTTATCGTCGAATTTATTAGTGAAACCTCTGTATAGCGGACAATCGCTGGGAACCGAAAAAACCGTCCACGATCATGAGGCGTCCGCTCTTTAGTCGAGAGAAAGAGAGAGAGAGAGAGGAGAGAGAGAGAGAGAGAGAGAGAGAAACGCACACCTAACTTTTTCTTTTGTCATTGTGTACTTGTTGTATTTACCGTCGCGGCCAGTACTTGGCGTTAACTAAACGACTGACGTTTTCGACTACATTGTATTTCCATTTATCAAATTTGATTATTTATTAAAACGTGTGTTCATTTGCATCGTACACGTAGTGTAGTCGATATCGCATGAAAACATGATATTTATAAATATATAATATAAATATATTAATTTTTACAATTCGTTCAGATTCCACGCCGACGAGGATATGTAAATCATAAATCGTGACCAGTCTATATTACAGCGTTGGCTATTAGGAGTGTCCTTTACCGAGACGTCTGTAATACACGTGTATATTATTTTTTGCGCCGGAAAAGTCCACGAAGAAAGTGTCCGCCGATAAGCACGCGCGTCCTATCGTTACATAAAGGTACGGTTGTTACTATCGAATAAAATGTATGAGTTTATTCGAACGAAAAATGTAGAACAATTTTATACTGTACGTACAGTATTTGTATTAAATTAGAAAAAAAAAAAACTGGTCGATATTTATTCGAGTATTTATATTTAAATATAATATCGCGTTTTAAAATATGTTCGTAATAAAAGCAAACGAATTATAAATTACGCGGCAGTCGATTATCAAATTCATTGCCGTCGTCACAAAAACTCGAATACGCAAAACGAATTTTACCAGAAAAGCGCGATCGCCCAATAAGTCATTTGCGTATATTTATTTGGGCGAACGAGGGCGCAAACACAGCGTTATACAATATAACTGAATAGATACACTGGCTATATCGCGATGATATAATTCTATTAAAAAAGAACGATTTACAAGACGTACAGTAATCAGTAGTATACAGATCAAACACCAAAATATGTAATAGGATTAGAATTTTCTAAACAGCGACGGCCGAAAATCACGGATCGGAAGAATGGAAAAATCGTTCTCTCGTATACTGAAATCGAATCGAAAATGTTCGATTGCGTTACGATCTCGGCCGGCAATTCTCGATCGGACACACGTGTTAGCGAGTTCTTTTCGTTTTAGAGTTCCCGCGAGTTTTAGCCGTGCAAACGACTCGCGAAACACCCGTCTTCGCGAAGAGTCGTCGACAGGAGCCCCGAGAGCTCCACGCTTTTTCCTCTTGGTTTCCCACAAACCGACTGGACGGGGGCCCCCCAAGGGCAGGACGTCTGGCGTTTTACCGCGGCTGTTGGCCGCGAGACTCACCTAATATCAGGACGCATCTCGACCACATGACGTTCCAAACGTGTCCCCGGCGGAATGATGCTGGTGGTGGCGGTGCGGACGATTAACGCACATAACACAAGACGACGCGAACCGGGAGCGGACCGTGAGTATTTCGGGACCCGCGGATACTGCGGCACTGCGTCGCGTCGTCGCGCGGGATCTCTATAGCCGCCGCTGCCGCCGCCGCCGCCGCTGTCGCCGGCGCATCGTGGGAGTAAACGCCGCCCCCGCCCGCCGCCGCCGCCGCCGCCGACAGTCGTGTTTCCAGCGCGCGTTCGATGACCGCGGGGGGAGAGGACGACGAGAAGGAGAAAGAGCCGAGCGTTATTATGCTCGTGTGTAAGAACCACCGAGAGAGTGTGTGTGTTTGTACGTTTTACGAGTGTATACGCGCGTGTGTGAGCGCGCTCAGAAGAAAGTGAATCCCCCGGACGACCGTGGGCAAGGACGCCGACGGTGACGTCACACACACGTACCGACGAATCGTACGCGACGGCGGCGGCGGTCGCGTTATTATATATTATATTATTTTTTAACGACGAAATATCATTGTTTTTGTCAGACGTGGTGTCGTGTCGATCTAGTCCGCGGTGGCGTAATCGCGGGCTAAGGTCCGGGTTCGCGGCGTTATCCTTCGTCGTTCCGAGAACGCTCGGGCGAACCGAGAGTTCGGAATCGTCGCGTTCAAAGCGAAGACGAGGACATTAGTTACGTTACACGAGTGGTGTACGTATGGCCACTCGGATGTATGCCAAAAGAAACGTGCTCGCGAAACACGTTAAATTTGTGTTTTTCTTTTTTCCACGATCCTCAGACGAACAACTAGAATAAAGTCTGATTGGAAGCGATCAATAGTGGGATTGATTAAGCGCGTTTGGCGAGGCACACGGGTACCCGAGTGGACCGAGAAATATGAAAAACTAATATTATTTCTTTGTAATTTCCATACTATACTGTTAGGAAAATATCTCACGGAACCTTTGAGTTTAAATGAAAAAAACTTTGTTATCTCCGAATAGGCGAAAAAACGCAAAATAACATTTTATTATATTTCGAGCCCATGAAATGGGTTGAAAAAAATTAATGCTCAGTATTACATGGAAATCCTAAAACTCTACACTAGTTGTATTAAGAATTGTATTTTATTAAAAAAAAATGTTATACGGACGTTTTTACGACAAAATATTGAAATCCACGTCCAAAACCTAGTTTTATTTAATATTTAAGCCGTTTTATTCCGTAATTACGAACATGGCATGTGGAAAGAAGGAAAAAAATGGTTACAACACGATCAAGTGGAATTTTTCTTTTTTTATTATCGTATTTTTTTCCCCCGTCGATCCAGTTGTTATTATAATAATATTACTACGAGTCAAACTGTGAGGGACATTGTTGCCGCAGCCGCGCCGCCGCCTCCGTCGATTACGGTGAAATTTCCGTGTTTTTTCCTTACTTATTTTTTTTCCGTTTTGATGGTCTCTGACCGTTTCCTGCCATTAACGTGTCGTTCGAAGTTACACGTTGTCAGATTGAGTACAAAGAGCGTACGACTCCATCGCGCCGGCGGAGGAACACGTGTATACACAGGCGGATACGTGTGTTATGGAGTGTTACAATACACTATAATAATATATATATATACAGTCTTCTGATTTCCGCCAAAAGTATTATCGAAATTATTTTTATTTTTTTTTTGTTCGTTTTCGCGTGATGTTCGCGCTTTCCAAACGTTTATAAATAGAACGAACGACGGCGGCGGCGATGAAATGAATCGCGCTTACTACTCCTGAATAATAATATTTATTATACTAATGTCTTGTGACGCGACCCGGTTCGAGTGGTATGGTACCTATTCTTAATGACTAACATAAATTACACGCAAAAACACGTGTTCACTTTCCTTGCGGACGGTGTTACACTGCAGTGTTACATGCGCGCAAAAACGTATGGATTAGATACGCGTAGAGTTGCATCGATTATTGTTTTATCGCACACGCCGCGCATTATAAAAACAAATATAACTTTCATTTTTCTCCTCGGGATTAGTCATTAAATAATGTTTTCAGAACACTAGTGTGTAATAATAATATTATTATTTTCGATCAATAATTATTAATCGTGCGAAATATCGTGTTATTATATCCTGGTGCGTGCGAAAATGCACATTTTTTCCAAGTGTACTTACGTGTACTGTCGCGAGTACGATCGAAAAGTGATTTACGCATGACGCTTTTATAAGTTTAGATTCATCCGTGGCCTTAATGTTTACGAAACGTAGTCACTTTTCATGCACGTTGATCTGCTACTTGGCCGGACGTTGATGACTTTTCCATTTTGTTCATAACGTCTTAGAAGACACTTTCCTAGCTGAAAATGTGTTTCACTAATCACACGAATCGTGACGATTACTTTTGATTTTTAATTTTAAGCCTATTTTGAATTGTTTAGGATCCACCGTTTAGGAGAAAAATCAAAAGTTGAACGCAGCATATAATATGTATAAAATCATAATACGTACAAGCTGGGGAGGGGTAAAAAAAGGCGATGAAAATTTTATAAGAAAATGTCTCATTGATTTTTTTCAATAAATCGAGATACAAATCACCGAAAAGACGAACAACTATATAATTGTATTTTAAATTTTGTTATAATAGATCAATTTTACTTAGGAAAATATAACATTGTAATTATAAATAAAAAACGACTTAAACGCATTAATAAACCGATTTCATTAAAAAAAAAAAAAAAACTTTTCTTAAAACAAAACGATCATTTAAAAAATACGAATTTTTAAATTTTATAATTTTCTTAATTACATAATAGGTATGATTATAAGGAACGAACTTTGTGTTTAAAACGACATCTTTCAAGTACCTAATAGATACTGTATTTACTACCAGAAACCAATACTGGAGTTGAAAATCAGACCGTTTTTTCGGATACTGAGCGTGTACAGTGTACACTAAGGTGGGCCATTCAATAAATATTTAAATATTTTTTTCCATCCATCCATTTTTCGTTAATACCTAATAAAATTCGAATTCCAAAATTTGAAATCAATCGTTCAATTTTAAGCCGTGCCCCCCCCCCCCCCCCCGGGCACTTGAAGTAGAGTATTTGTATTATTTTTTAAGGAAAAACCTAAACATTGTACTATATCTTTTTTTTTCAACCAAAAAACATCAAACATAAAGTTTCGGATAGGAAATTTTATGACGATTTCAAAAATGCGTACGCGTATGCTGTACACACATACGTACAAAAAAAAAAAACACATCATAGTAAAACCAACAGATTCCTCGTTTCACACTTAGAATCAAAACACTCGAGTCGGGGTAATACCAATCTACCAGTATGGTTAGGTAACCGGTATGGGGTTTACATAATCTCGTCGGTCATCTCATACGAATATGAGACTAATTGGTAATCGCTTGAAATGTAACAATTACATAATTTTATGAAAACGACGACGACGATGATATCGATCAATAGTATTTATAATTATGTAATAATAGTAACAACGATAATCATTGTGTAAATCGAAAAAAAAAAAAGTGAAAGTTTACGTAATTTCGCAAAAAAATTCGAGGGCCTCTCGCGCCGCCCGACCAATGACAGCCGAACAGCGCGCGCAGCCCAGAGACACCGCTCGAGAGCGCCGCCCGAAAGTACAGCAGCACTTCAGTCTAGTGTCGACAACGGTTCGGAAAGCGTGTTTTTTAAACTCCGTTTTAAATATTTCGGTAATGTTTTTTCTCCGTCGCAGTCGATATAACGTTGTCGATTTTATATCGTGTCGTTACGCGATTATATTTCGTCGACGAGAAACGAAACTTTTAACCGCGTCACTTTATAGTTTTTATATTCTTAATTTCAATCGTTTTTATCGAGTGACTTTTGCGTATCCGTTATTTAAGTTCACAAGCCAACAGATAGAATTTTCAATACGAATTCCGGATCTTTGCAGCGACCCGCCGCCAGGAGGCCGTAAGTAGTACTGATTATATTTATTTTATTTTTCATAGTACAGTCGTTGGTAGAATAATTCTTAAATTTCACGATCTTTCGTTAAATAAAAATCTATTCGTTAGGAATATTTTACATGATTCTAAAGTGTTTTTGACGAGCCAAAATTATTTTTTTGACATTTAACGAAAAAAAAAAAAACTTACAAAAGCTCAACAATTTTAAATATCTATAAATAGTACAAAAAAAGCCAAAATCTTTTGTCGTTTATATCAACTATAAAGTATAGCCATATAATAATTCGGTAAAAATTTCAAGTCCCTTCGATTATTACTTTTTGAGTTACGACGAGATGACTAATGTCGTTTAATCGGTATTCACTGAAATTTCGTAAAAATATCATTTTCTAACACTTATAAATTTCTTTTGCGTCATTACTGCATACGGTTTTTTTTTCAACTAGATATAGTCTCTAAAGTCTTTTATAATATATTGAAACCTCGAGTATTGATATTGAAAATATTATGAATTTTTAACTACGAAAAATTCGATTATCTAAGAAAAATATTTATCGACCTATTTAATTTAAAAAATGTAGCTAAAAAACACCGCTTACATTGTCCACTATTAATCGTCTTAGATTATTTAGTACAAAAACTATACATTTTATATAAGACCAAGTTTGCCTCTTCCCTAAAAATTAAAAATATGTCCAAATTACTCCCGTGTTTAATAATAAATACGTAATAGTCATTTGTTTAAAAAGCAAATATATTATATAAGTTGTTTTAACGATATTAGTAACGTGTTTTACGTATATGTTTTTCGATAATATTGATGAATTAAATTAAGAGCATTCGTTCGGCTTCATTTTGTCTTAAAGAACATTAATTTTTTATTAAAGTAATAGTCATAATGTAACTTCTAATATTTTAATAAAATACGATATTTACTCAATTGATACTTAATTAACTTGAAAAAATTTTATTTTAAATTACACATTTGGACTATGGTTTAAAATCAATACCCGTAGAATCAACCTCGAATGATAATGTTATAACTTTTAAACCACTGAGAAATTAGTAGTCGTATAGTAAAAACAAAGACTAGACATTAAATGTCGGTACATGTAGATTATAGGTATGTGGGTTGTAAATATATTATGAACGTGAATCGGAATTATTTGAATTTTAAAATATACAATTTATAAAATGTGTTTGCGTGGTAAAAGATATTATATACGTTCAATAAAGACGTCTTCTTTACAGTTTATGGGCAAATGTATTGCCTTTTTTTATTTTATTTAAACAGTAGGAATTATTAAATAATTTTCTAAGGCGTCATTCGTTCGAGATCTATTAAAAATATTCTATTCGAACTGTATGGTTTCTATTGTCTCTATAATGTCGACGAATCAATAAATAATTAACAAAACTTACAAAATTATAACCGATGTTTTGTCTGACGAGAGCAATATAATTCTCATATTAATGGTTTTATAAATTCAAAAAACCTATTACATTACAATTATTAATCTTAAATACGATTTATATACATTTTAAAAGACGCGTTTTAACACGTTAAATCGATTAAAATTTAAAAAAACTCAAACTAATAGAGTGGAAATTTCGATTTTACGAGCAAATGATTTACAAAATTATAAATAATTATGTATTGAAAACTCGGTCCGTTATATTTAGCACGCATACATACATAAATGGCTTTTCGTATAAAATAACAAAATGTATTACACACGAATGTGGAAAAGACAAATTGTCATTAAATATTACAAAAAAACGATCTTTTTAGGCTCGTGCTAAAAATCATACCGATGATTTTCGGTAGTTTTACAGTACGTTTAAACAATCTTCGTCTGCGCACTATTTACAACGCGTTTCGATTAAAAATAATTTATAATCATCATTGCATGTAATTCGTCCGACGAACTTCTCCCCGCGTTTATGACCTTGTAGTTCAACCCCGTAACATTCTTTGTCAGATGTATTTCGATGGGTTTCGAGACTAGGAGATGTTCGATAACAGAAACCTGTCCGGCATACCTGTTCACTTAGAACATGGTGATCGCGCGCCATACGAGTTAACCGTCCAACCCCTTCACCGGAACGGTCTTTTGTTGTTTTCGATTTGTTTATAATAATACAATAACAATGACCGTGGGTTAGGTAAGAGATTGTGGTTATAGTGGAAAGACAGGCTGAAAACAAATCTACCATGTCTCGGGCGTTTATTTTTTTTTTTTCAGTTACATTTACACAATTATAAAAATACACCCTATAGTCGATACGATTAAAAAACTTATAGATACAATAAATAGTTAAATAAATAAAATACATGTAGCTGCACAGTCTTTTAACACACAAGATCAAACGTCTGTTCAACTTTCTTGTTTATCTTCTTCGTTCGATCCTGAAAAAAAAAAATTTTATTTTCTTTGAGTTTTTTCGCGGCCTCATTTACTTTGAACACTATTTTGATCGACATTAAACAATTTAATCAGTGGCGGTTAAGGGGTGAATCAAGAGAGGTGATGTTTTACCAGGACTTTTAGAATAAATGGCTCAATAAATAGATTTATCATAGACTATCGGTAACTCAAATTATTAGTCGTAATTTTTACTAAATTAAATTTTTTCACCTGAAAAATACAGCTAGAACCGCCACTGAGAATAATTATATGTCACAATAGTCTTATATGATTAAATTGTAAATTAACAAAACATTCAACGTGAAAGCATGTTGTCGATTTTTCGGTTGGATTAATTATTTAAATTCAAATTGTATTTCTTTACACTTTACACTTATCGTAAGATCTATAAACCAATACTTTCGAAATTCAAATTTTCTTTGCTATAATTTTATTTAGTATCACGTAATTGAAAAAAAAACTTAAAATTTTATTTTGCATTTTCTCAATGTTTGGATCGTTTTTAAAAGCGTATAAATATATTTTTAAATAAAGCTATTTTTGAATGCATTAAAAACCACACCCTGGTCATTATTATAACGTTATACTTTTCTGAATACATTCCGATCTATTCCGTCGTCTAAACACGAACAATTGCCTTTTCGATATAATATTCGTTTATTTTCAATCTACAAAACAGTCGGGGGGGGGGGCACTGTCCTTATAAATTATCATCGGGGGGCAGGAGCGACATTCGTCCTTTCCGTGTTCTCCCATAGTTATCGCTACGATAGCGACGCCGTGATAGTAATGTCGCCGGAAATAAAACTAATGAAATCAAGTGGTGTACGCGCTATTTCGACGGCGAGCCTCTACAGCGTTTTGTAGTAATATGACATGAGCGTGTAATCCCGATATGATTTAGTGGTTTTTTCATCCCGAGCGCTCATTCGCTACCCGGAAATCTACAACTAGTTTTTACCTCTTGTTATCGGATATCCACGCGGCGTACTCATTCACCGGTGTATAAATCAACGACCCCACGCCAACGCCTGTTTGGACTCCAGCCAGTTTACCGTCGCACCACAGGCCGCTTCCCAGTCGCCCTTCTTGCTGCAAAAAGTCACAAACACACATACAATAATTTGAGTAGGAATCGATAGAAAAATCAAAACGCGTTAAACTACCGATAACATCGCGCTGACCACTTATTTCCGTTACAAGACAATATTATTATTATATTATGTACTTCGATCTGGTACTCGTTAAAATTTAACGATCAATAACTACGTCGTATGATCGGATCGCTCTCGATGTACAGGATTTTGATCCTGTCTTTCAATTTGTAACTTTCGGACGTATTTTCAGTGATAAAACTCTGAAGAAACTGCTCTTCCTAGACGACGAACAAGGCGGCTATCTAGGGATCTCGATATCAAAGGGGGGGGGGACTTTGGTCAAGTATATTGAAATTGTGTGCAAAAACAAAAATAAAGTTCGCCGGCGACGACGCACAAAATATGGTTTGAGCTTGAAAAGAAAGTACGTGACGTTTAATGTATGTTTAAAATTATGTCGCTTGAAAATCACAACGTGTAAACAACATGGTTGTAACCCGACCACTTCATTTAAATAAAAGCCTGCTTCTTAAATTTCAAACATAAATATAGCATTTTTTATTAGAAAAAGTCCAAGTATGTTAGATGAAAAAATTTTTTTATTTTATCGTTTAATTCTCTTAAAAACGTATTTTATTGAGTAACTACCTCGGAATCCTGGGACTCTTTTAACTCCGACTCTTAGTGAGTATATTATATCTATGTCAGCTAGTCAATTGGTTCTAAATGAAATGGATTAGTAATTAAAATTAATATCGAACGAACAAAACCTGTAACGTATCATTGAGTTTATTTCGGACAGCGAATAAATTGATTTCAACATTCGCTTAGATTTGTTCAAAATGTCTATCCGACGAAAAGTGAATTTACAAATATAGCCGACCGATTTGAATCGTCTTCTAATGAATAATTCTCGTAATCGTGATTTTTTAAATTAATTATTTATCCATATTTGCCGAGTCGGTTATTAATATTGAATTATTATATTTTTCGTCATAATTTCGGATTTTACCACGCTTTTATGTGTTTATTTTCAACCGAGTACTTAGACATTTTATTGTTTCGTTAAATTACATGAGATTTGACGTACGTTTTTTCTATTGCAATTTTTTATAACTTGCTACTTTCTCTGCTTCGTCTCGTGCACAGTAAATAGGCACTGCAGTATTCACTAAACACCCATACTACTTTTCTCATTATTAGTTATTACGGATTCTTCGCGTTATGTATTAAATAATTTATAACTAATCCCTTCGGTTTCTTCGATGCCCCGACGCAGCACTCAAACTTTCCTTTTAATGTGTCGTTAAGTGATTAGTCTGCTAATTTACATTTTACACTAAGCACACGAGTGTGGTTCGATAAACCGTATTTCGACCGAGTTTTAAAATACTATATTAACTTACATTAACCCTGGTGTTATTTGCGTTTGGATTAATTATGATATTTAGTTTTTCCCCGAGTACTTTGAGATATTGTTTTGATATTATTTAGTAATATTATTATTGAGATCAATCGCTCGCCGGCGCGCGCGTGAATTATTTTATCGAATATTTCTATCGCACAACCGTGGTGTTTTCTTTTTTATTTCGCGAAACGTCGGTGTATCGATTGTAAAACTGATCGGCGCGTTTTAAAAATAAGATTTCGTCCGTTCTATTTTTCTGACTTTAAACATAATACGTATAAATCCAGACGACGCCTGCCGTAGACTAAACGCGCGCGCACTCACGTTGTATTGCATCCTCCATCTATTGCACGGCAATATTAAATACGAATTGCTGATCATGTTTCGCAGTTGCACTCGACTCTCGCAGTTTTCGGCTAAAAAATACGTTCGATGTTAGGTTAGCGTGTTTTATTTTTCCGTTTGAAATCCGACGAAACGAACCTGATTTGATCATGTTCTTGTGGTAATTGTTCTGATTGGTCTTGCACACTTCGTTGACGACGTTACTTTTTTGAGCAAAGCACGGAATACATCCTTGACCGTCGAGCGGTAAGGTCAAACTGACCAGTGCTAAACACAACGCACGAGTAATTTATAGACAGACATATTATTACGATAAATATATTTAAAAAAAAAAAAAAACATTGTACTCACCCAGATCGTTATTTTCTTGCGCGGTTTTGGACGTTGGCGATTTGAAATTTTCGTGGACTAAAATGTTTGAAATGCTCAGTGTCGCTCCAACCGAGTCTTTGCGGCTTACAGCCACTTTTCTAATGGCCGCTTTGTTTAACCTGCAGCCATTAAATTTGAATTAATACTACACAATGATAATTGTACGTTATAGCGACTGACATTAGCGATTTTTATTATTTATTTTCATTATTACGAGCGCAGACCTGTAAATATTTTTACACTGACAAGTACCTATTTTTGAGAATACTTAACTATTCGATTCGATTGAGATATTTTCATTAAGATTTTCGTTATTGATGACTATCGATAATCCGTTATTTAATATTCGATTAATGTCAGAATAATATATTTATAGGATTTTTACGTTTATTAAAACAATATTTCAAATAAATCTACAGTTTTATTAATTTTGAATTAAAATTATCCGATTAGAATCAATAATAGACGTATCCGCGTACAGTACGACGACTTGTCGATGTCTTAAAAACAGTGTTGTTTTATTTCGATTGTAAATTACGAATTAAATAAATCATTTTCCAATTATCCGAAAATAAAGACAATTAGTTTAAGAAGAGTTAATAAAATAGGTCGGTTGTTATGTTTTAAGTTTTAACGGTATTTAAGTGTAAGTGGAAAAACAAAATGCATAATTATTTCATAATATTTTTCTGTCAGATGCGTTATTGAAACGTGGTGTTTCATGCTTTTTTAATGGGCATTAAATTGGATTTAACGGGATTTTAATCGGCGATTTTGAACATGTGTTTTTGGTTTGATAAAAATAACGTTTAAAAAGTATTTTTATTATTTATGGTTTTACACTTTACCTGGAAGCACACGTGGCCGAAGTAAGTATCCATATTTCATCTAAAAGCGTTCCGTAGCACATGGGTTTTTTATCCACCGAAAATATGACCTCGCTTTTGCAGGATTTCTGGCAAATGTTCTTTTCTGCTTTAAATTCATCGTCGATAGCAACAGACTCTTCCGTTTCAGTTTCAATTACGTCATTTGTTTCGGTTTCTTCTTTGTTCTCCAAAGGAATGTCAGTTTTCAACTGGCCGTCGTCTAATATTTCGTTTGGTTCCGTCGAAGGACTCGCTGTAGTTTCGTAGATATTAGTAATCATTTGAATCTCGTCTTCTTTTATTTCATTTCTCATGGTGTTTGCTTCCGACGTTGTTTCCGTGTCCATTGAAGTCTCGTTGACATTCACGGTGTTTGCGGTTTCGTTTATGAACTGTTCAATAATCTTTTTCACGACCGACTCGATTTGATTTAATTTTGCCAGTTGATCGTTGTCCATTTTTGTAGAATCTATATTCTCCCTCGTGTTTCTGGCTTGGCCGTCCATAGCTTTGATGGCAACGATATTTTTGGTGTCGTTCGACTCGTCGTCTGCAACCTTGACGGTTGTAATGTTTTTGGCATCGTTCAACTTATCCGCTATGGCTTTGATGGAATTGGTCATATTGATTTCGTTTAATTCGTCTAGAACTTCGTTCGAAGGAGCATTTTTGCTATCGAAATATGTTACCGGCGCCTCTGATTCCGGCGATCCTTTGCTCAACTTACAACATACAAAAGGCGAGGCCGGGGTGAATGCGCGTTCTAAACCGGAACAGTTGCCCAACGGATCTGGCAAAAACTCGTCGTCCATAGTGCAATCATTACCCAGGAGACAATAACCAAGATAGGCGCCACACGTTTCTACACCCGTTATCACAAAAAGTCCTTGAAAAAAAAAAACAAACTAATTTTAAACACGAAAAACATAATTAAATACGTCATACATGTAAGTGTAATACCGAGGTAAAAATTATGGTGTCGGATTTTGATGAAAATAACTTTAGTATATAATGTAAAATTAAATTAACATTTTTAAGAATTAAATCGCGACTAACCGACTAATAAAAAATAAAGTACGTTTTATGATCTTTTTATAAAATAATAACAATAAAATATTTCATTAAATATCGCATTCTTTTGAATAAATTAATCGTCGTAACATTGATTAATTCGTTTTAGTAGTTTTTGGTTATCTGCAAAGCGATTTGGTTTTCGGATAGTAACATATTTGTTCGTTTACATGTTTCCACTAGTTTTATCGAGTTATAATATTTAAAATTACACGAAACGCGACGCGCGTGCATTATTAATTAAAAATACGCGTGAAATAAAATATAGGTACCTACTAAATGTAGACGGATGTCTCTGATACTAATATTATTTTGAACTCGGTGCTTTAAATGTGTGACTCGGGTTAGGGTTTCAACAGGTTAACCGACAAGTTTCATTTATATGATATACTGTTAGATATATGACCACATGTACCATTATATCCTTATCATAAGAATACGCGTAAATAATATTTTCCGACGAACGATTTTTTCGGTGTCCTAATGATGTTGTTAACGGTGCTCGAAGTGAAACGAAATAAATATTTTTCAATATTTGATTAGTTTGATCATTTTTTTAAAATTTTTTATTGAACAAGCATGGACATTAGGTCTAATTTATAGAAGTATTAAGGGGCTTTTACTTCTTTAATTTTCCCGAACTTCATAGAAACGTCCAGAGTTCAAAAAAATTTCAATTACGAGTTTTTATTTGGTTTTCTCGACGGTTTAGCCGGATTTAAGTTTTGAGATACTTTTTAAATCAGCCACTTATAAGAGGGAAAAGTTTTTAGTCTCGAAAAACACGGGCCTAGAAACTGTTTGGATCAATGAGGGTTTAATTTTATCTAGTGGGTAGTTTTGAGTCGTAAAAAATTACAAAAGTAAATAAAAGTGTTCAGTCGGTACTCGTTTGCAAAGGCGATGATACAATCGATGAATTTTCAATTATTCAAAGAACGATGAAACGTTTTTCTAATTTTTCATACAATAAGTTTGATTAATTTATTATTTCATGAACGTTGTTATTTTGATCGCGAGTAAATTAATCATTACGCTAAAACGTGAATTCTAATTGCAGAAAATAGTTCGGAGGGTTGCTCTCGGTGTTCACAATCAAAATATTATTAAATTTCGGAATGTATATCGCGATGGGGTGTGGGGCAATTGTGTGGGTCTACGCGGCCGTCCTGAGTAGCTCTCCCCCACCCCCGTCCTCCAATGTCGAATTCGAAAAGCTCCAAGACGAAACGATAGATTTAGCGCGTGTGTTAATTAAACGGCGAGAGCACAAGTCTCAACACGTACGACGCCGTATGATTATGACTGCAGGCTAATCATTTTTTCCACTGTTTTTCCGTCTCCGGAAAGCTATGTTATATCGAGTGAAAACAAAATAGGTATTTGCGTGTTCGGCTTACCCGGGTCTACCAGCGGCTTGTTCATGGAAGCCGGCAACGAGGTCACGAGGCACAGGACCGCTGCGAAGAACAACATGACGATGACGGGCCTAAAACAGAAAAAAACGAGTATGATGCCCCGCGCGTTTCGATGCCGGAAGTTGCGGCGACGGTTATTGTACAAGTCGCGCGCGGCAACGTTCGGCGACAAAGTGTTGGCCGTTTCGCAGTTTCGCGCGCGCGTGTCTCGGCGAGATATCGGAGCACACGCGCTCTCGTACACGCATTTATACGCCGCGTTATAACACAGATGAGTCACCGGTATCGACTCTTGTGTGTCTCGCGGTGTCGGGAAAAAAAAAAGAAAAAGAACAACAAAAATAATATAGGAATAAAAAAAAATAAATATATCGCCCAAGACACGCCCGCTCTGGTTGACACACATTAATATTCATGACGCGCGGTGCGATTCGTACGGACACGTACTTGGAGTACCGTAACTTTAATTGTGAAGGAAAAAAAAAAAAGACGTACGTATAACACGCGTCGTATATTAAGATGGTAAAGTTCTACGACCCGAGCCGCGCGACTGACCTAAAAAGCGTTCGCGAATTATAGGCCAAAACTGATTAGCATTTTCCTATTCTTACGACGCGTATTGGTGGCAGTCGGCTCGCCCCAGATGACGACGCTTCACAGTTCACTTGACCTCGACGGATAATACTGTTATAAATCGTACACCTATCTGGGAATACAATTATTATTATTGTTATGTCGACGCGATTTTACCTAAAACGACAAACCCGGCGCGGAATCGTCGCGTTTTCGCGCGCGCTCAAAGACGGGAAATCGCGAAGAAGGTCTTTCCCACGTGCGTGCATCGATTCGACGCGCGCTTGAAAAACGCACCGAGTTGGAAAAAAAAACAAAATGCACAGAAAAAAAACCAGAAAAAAACGAATAGTCAGATTTGCTCTTACTGCGATCCTTTTATCAAACCGCCATTGGCGTGTATCGTAGAGAAAGATCGCGAATTTCGCCGCGACCGTTAAGTTTTATTGTTGATTAGACGAGAATATCGTTTGTTTTATCATTTACAAAAATAAATACGTTTCGCTAAACTGTGATAAAAGTCAAATCGAATTCGATAAAATGAAAACGCGATATTTTTCCTGGCCTCGATAGATTCCGTTTCAGTCTATATAATATATAGTCATAGCGTAATGTCTAAAACCAAAGCGGTTGTGCTTCGATAAAATTAAGTTGTCGAATAAAGTGTAAGGTTTTTAGTGAATATTCTCCAGTCGCAAGTTCGTTTTGAGACGCGTGATTTTCGTTTTTTCGTTTGTTAAGTATATCATCATCACTTTCCCTACAATTTATCAAAAATAAAAATGTAGTTAAACGTACTAAAAGAAAAACAAATGGAGTGAAGTAGAAATTGTTCGGTCATCACTGAGTGGAATTTTAAATAAACCTCTTATTATCTCTACACTGATATTATAATACATTCTTTATGTATGTTGAAACATTAACATTCTCATCCGCGTTGAATACGAAATTATTTCCTACCATAAGATTCACGACCATTTATTGTAGGCCAAGGTCTTTTAAAAACGCAAACGAAAATATTGTTCAATCGAAATTTTTGACAAAAACAATACAAATTATTTAGTTCTCTCAAACGTAACATAGATATATAATAATATTTTATACGTAAATCTACATTTAAAACTGTTCGTTTAACAGACTTTTCACTATATTTTAAAACTGGAGTTTGATAGTTTAGCTAAAGAGAGTAGTAAAGTTGTATAGCCTTTTTGTATAAAAATTTTGACCAAGCGAAATAATTAAATCCGGCCAATTTCGAGTTTTAATAATATAGATAGCGTTTATATAATAATAATAATAATTATTATCTTACGATGACAGTTATTTTTCGTGAATAATCGGTCTAATATTCGTATTATATGGTTCGGGAACGCAAACAAAATACAGTTAATTAATATAATATACATTTAATAATTAATATAATAATAACAGTTAAAGATATTAATTATTTTATTAAAATTGGTAAATCAACATTACCGAACACAATATAAATAATGATTTTTCAATCGGTTACAGATCTTCGATTAACGCGTAGAAATAATTTTAATCGAGATGATAATATATTATGACTTTTATGACGAGAACGTTGATTTTGGTACCTACCTTTTTATGTGCGTCATTCTGAGAGACTTGAACGTACGGTTGGTAAAATAATATTCAGCAAACTGCAGCCGTGATAACGAACTACGTATGTCTTTCCGCAGACTACTGGTTAGAATTTATTACGAACTGTTCTTCTTTCTACGATTTCCCCCGCCAATATAAATTGTTAATCAATCAAAGATTCATCGACGCGCATTTTATCGGTTTAAAAACATTAACATTATTACAGTAGGCACTTGCTCAACTTAAATATTATTTATTTAAACTATTCGTATCTTGTCAAACGAGTTCGTGGAATTGAACATGCCGGGGGACGCCTCTGGTAATTCAAATCTGAAATATGCAGCATATATACACACACACACACATATTTGATGCGATATATAAATATCTAAACGAGATTGTAAAAAAACGTACGCACCAGGTATTATTATTATTATTTATTTTTTGTACCTTTACGTTTCGATACTATATTACATTCGTACGTTATCAGCTGTAAACGTAAATTGCTGTCGACAAATCAAATATTTATCTCGCGAATTCGTAAATCGAGTTAACTCTGATCGAATAAATAAAGCGCCGAGTAACTTATTGTTCTGAAATACAGAAAATTCCAGATATTCCCTCTGTGAAATTATTTATTATTCACGGTATACCATATACCGTGTATTCTTTTCGATTCAAAAGTGTACCGATTCGGATTTTAGTGCGTTCCTTTTACATACGATTATTATAACGATGAGATTTCTTAGATTATTACGAAGGTACGCCGCTGTGCCAAGTTTTCTATTTTACGATCATGGAATTTTTCCATGCTTTTTGCAATAAATGTAACGCACTCGTTGTAGTTTACTGGAGAATCGCATTTTATGCGTGTACAATAATAAATATGTAAGTGCAATCATAATAAAATATATAAGTAGATGTACATTTTTATCATAAATTTGATCGCCAACTCGTTTGTTTTAGACAAATAAATAATATATATCATAATGTGTAATATTATACCTATAGGCTTATTATATTGCGACCGAGTACCATTATTTTATTGTTAAATTACTTCCCTGTTAATCGGAATTTAAACGTAAATAATAAAATAAAACATTTGAAATACACAAAGGACGCTTTTTTAAGTAATAATATTATTGTTTATTTTTTTTTTCAGTCAAAAATCGTCAAAACGTCGATTTCTAAAAAATTTCATTTTGAAATTAAGTAAATATTAGTGAAGAGGATAATATAATGATTCATATTTTAATCGCGTCAACGGATTGCCCATGTGGAACAGCTGTTGTGTAAGTTGTTAAACTTTTTCTAAGTAAGTACTTAATGACATAAAGAATGGCTCATTGTGATATTATCCCGATGAATATATTATACCTCAGTAGATATTGATTATTTTTTTACGTTTTCGTATTTCTAGGATTTCATTCAAGAGGACCGCGTTTAACACTTCAAACGCTCCTAGTCAACTTTGTATTTTATCTTCTTAACCGGCTCGGAAAAAGAATTCGGTACAATACGTCGTCGTTATGAAAATGTCGCGATTGAAAATCAAATAATTTGGTTTCATAACCATGGCAAAAATAAGTTTACAGGCGAGGGTAAGTGAATCCTGTAGTTGTATCTTTTCAATAAGTAAATAAGGTTTCGATATATAGTTTGCGAGGAACTCGTGAGTCATTTTATACGTATATATCATACTCGTAGTATGATACAAAAAAGTTTTGTCATGTTTGCAAATGTAGGTCTTTTAAGATGATAAATATAATTATATATTATATGGTCACATTCTATTAGATCGATGTTGTTTAATTAATAATGCAGATTTAGTAAAATACGCGATGCCCGACACGTATTGATCGCGTTCGAGCAAAATAATTAACAATTAGCGGCTTCAGAATACGTATGTTAATAAGCTCGGCCGCGAACAGTTTGACGAACGACGTGCGTATAATATAATACGCAGATTTGTTGAAAACCTGTACAGCGCAATAAATAACCGGTCGCAAACTCAAAATATATGTATCGATTGATTGACAGAAAACGGTACTTCTATTTTTATCGCATTATCCCCGGATAATGTTTATGCGCCATGTCTGAAACAATAGTCTTATAATTATTGAAATAACGTACGGTTTGTTTTCAAATATTTCCGAGTGCCGGCGAACAATTAATTATTAAAATTTGTAGTGACTAACAAACCGCATATTGTTTAATCAAATAATTTACATCGATAAATACTACAACTAGGTAATAAATTAACTCTTATGATATAATAATATAACACATCGACTGTAATATATTATTTATAGTATCTCTACCCATTTACTTATTATTCGCGAGATGAAATTATTACCATTCATTATGTAAATATTAATTTATTATAACGTCATCATAAATATTACATAATTTATGTATGGGAAATTTAAAATTTTTTTAAATCACACCTATTCAAAACTAGTTTATTGAAATATGACACGAAATTTGAAAAAAAAGAGATCTTTAATATACGTAAACTCTGAGATGGTCACCAGTTAGAAACATCGTTCATAATAAAAATATACTTCACAAACTGTCGGAGTTTGGAAAATAATCTAATAAATCTGTTTCGTTGGAAAGTTGTGATTTTTTTTTCTCTCTCTAAGTCTCGTTGTGATTTTAACTCTGAAGAATAGACATGTTTTCACGCCAATCCGACATGACGTCGATTCCGATCTAGACTGTTCGTATAAAAACAAACTATAAACGTTTTTTCAAACATACTAATAATTTCTCAATGTTATTCGTACGCACGCAAAAGACGATCAAATCGTTTGATTGCAATCATTACGATACACTAAATTTTCGATTTCGCCGATAACAAAACATAGTATGATAAATCCGCTCGTGAATTATTATTGCATAAACGTTAAAAGCTGACGTGCATGACGTATATTATGTACGTTCTGCCGTTCTTTAACAGTGGGAGAAAGAGAAATGTTCGTTAATAGCCACCACCCCGGATAAAATATTAGTTAGAAAGTTTAAAATATCTAAATGCTATTTTTAAAAAAAAAAAACTGAACGAAATCGTTTCAAATGCATTTTTAATACATAAAAGTCGTCCGAGATTCGTTAAAAACAAACGATTTTTTTTATTCAAACAAAAAGTAATAAAATCTATTTTATTATGACTACACAGAGATAAATCATATGAAATTTCACTTGTATAAATATTTCTTCGTTAGAAACAATAGTTTTATTAATTGTCAAGTGTATAAGACGTATCGACCTATATGAAAAGAAAAAAGAAAAAAATAAGCAAATAAAAAAACAACAAGTATAATATTAATACAATATAGCTCGCGTTTAATGTTGGAAAATTAACGATATGAAAAATTCGTAATAAAATCGAGCACGGGAATATCTTCGACTTTTGTGAAAAGGATATTTTTTATAGGATGTATATTTTGTGCTCTCTATAAACGTAAATATTTCCCAATGTTTAATAGATATAATATACGATCTAATGTCGATAATTTTATCGTTTTATTTTCACGTTATTCGATTTGGAGTAATTTTGTTCACAAAACGCCAGTCTTTCTCAAAAACTGCCGTAACTGCTCTGTAGTGTTGTATACGATTAAAATAACGCCGCCGCCGCGGTAAAGTGATCGGTAATATTGTCGTATCTTTCTGTCAATAATCGAACCGTTTTTGAATCGGTCTCGAGGACAACACATTCAATAATGCGGAAGAAAATCATTAACGATATTCGAATAATTGAAATATCATCGACGCGATATAATATTTTTTATCGCGGTGTGTTTTTATACGTACGCGCGCATATTTTTAAACAATAATTACTTTTTTTTGTGTTTGCGTTTTACCCACGCGTGTCGGTGATATTATTGTCGCGCTAACGTAAGCTGCGGAATACATTGCGACATTATTTTCTTTTCGTAAATTATTGCCGCCGACCGCACTCGGATCGAGTCAAATGTTTAGCCGACGACGACGACGACGACGGTACCGGCGGCGGCGGCGGCGGTCGTCGGCGAAAACACGTCTATTAAAGTGCGCCGGACTCTCTCGGACGCGCTAACAAATACCGAGATCGGATCCTGTACACGGGTCCGATCCGCGGTCGGCATTATAATAATGACCGAGGATGAGATACTCGCGATAAACACGCGCGCGCGCGCGCGCTTCTCGCATACGCCTTTTTAAATTTGCCGAGTAACAACGTCGATCCAGCGCTTGGCCGCGTGCAGTGTGTTTGACTTTCACTAAATTATGATGTACGACACTGCATTGTCAAGTCGAGATCCGCGTACGAAAGCGCTACTACCATTGCAAAACCGTTCGCCCACCGAGTCGAGAAACGATTAATAATTTCAGTCGCCCGTTGTTGTGATCGGGCCGCCAGAGCAGCACCCCGATGGTGGTCGCGTCACGGCCGCGGCGTTCGTTTTGTTTACCGTCGTAATGGTAATAATATTACAATAATACGTGTACCACCATAGTGTCTGTGTGACGCACCGTGGAATCTCGGAACAGTCGAAATCCGGATTGCGCCGATGACGCGAAATTCTCGAACGGTCGAAATTATTTTCCCTCTCGGGAAAAAATATCGGCGCCGCGCCGTACTGCGTTAAATACTTCTCGGTTAATGTTTACAAACAGAATAATATTATCGCGTCGTCGTTTCGCGATAGGGTATTTTTATTAAAAAAGAAAAGAAAAAAAGAACGTTTAAACGATTCGTACTGTTCGATAATATTGTTCCAGACCTTGCTTTCTTATGGATATTTTATTAATTATTTGTCTTATTCATTTTTCGATTATCATCTCTTTCACACAACGATCGTAAAAATTGTTATTCATATTTCATTAAAACAAATTGTTAACATGCCGAAATTTAATTTTCCATACATTTTCATCAGTTACGTATATTTGCCGGTGTTTCGATTTGATTTTATTTAAAAATAATTTATATGATTTACGTACAAATAAACGTCATACTTATTTTTAAAACACTCGAGTAAGTAGGTCGAAATAATATTCACATAATTTATTAGAATCTATCCCGTATCTCATAATTCGTGATTATTTAGACGCAGATAAATAAAATAATTCAACGACAATATAATTCTTTTCTTTTTTTTTTTTTTTACAATAATTTAATTTATATTATATTCTTTCTCGTTTAACGCAATGATTTATAGAAAAAAAAAAAAAAAAACGATGATATTTCAAAATGATTATCTTTAGAAATAGACGACCTTTTTAACATGGTTATGTTTTCGGACAGCTTTTTTTCCGCAACCGTGATGGGTTTTACGTGAGGTATCATAATAAAGTTACCTCGTTGTCCCTGGCAGCCGATACATATCATATTAATTTCGCTTTACCAGGGCTTCGATCCCGAACTAACCCGATACTGTTCAAATACCCGAAATAATACTTAAGCCCATTCCGAAAATACACGTAATGAAAATATAATTAAACGCCGATATTCATATGGCCCAAAATGAAATAACCAATTCCGAAATAAACATAATGAAAATATTAATTTACTATGATTCGATTTTTTGTGAAACTTTTGATTCGATAAATTATTTTTATATTACTTTTAAGTGACAAAGATACAAACATTGATAAGTCATATGTTTTTTATTTTTTTTATGTTCATACAGATAATACCGATATTCCACCGACTTTGATACTTAAAACCGAAAACAATTCTAGATTATTGAAGTATTGAACGCCCGAATTAAGTATGAAAACCCGAAACCCTAATTGTCGGGTTCCAAACCTTTCACTTTACCATAGCGACCTCCATTAAATATATCATACATTCAACGCCGACCGTGCAGCGAATAAAATATCAAATAGCACTTAAAATAATATTCAAAAGCAGGAACTTTTCCATAGCGAACGTAAATTGTGAATTCGAATTTTAAAAAAAAACAATTCATCCGACCAAATTCTTTTGTACATCACTCGACTTCAGCATCTCGTCTATACATATAGACAGTCTACATTACTGAATTAGTTTTAATTTCAAAGAAATTGAAAATTGAAAATCCCTACGTTTATTACATTTTGAGTCATAACTAAATAACAAATTCACATTGATCTTGAAACTAGTATTTAGTACTTTTTCTAGTTTTTTTTTTTTTTATTTCTCGTTAATTTTTGTGGAAAATATAACCGAAATGTATGATTGGGTTAAAAATGCATTTCAAAACCACGACAAGAGGCATTAGGCATTAAAAAAAAAAAAAAAATCATTAAAATATATATAATATATACATACGTACATTAATTTATTCACTCAGAATCGTTAAAATGAAGTCGGTATAAAATACTTATTTACAAATAGCTGTATTTATAGCCGTGTAAATATCATTGCGTCATATATATTTTTTCAAGTCGACAACGTGTTTAATATTTTATAAATCATGTAAGTGATTTATAAAATACTATACGTAATAAAACACCAATGAAATTTCATATCCCTTTAGACTATGATAATTATTGTTTGATTAACCGTTTAATTTATGTTAAAATTCTAAATATATCCTGACAAATGGAAATAAATTATTTATTTGAACTCGAACGGTGTCAAACATTTCATTTGAAATATTATCTTTCATAACCGACGACGGTTGCATTATACATATAAATAAATAAAATGACACTTTTAAATTATATTGCATTTCATATTGCCATTGGCGTTTAAATAATATAATATTGATGTGTGTGTACATCACTCTTGATGATCTTCGTAAACGTTTATTTTTTTTATTTTTAAGTGTAACGAGCCTACGTACATATTTTTAAGTGCACGAATGCTTGAGAAAGACCATCGTTTACACTTGGACGGTTTTTCAATAGTAGATACACATATTATTCGATCTTTTTCGTTGGATTGGTAATATTTTCAAAATACTCGTGCTTGTAAAATATTTTTTTAAACATATATAATATATATAGTACGCATAGAGTTATTTTCAATCTCAAGTATACGAGTATACATCTTCAAAACGACTTTTGGTTACAGATTTTCGAAGAAACGTACCTGTTCTACTGTGAGAAATATTATTTCCTTCGATCGTCAAAGTTTTCTGACTCCGGTCGAGTTATACACAAGACAAAAATATACGTCAATAGTCCTGTCGCTTTGAGTACACCGGCAAACCGTGAGTATGCATACACAAAAAAATGCAAAACTTCGTCTGGGTCTGATCATTTTTTTATGGCGTTTATTGACTGGCGAGATATATGTAAACGGAAACCCAAATGACACAAATTCCAGTCAAAACAATCAAGCAGGTAATTATTTAAATGTTTAATTAACATTCAATCGGTATATTATTATCTAAACAGTTTTAAAATTTTTTATAATTTCTCTCGTAATTGATATAATTAGAATGAATATATAATCTGATTTTGAAAATTTTTAATTTACAAAGCAGACCTATTAAAAACTAGTATATTGAAATATGATGCAAAATTTAAAAAAGCTATATTGTGAACTCTAAGATGGTCACGAGTTAGAAACATCGTTCATAATAAAAATATACCTTACAAGCCGTTAAAGTTTAGAAAATTAAAATTGTATTAATAAAAAAATGTGAGACGTAACAGTTATCCAAATGAAATAAGGAATGGTAAGTTCGTAAATTAACGTTTGTACACAAATTATTATGTACACAAACAATACTTATGATAAAGGCTCGGATTAATTTTACCAAAAAAAACCATTATCCACATGCATAAATATGCAAAAATTAAATCAAAATTATTATTCAATAATTCAATGATATTAATAAATTATTTCATAATCATATCCAAACATTGTTCTATTACACATACTTAATACAGCCGAAAACTGAATACGAGATTCATAGATAAATAATAGAAATATTTAATGAATAAAAGCATATAAAATAATTAGAAATAATAAGCTTCTAAAATAAATTAAATTTAACATAGGTATTTAAACACTACATTTACGAAAAATGACCGTTCTGTAATTTGATTTTCTAATTGGTGACCTATAGAGAGTTGACGTTCAAAAAGTTACTTTTATGAAGAAAAAAAAACGTTATTTATTACGTTGTATGTTATATCATCGATAATATTAAATGAAATGCCTGTTTCAAGTGAATATTTCGTACGCAGGTGGGATAAATCAATCATTGACCAACCTGAACATTAAACCGGCGAGTGGGAGCCCTGTATCGAACAATTCGAGGTATGGAACGAATACCAAGATTACCAAGATTACTACACCGAGTTCGTGGAGCAATGTAGCAAGCATCCCGGAATTTCAACCGAGGTCGTGGGACACCGGATCGAGCAGTACAAACGCTGTACCGACGACGCAATATACTGGAATGAGCACCAACAATGGTGCATCGATGGTGTGGGACCCTGCGTTGGTGACGTGGGTCCCCAACGTGAACAATCCCGTCACCGTGCCGATGTCCTGGAACACTCCTCAGAAGACATGGGACCAGGCGACGAAGACGTGGATCACGGGACCAAGCAGCCCCGCGAATACTGTGGCGAGCACCGCGAACGCGGTACACGAGACGTCGTCTGGCGCGGCGACGACGACCTGGGCTACTGAGCCGAGCAATACCGTCGCGAACACTCCTCACGGAGGATCCTGTCCGCTCCTTTTGAAGAAGGAAAGCATTGTGCTCAGGCTGCCAGTTACCTTCACGACGGGCCCCGACGGGAAGCATACGATCGTCTATCCGCAAAACGAAAATGACATTTTCATCGATCACGGGCAATGGATCACGTTGCTGTGCTCCACTTCGAAATTTTCCACACCCGGCTTAAAAGAAAAGTCCGAGGTGAAGGTCGTCTGCAACAACGGCGTGCTGCAGTACAACGAAAAACGGTACTCGTACGAGCAGTTCCAGTGCGTAAAGGCGCCCAAGGCGTTTCTGATCAAGACCCAGTTCCAATGTCAGAATTCGTATTCCATAGTATGGATGGGTTTTCGGACCAGCTCGTCTTTCCTCCCCGTTTACAAAACGTGTTTCGACATGGTACGCAAGCACGTGCTGTACGCGTGGTACGAAGCCAGGAGTCCGTACTTCGCAAAAATCCAGCCACACAAAAACAATCCGGGCTTCGCAAAGGTCGAATATCTGTACAAAAAGTTTTTCGTGGAACATCTGTACAACGTGGACCAACAAGTGAGACTCACAGCTTCGGGGGTTTTTTTTTTTTTTTGCTTCGCAAACGTTTTCGCAGGAGTTTATTGGAGAGCTATATAGAGCTAGATAGATCACGATTTTCGTTAAAAAAATAAAATAAATTTAAACACGCGTTTTAAAACGGGGAGGCTTGTCTATTATGGAATGATGATAATTTTTTTTTTTTTTTGTAGAAAAAAACATTTAGTTACATTCTCAATACGGACGAAAGTTACTTGGACAAATACATAGACAATGACACTAACCACTTTTTGGCACGAGGTCATTACGTACCCAGGGGTGATTTTTACCACGGTTTCGAACAACGCACAACGTAAGTACAAGTTACGGTAATTAACACGAACCCGACAAAGTTGTCTTGAATATATTGTATATACGAGTATTTTATTGAATTTATTGAACTTAAAAACAGTATAAAAATGTTAATTAAAAATATTAATTTGTTTAAATTTAAATCAATAGAATTTAAAAACACCTCGTTGTCTATATTATTTTTTCGAAACTCAACATCACATCATTTTATGTGTTTTCCACTCATATTGAATAATGTGATAAAAAAATATTAGAAGTCTGTGCTCTAAAAACTATCAAAACTTTCATGCAAATGTGCGTTTGAAATTACTGAAATATGCATTTAACTTTCTTCTTTTTTAATAATAATTTCAAAATTATTCGGTATAAAATAATTATGATAGTGATTTAAATGGTAGGAAAAATAGACATAAAATATATTTGTGTTTTATATATCTTACGAATCATTACGGTTTTCAATTTGAGATTCGGATGGGTTTTCAAATAAAAACTAAAGACGTTTATCGGAGAATATATTTTTTTAAATAGAAAAGCTTCGTTCAATATCCATTTATGAGATCGGCGCCGCGTAATTCAATTAATGTATACAAATTTGTAATATGTATTATCATACAGACATATTTTTCAATAAATTACAATTGACATACCTACTTAAAGTACTTTTTTTGAGTGTTGCTTATAACTGAACCGTTAGAAAGAAAAAACTAAATATATTTATGCAGTAAATTACAATTTTATTTTAAATTATGCACATAATATTTGTGAAAAAACCTAAAAATATGCGAAAATATGCAAAATGAAATTCCATTTTTGAACTTGTTAGGTTGTGATTCGAAATGGTGTAGCTTGTCTAGTAACTTTCTGGCGTACTCAGTAAAAACATGCAAACGTACATGAACTTCCGGGCCCTACTAATAACCCCCGGGAAATTTTATTGGCGATTGACCAAAAATAATGTATTTTTCACTCTCATACGAACGAGAGAATGTGAAATAAATCTCTTACTCGTACTCAACGTGAAAATTCAATCGGCGATAAAAAATCTGTCCCAATAAATATTTGTTATATATTATTTCGAGTTAGCCTACGATCACGCTCACATGAGTATTATTTGTTCGCCTCAGGTATTTCTACAACAACGTCGGTCCTCAGTGGCAGGTGTTCAACAATGGACTTTGGCACAGAGTGGAGGACGAGGTCAGATCGAAACTGGCCGCGAGCACCGGCAGACAAATCGTGCTGACCGGCACGTTGGGATCGTGTACGTTGCCGGACCCAAACGGTAACCAGATACCGCTGTTCTTGAGCCCGCCCGACAAAGTACCCGTGGCTCGGTTCTTCTGGAAAATACTATGGGACGTAAGTCGAAATAACGGTATAGCGTACATCGGTCTGAACAACCCGTACGAGGATTTGAAAAACGTCACGTATATGTGCAACAATACGTGCGGGGGACGGTTCACCGCGAATTCGAGTAAACGCACAGATGGTACCAACGACGGACTGGTCTATTGTTGTGATGCGCCCGAATTCCGAAATAATTATGGCAAATTTAGTGATCATGGCCCGTTGGACTCCAGTCTGTTCATGTAGTTTAGACGGACGGCGGGACGAGAGAGAAAGAGAAAAAAACGACCACGTCGCGTCGTCGACGCACGTTAATGTTTCATAATGTCGCCGTGTACCACTAAATTAATTATCTACCGGACAGAATAGTCTGTGTACCTGTTAGATTATAATTCCGTAATATTATCAAAACCGTTGCTTATAATCGTATACGGTTGCGCACATAATATCTCGCGAAAATCGTTGGTGAATATCATCCGACGCAACCGCGCGGTAAATGTGTCGGCCGACCGTTCGAAAAACGTTTCGTTTTCAATCGTATCACATGTCGATTTTGAAATTTCGTCTTTCCCGTCCCATTACAATGTTATCGCTATTTTATCATTACGCAATATTCTACACTTTCGCCACATTGACGTGTCACTGAGCGATCTTTAAACGGGTACACCAGATACTTTTCTAATAAATGTCGTTACACTATTATACTTTATCGATATAATTAGTTATATTTTAATTACAATTATACAAAAGTTTGCTAAAATATATTACACGCGCACATAATGTAAAATTTAAATATTATTCAATAAATAACATAGTGTTCAAAATACTCGTATATATATCGAAAACTCCTCAGTTTTATTGTTTTTTTTTTTTCAAATCTACTCATTAACGCTAGCAAAAAATATAATCAAAATAAAAGGTTGGGCCAGTGGTTCGATTCAAAACCACGATGAGATGCAGAAAAAAAATATTAAAAAATAAATATATTCAGTAATTCACTCAGAATCATTAAAACAAAGTTTTTATTAATTTATACGAATAGTTATTTTTTTAGATTTGTCAATTTTATTAGGTCGTGTATACTGTTTTTATGTGAGCAATGTTTGTGATTCGATAAATCGTATAAGTTACTTATAAATATTACACAAAATAAATATAGCGACATTTCATTTGCTAAATTATAATCATTGTTTGATTTAATTTAAACTACCTATTGAGTTAATTAATACATAGTGCTTCGTGGTTATAAAATATATCCGTCAAGTCTTTCGACAAACGGACCGTCGCGATAGTGTCCCTCAGACTTCCGAAAAACACGCCACACCACTCTAATTACAATTCGACACCGTGCACTGATATCAACGCGCAATCAAACATGAAAAATAACAAAACAGAAATATAATGGAAACGCAAATGAAAATGTATCGATGACAAAAAATACGTCAACCAAAATTATTCCTAATAAACTTAACCACTCTACCTCGTCAACCCAAGATACACAAATCAATGCTTTACCTACGCCTTCACTTCCTGGGAACCAGTGGCGTATTTACGGTAGGAGGGGAATATGGGGGATAGATCCCCATTGGCCTTTTTATTTACCCATAGGTATAATAATGTTATATATTACAGAAATACAAAACGGAATTATATGTTTACCAACGTATATCCCCCCCCCTTGACAAAATCCTAAATACGCCACTGCTGGGAACCGCCGCAAGCCACTTAAGAGTAAATGGTGTCGCGATCTGATGATCTGAACATATGGTTTCAAACGCAAGCTAAGTGTCACTTATTGGATGATTTCTTACTCGTGTACTTTAATTTTGAATCCAATAGCACATATACTTTTTGTGAATTTACTGTAGAGATTGTAAGGATATATTATAACATGGGCAAAAAAAGATATATAATGTTTTTCAAATAGTTCTTTGTTTCAGATCGATGTGAATTATATTGGGTCATGTATAATTTTTCGTGTTGGCAAAATGATCAGTATTCGATACATTTTAGTGAACAAATTATACAATAAATTGCATAATAAATGACTTATACAAATAAACATAATAAATCAATTGACATTTCATACGCCTCTAAACCATAATCATTGTTGGATTAACACATTTAATTTACATAAAAACTTTAGAAATAATCAGAGAAATTTTAATAAATAATTTATTTGAACTCGAATCGTTTCTTTCTAACAGTTAATTTAAAATATTATATTATATAATCAACGATAGTCATAAAAACCTAAATCCGTGAGTATGTATGCACTAAACATAAAACTTTACATTGGTCTTATTATTTTTTTATGGCTATTCTCGACTCAAGAGGTAAATGCTGGTTTACTTGATTGGTATAACAAAGATGCGAATGAAAAAGCAGAAATAAAACGAGGTAATCAGTATTTATTTTAATTTTTAATTATAATTTGATCGCATAGGTTTACAGTTTAAAGTTTTTAATAATTCAATGCAAAATAATTAAAATAACCTTCAACTGTCAATATTATGATAGTTTAGAAATTATATACTAACAACACATTTTAGGTTAATTTTCTCTTTTTAAATAAAAGTGTTGGATCAATACATTTTTTTTAAAACTTTTAATTGTAAAAATAAAAACCGATAATCTTTTTATTATAACATAATCTACGAAAAGGTCTGTCATTTTCATCGACATCATGTTCTAATTCATTTGAAATAAAATACGTATACGTTCGTCATCTTAATAATTTATATTCATACCTATTCAAGTACCTAATACAATCTAAAAAAATGACAGTTTTATTATTAGATTTTCAAAATATCGCCATACAAAGGATTAATATTCTAAAATTCAATTTTCTAAAACAAACTTAGTTAAATATGTCGTAAATTATATTGTTAACGTAAAAAACATTATCTGTTTCAAGTACTAAAAGCGTTCAGAGCGCGGGACAGAGAGGAAGTACTGAGGATGGAAAGAGAAGGTGTGGTCATTACAAATCAGAAAGTAGATCCAAATGAAGTACCTTATGGTTGGCTCATGAATCCAAGGTCACCATGATTTTCATAAAACCAATGCAATGCTATAAAAAACGAATTTATTTTGAAAAATAGACGTAACAGAACCTTATAGAAAAACTCAAATTAAAAATGCAAAATTTTTTTTTAAACTCTATGTCATACATGTAAAGCATTTGTTTTATTTATAATATAATATTATGTATAATGAAATCATTGTTATAGAACTCTTACAGAGAAATAAAATTTATATTTTTTGTTATACATTATAAATCAAAACAATCAGCTATAGATAAATAAACTCTAATATTTACTGTACAATTTATTTGTATAAAAATTTGTATTGCAAATTATGATCAGAAGCAACTTGAGCTGTATAGTAAAGTAAAAAAATCATGGTCTAAGACCTAAGTGATTTACGTCTGTTTCCAGTTATTTTAAATAAAAATAATTGCATCTCTACGATATCATAAGAGGAAAAAGAAGGAATGAAATCACTTGTTCTGAGAAGTAATTCTTGTGTATCACAGGATTTCCAATGACAAAAATTTGTTTGTAACAATTAACAATGCAACTGCGGCGTCCATCACAATCAGATTCTTTATTTACAAGGAATTGTGTTTGTCGATTAACGTTCTGAAAACAAACATATTTTAGCGATCATGCTTTAAACTACCTTTTTTAACGGTCGAGTTTAACGGTGAGATAATTAGTCTGAAACGACAAACATTGACTAGAGGAAGTCGACAGATTTCATCCGGATTGATTTCATCTCAATATTCTTATCCTTAAGATTTACTGTACATTCGTAGTTAAAGAGTGGTTTAGAAATAAAAACAGATTCCATTTTTTTCATTTGTTTAGACTTTAAACGTGACCTTTAGGCATAGGCATTATACATGCGCCGTGAACCAATATTACACATTTTAAAATTAAATTCGTAAGCGTTTTCATAAGCATTTGAAATTGAAATTTTGATAAAATACGAGAAATTGACAAATCGTTCGTAGTTCAAAATCAATAATATTTTCAATATCAATACTTAAGTTTTGAATATGTAATGCGAAATTTCAGAGAAGTTGCTTTTTCTAGTTTAAAAAAAAAAATTATACCGAAGAGACGCGGAACATTTTTATAAGCGTAATGAAATTAAAATTTGCTTTTTTTTTAAATTTAAATGACCAATTCATCAATGTTGATCGCACATCGTCAGTATCTCATCCGTGTTTTTTTTTTCCATAACATGTATGACATGTATTTATGTGTACCAAAAACAATAAAATGTAATCATCTTAACTACTACTAACCTATTGGAATTGAAATCTATAATTATTGATTTTTCATAATAATTTTTTAATCGAGATAAAACACTACCTATTAAATACCAAACATAAATTAATTGTTTAAACGTTTTTTGAAATTGTGCCATATCATAAATAATAATAATTTGAATCATTTTTATTAGAACAATTATTTTCAATAGAACATCGAGAATATTTAATCAAATAAAACTAATCTAACATTTACTTTTTAAATTTATTGTATTTACACATTATATTGTAAATTTATGGGTTGTGAAATGTCGGTTAGGATACATTAAAATAGGTAAATATTATTGCGTTCCACTTTGTTTTTTCTATTCTAATAATATCTATGATACTACACGTATGTAAATGAAAAACAAGTAGTAAATAAAATCACTCTAGTCACATCGAAATGATATATACTCGTATATCATTTATAATTGTTTACACTTTTTAAATTTATGTTTAAATTTTATGAAAAGCCAAACGTTAGTAAATCATTCAATTGATTAAAATTTTTATCATATATTTCATTATAAAGTAGATAATAAATTTTTTTTTTTTTAACAATCGTTTCTCCGAATAAATAACATACTACGTATATTCAAACAAAACGATAATGATATTGAATTTTTATGCTTTTTTCGTCCAACTACTTAGATTCGTAATTTTCGAGGCACTCACTGATTATACGTTAGAACAAATACAAATTCAAATATTGAAATCTATCATTCTCAGAGTTTTTTTTTATATATTTAATGTGTTATCATGTTATATTGACCTGGAGAAATGTTTAAATATCACAAAAAACTAAACAAATTCATTGGAGTTAGTTGATGGCCCAACCTTTTTCCGATAGCCACTAATTAGTATTTATAAATTTGGTCGTCAAATTAAATAGTATACATTCAACGTACATTTATTTTTCATGACTTAAAAATCAAAACAGTTCAAAACTACGAAAAAAAAAAAAATTGATTATTCAACCTACAATTTAGTTTTAATAAACTATTAAAGCATATTTAATTCAAAATTATAACTTAAGCTGTTATTTTTTTTATTTTTTTTTTTTTGGTACGGTGACTTTTTTTGATAAACACGGCTCGTCAAAATAATGAATTAAATAAAAAATGATCGTCTATGTGAATAACATCTGTTCTCAGCTGATATAATAACTGATTATAATAACATAATACAACGAAGATATTATAGGAAAACATTTACGAATAATTTTTATCCCCCTCAGTCTTAGCTTTGAATCGTATTTCTGATGCGCAATAGTGAATTTTAAGTTTTTAAAAACCAATTCACTCACATCGTCTTTTATAATATTATCAACTTAAGAGTTACGACTTAAGAACAAATCGGTGTTACGATCGAAAACCGGTATACCGAAAATTTCTCAATTTTTTTTTTTTTTTCATTTGCTCATAAATGAAAACAAATATTTAATCAAATTGTACGATTGGGACGAGTGTTCGATTCAAATCGCGGCGAGAGGCAGAAAAAAAGATTTTTAAAATTTTAAAATAAATACATTGATATATTCTTTGCGAATCGTTAAAATAAATTCGGTAAAATACTGACTTGCAAATAGATATTTTCTTATAGTTACGTTTGTAAATAATATCATTGCGTCATACATATTTTTCTAGTTGACAATGTGTATAAAAAATGTATTAGTTGTAAAAGCGATGTAGAAAAAACTCCTTTAGACTATAATTGTTATTGTTCGATTGACTCATTTGATTCATGTTTAAATTCTTGGTTTATCCTGACAAATGTAAATAAAAAATTTATTTGAACCCGAATCGTGCCCTATATTCTATTTCAAATATTATCTTTCATAAACAACAATCGCATTATATGCCCAAATAAATCATATGGCACTAGTAAATTAAATTTGATTTCATATTATTATTTGCGTTCAAATAATATAATAATGATGTACTTCACTTTTTAGATTTTTGTAAACGTTTTTTATTTTTAATCCGTACGAAAATATGTCTATGTGCGTTGAGAATGACCGTTGACCACACTTGAAAGATTTTTCAATACCTAGGAGAATATATAAATATATTACTCAAATTTTTTCGTTGAATTGGTAATTTTTTAAATACGTGTGCTTGAAAAATATTTTTATAGACATATGACAATTATGTTTAAGCTAGTAAACACATAGTTGTTTCCAATCTCAAGTATATGCTACTTTAAAAAAAAACAAACATTTTTGGTTACAGATTTTAGAAGAAACTATCATCAATTCTACTGTAAGAAATATTTTGTTTCCTCCGATCATCAAAGTTATCTAACTCAAGCCGACTTATAGATAAGACATAGACAATAGACCTGTCACTTTAAGCAGTCCCGTGAACCGTGAGTATGCATACACAGAACACAAAACTTCGATTGGGTCTTATCATTTCTTCGTGGCTATTCTTGACTGGAGAGATATATGCAGTTAGAAACCGAAAAGGAAAAAATTCCAATCAAACCAATCGAGGAGGTATTTATTTCAATTTTTATCTAAAATTTGATCAGTCTATCTTTACTATATAAATATATATATATTATCTTTATTATATATATATATATATATAATATATATATATACGATATGCAAAAAGTAAATCAAAATTATTAATCAATAATGCTTTCATCACGTTTAAAATGCGAGTATAAGTATTCTGAATTTTTTTGGAAAATTGTCATTTTTATCAACACCGCGTTCTAATTTATTCTCAAATACAATACGCACACGTTCATAATATTTAATATTTAACATAGATATTTAAATACTAGATACATTTACGAAAAATGACCGTTCTATTATTTGATTTTCTCGTTGGTGACCTATGAAGAGTTGACATTCAAAAAGTTACTTTTCTAAAAAAAACTTTATTAATTACGTCGTATATTATTATGTGATCGATATAATTAAATGAAATCTCTATTTTAAGCGAATATCTCGTTCAATGGCGGGAGAAGTCAATCGTTGATCAACCCGACGCTTATACCGCCGAGTATGCGCCCCGTACCGAACAACCAGAGCGGTGGATCAACGAATCCATGGAATGGACCGAATATCCAGTATATTGCACCAAATGCATGGAATGGACAGAATACCCAGAATACATGGAATAGACAGAATACCCAGAATATTGCACAGAATACATGGAATAGACAGAATACCCTGAGTACTATACCAAATTCATGGAACCTAAACAATGTAGCAAACATCCCGGAATATCAACCTAGGTCGTGGGACATTGGATCCAGTAGTGTAAACACTGTACCACCGGCGACACAATATCCTGGAACGAGCACCAACTACCCCGCAGGGTTGGTGTGGGACCCTGCGTTGACGTCATGGGTCCCCAACGTGAGCATTCCCGCCCCCTCGACCAGTGCTCAGACGAACTCTGTATGGGACCCTAGGACGGGGACTTGGGTCACTGCACCAAATACTGTGGCGGCGAGCACTCCGAACCCGGTCAGGAAGGTATGGGACCCTAAAACGCTTTCTTGGGTTGTTGATACGCAGCCCGTTGTGCCTCTTAGCGGAGGGGCTTGTTCGCTGCTTTTGAGCAACGAAAACGCCATATCAAATGAGCCGGTTACCTACACGACAGACTCCAGAGGGAATTTCTCGATCGTCCAACCGCAAAACAAAGACCAAATTTATATCAATAACGGGCAAAGGATAACGATGCTGTGCTCCGATACGACATTTTCGATGCCCGGCTTCAAAGACAAGTCCGAGTTGAGCGTCGTCTGCAATAACGGCGCACTAGTGTATAACAACATACGGTACTTGTACGAGCAGTTCCTGTGCGTGACGGCGCCTAAGGCATTTCTGATTAAGACCAATACCAAATGCCAAAAGCATTTCCCCGTTGTGAACGTCGGTTTTCAGACCAGCACGTCGTTCCTCACGCTGTACAGCACGTGTTTCGACCTGATACGCTTGAGCCCGTTGTATTCGTGGTACGAAGCTAGGAGGCCGTACTTTATGAACATCCAATATCAAAAAAACGTTCCAAGCTTCACGAAGACCGAAATTCTGTACTACCATTTACCTGTGGAGAATCTATACACTGTGGCCCAACAGGTGAGACATGACGGTTTTTTTATTGCCTTTTAAACGTTTTCATAGGGGTTTAAAATCTAGCTCCACAAATGTCTTATCACGTTATTCATTAAATTTATTTTTCAAATAAAAAAACCCCGATCGAGCATGTATATCGAAACCTGACACTTAAAGTTATAGATTACTCTATAGTTTAACTATTGCAAAATAAAACACAAGTGATTTGTCACCCTACAACGTGTGTCGCTTAAGACTATAAATTATTTTAGACTAACAATGAATAATTCATCGTGATATCGATATAATCTAAGTAATAACAAAATATCATTAAAATTTGTAAAATGGTTTATTAAAATTATAAAATATGTTTAATAATGATAAATAAAAAAAATAAAATTCATCTTCAGATATAAAAAGCTCTTTTTATACCTGGCGATGAATTCTATTCGAAACCGGTCGTAAGCTATATGCACTTTTTTACGTTATTATAATACTCTAGGCAAGTTCTATTTTTATTTATAATTATTAAACATATTTTATAATCTAAGTAAATTATTTTTTATATTTAATAATATTTTGTTATTATTTTATGAGTATTAAATTAATACTATTAATCACTAAACACAATTTATTTTGTTTTATATTTTTTATATATATTAAGTATCATCGATAGTTGAAAGAAAAATCGTAGTTCAACACTAATGGTTAGGTAGCATAGATTTAAAATCATCATATAGTTAGGCACCTGAAAATAATTTCATTTTTAAATTGTTTTCATTAAAAAATCATGCGGTTATCAAACTCAAATACATCAATACAATTCATAATAGTGGAACATAAATACGAATTATTGTAGTCTATTATTGTTAAGTCAATCGATATAGAACTATTAAAATGTGGAGCACGTGTCTTAAAACGGGGAGGCTTGTCTATTTATGGAATGATGATAATTTTTTTTTTTTTTTGTAGAAAAAAACATTTAGTTCCATTCTCCAAATGGACGAAATCAATTTGGATAAATACATAATAAATGACTATAAACACTTTTTGGCACGTGGTCATTACGTACCCAGGGGTGATTTTTACCACGGTTTCGAACAACGCGCAACGTAAGTACAAGTTACGGTAATAACACGAACCCGACAAAGTTGTAATAAAATAACCAACAAATTCTATGAAACAGACTTTACGGTTCTATGATTCACCAGTAGTCGAGGATCGAAAATTGTACTACACGTGGAGAGTGCGTAGGATTTATAAATCGTTTTAAAGCGTTGTGTACCACTCCACTCAGTGCCGGGTAAACGAATATGCCGCCCTTTATAACCCTTGAACCGATCATAAAAAAAAGTGCATTATACTAATAACGACGCCGTTAACAATTTTAAATAACACAACATATATTATAATCATAACACCAGTAGGAGGCTAGACGAATTTATTTGCTTAAATTTGAATTCATCGAACTTAACACAGAGTATAAAAATGTAAATAAATATATCGATTTGTTTAAATTTAAATTAATAGAATTTAAAAACACCTTGTTGATCTATCTTATTTTTTCTTCGGCTCTTTTTCGAAACGCACCACCAATTAATTTCACGCGTTTCCGCTCGCATTGAAAAATGTAATAAAAAATAAATAAATATTAATAAGAAGGTGAGGTGATACAAGACTCGGATGAAGTACAGATGACGGATGATTGATGTCGTTAAGTTGGTCCATTAAAATTGAGGCCGATGTACCATTGCTCTCGAAAAAACCTATTCTGAATGAAATCGATGTACAAAAAGTTTGCAGGAAAATTTGATTACTCGAATAAAAATATTGATATATACCTATATATAAATTTCTATATATTTAATATATTTCTGAAATGTTTTGGTTGAAGAAAGATCAACTTATAAGGGACTTTTAATAAAATTCTCAAGAGTTTTTGACGAGCCAAAATTTTTTTCTTGACATTTTATGAAAAAAACTAAGAGAACTCGTTGATTTCTCTTCAATTCAATGTCTATAAATAACTAAAAAACTATTTAAAATTTACAGCATCTCTAGAAATTAGTCATATGAATATTCGGTGAAAATTTCCAGTCCACGCGATCAATACTTATCGAGTTACGACGAAAAATAAGATTTTGTCAAAACAGGTGTTCCTTAAAATGTTGTCGTTTTTTGTCAATTTTTCATCTGCTTTTCACTTAGAATTTTTAAACTGTTGGGAAATTCGAAAAAAAACATATTTAAAGTGTACCAACTAGAATACTAGATGCGATTTGTTACCAGAAACCAATAATGGAATTGAAAATCGGACTATTTTTCATTTGAGTACTTATATATTTGAGTACACAGACGCAATAAAAAACAACACATATCAGGGTCAATCAATATATTTCTCGTCTCACTCAGAATCTAAAACACTCATCGTGGTAAAATCAATAGATGTCTCGTTTCACTCGGAATTTAAAATATCGATCGGTGTCTAATGAAAAGGCATATTTTTTATCGATCAAACTCGACTAGTGACAATGGTGTGATAAAAACAATTTGTTACGTACAAATAAAACTTTCGTAACTATTAATATGAAACTTATCGATCTGATATTGTTTATAAATTTAAATAATGTGGAACACAAAAATACCATTATGTACCGGTGTGTTTACTGCTGTAAAAACGATACAAAATGCATCCTCGAAAATAATATGCACTAACTTAGAAATGAATCTTTTCGATTTCTTTACTATTATTGTCTTTCCGAGATTGCGTGCGCTCACGGACGAGTGACGACTGACTCGATAACCCTGCGGTATAATATGAGATGCATTTGGGTGTGCATGTTATTTCCGCCACCGCGCAAACGAGAATAAAGCCAAGAAATATCCAACACCAAATAATTGTTGTTGTGTGTTAAATATTGCTATTTTTTTTTTTTTTTTACTATACGTGAGAAAACTTACAACATTTTTAGTTTTCACCTTCAAAAAATGTCGACCCCTTTAAAAATTAAAATATTAATGTTCTCTGCAGGTATTTCTACAGCAACGCTGCGCCTCAATGGCAGGTTTTTAACGGTGGACTTTGGCACAAAGTGGAGTTCAAAGTCAGAGTAAAACTATCCGAGAGCACCGGCAGACAAATAGTCCTGACCGGCTCGTTGGGATCCAGTAGGTTGCCCAACTATAGCAACAGATGGACACCATTGTTCCTGAACCCGCCCGACCAAATACCCGTGCCTAGGTACTTCTGGAAAATGATATGGGACGTAAAAGAAAAAAAAGGCATAGTGTACATTGGTCTGAACAATCCGTATGACGATTTGAAAACTATTAGGTATATGTGCACTAATACGTGTTCGGGTGATTTCACGACCACGTATGAACACGTAGAAGGTACCAACGACGGGCTGATCTATTGTTGCGATGCGTCCGAATTCCGAAATAATTATAGCAAATATAGTGATCACGGCCAGTTGGACTCCAGTCTGTTCATGTAGTTTAGACGGACGGCGGGACGAGAGAGAAAGAGGAAAAAACGACCACATCGCGTCGTCGACGCACGTTAATGTTTCATAATGTTTCACTAAATTAATTATCTACCGGACAGAGTAGTTTGTGTACCTATTATATTATTATCCGTAATATTATCATAACCGTTGCTTTTAATCCCGTATACGGTTTTCTAATTAATGTCGTTATACTATTATATTTTATCGCTACGATTAATTATATTTTAATTACAATTATGTAATAAAGTTTGGTAAATTATATTACACGCGCACATAATGTAAGATTTAAATATTATTCAATAAATAACATAGTGTTCAATACGTTTCGTTGTATTAATAGTGAATCGTCGAATTCCTAAATTAAACCCACAATTTTATTATCATTTTAATACTTATTGTGAATACGTACCGAGGTGAGTTTTTCATTCAAATTATTCAAACGTACTAATGTTTGTAAACGTATGATATGCGAAATTATTTTAAAAAACATAATGCTTTCTGATCACCTGGGCGTTGTACCCTAGGTATTCTGATAATATTTATGACATGTTCAGGTAAAATGAAACCATACATCTACTGAATAAAATCACTGTATGACGTAAGAACAAATTGGTTATAATCGGAAGCCGTTTTATCGAAAACTCCTCAGTTTTATTGTTTTTTTTTCAAATCTACTCATTAACGCTAGCAAAAAATATAATCAAAATAAAAGGTTGGGCCAGTGGTTCAATTCAAAACCACGATGAGATGCAGAAAAAAAATATTAAAAAATAAATATATTCAGTAATTCACTAAGAATCATTAAAACAATGTTTTTATACGAATAGTTATTTTTTTAGATTTGTCAATTTTATTAGGTCGTGTATACTGTTTTTAAGTGAGCAATGTTTGTGATTGAAATCTTTTTTTATGTTGTGGTATTTTTAATAGACTTTCCAAATTATGCCGTGGCCGTGAACGTGTTAAGGGGTAAAAGGGGTGAAACTAGAAAAATTCGCCTGGCCAGAACCGCTAGAGCTTTGAGTATTAAATTTGGTCAGCAGTTTCGTTTATATAGTGGAGACCCCTTGACAAAGGATTTTCCGAAATTTGACATCTACCGGGGTTAAAAAGGGTAAAAGGGTGAAACTAGAAAAAAATCACAGAACCGCTGGAGCTTTGAGTATGAAATTTGATCAGCAGTTTCATTTTGTACAGTGGAAGCTTCTTGAGAAAGGATTTTCCGAAATTTGACCCCTAAGGGAGTTAAAAGGGTGAAACTAGAAAAATTCACCTGGCCGGAATCGCTCGAGCTTTGAGTATGGAATTTGGTCTACTATAAATATAATAACATTTAGCACTTGACGCTTTTACGCCATTATTATACCGGGAAAAACATTAAAAGCCGGTATTCAGTTAGGTAAATCGGTAAAAAAAAAATTGTACATGTAAAATATCGTTACTATACTCATATCGTGTGTTTGTTTAATAAACTATTAAATAATAATAGCAGTCAGCTGATAACGGGAAAATGTCAATTATTATTATTATTTGGGCTATACACATTTTTTATACTTAAACCCGGCAAGGACGGGTAAATTCAGTTGGTAAAATATATACGTCGGGTCATGTATAATCTTTCGTATTAGCAACATGTTTAGTATTTGATAAATTGTAGTGAACAAATTATACAATTAATTGCATAATAAATTACTTATAAAAATAAACATAATAAATCAATTGACATTACATACCCCTATAAATTATAATCATTGTTTGATTAACTCATATAATTTACATGAACTCGAATCGTTTCAAACAGTTTATTTGAAATATTATCTTATTTAATCAACGATAGCAATAAAAACCGAAATAAATCAAATTTCTTTATTGTATTTCATATTATCATTTTCGTATAAATAACACATCACAGAGATGACGTACTTGACTGTTTTTAAATTTGTATAAACCATTATTTTTTTTATTAATCCGTATGGTAAGTACAATGTTGCATAAATATATTTTTACGCTCGCATGATTGAGATTAACCGTTGACAAGACTTGGAAGATTTTTCAATAAAAAATACCTACACGTATAACAAAATCCTTTTCCTTGGATTGGTAATTTAAAAAAATTAATTTTTATGAAAAATAATTTAATAAACATAACACACTATATCTAAGGTAGTAAACATATGGTTATTTTCAACCACGAGTACAAACTTCTAGAAAAAAGATTTTTAATTACAGATTTTACAAAACCCATATCTATTCGACAATAAGAAATAATATTTCCATCATCAAAATTATCTGGCTCAAGGCGAGTTGTAAAGAAGACGAATTTATTAATAAAGAATTGTGACTTTAAGTAGATCCGTGATTATGCATGGACTAAAAATAAAACTTTACATTGGTCTTATTATTTTTTCATGGCTATTCTTGACTCAAGAGGTCAATGCTGGTTTACTTGATTTTTTGAATCGGGGTTCAAACAAAAAAAAACAAGGTAAGTTTTTATTTTAATTTTCAATAATAATTTGATCGCATAGCTTTTACAGTTTTAAATTTTTAATAATTTAATGCAAAATAATTAAAATAACCTTTGATCGCCAATATTATGATAGTCTCGAATTTATATATTTATAACAATTTTTAGGTTAACTTTCGTTTAAATAAATGTGTTGGTTCAAAACATTTTATTTTAAACTTTTATCTGTAAAAATTATAACCGTAAATCTATTTACTACAACATAAACTACGAGAAGTTCTGTCATTTTTATCGACATCATGTTCTAATTCATTTGAAATAAAATACGTATACGTTCGTCATCCTAATAATTTATATTCATATTCAAGTACCTAATACAATCTAAAAAAATGACAGTTTTATTATTAGATTTTCAAAATATCGCCATACAAAGGGTTGATATTCTTAGATTCAATTTTCTAAAAAAAACTTAATTGAATATGTCGTATATAATATCGCTAACATAAAAAACATTCTCTGTTTCAAGATCTAAGAGAGTATAAAAAGCGGGACAGAGAGGAATCAGAGAGAATGCAAAGAGAAGGATATGTCGCTCCAAAACCTATATTTGTCCCATATGACAAAGTGAAATTAGATCATAATGGAGTATCTAAAGATTGGAATCCAATGGTACCAAATTATGTTCGTTAGTAGTGTTAGTACAATGCTTTAAAAAACGAATGTATTTTGAAAAATCGATGTAACAGAACCTTATAGAAAAACTCAAATTAAAAATGCAAAATTTTTTTTTAAACTCTATGTTATACAATATACATGTTAAGCATTTTGTTTTATCTATAATATAATATGTACAATGTTATCATTGTTATAGAACTCTTACAGAGAAATTAAAATTGTATTTTTTGTTATACATTATAAATCAAAACAATCAGCTATAGAAAAATAAACTCTATTATTTACTGTACAATTTATTTTGTATTAAAACTTGTATTGCAAATTATGACCAGAAGCAACTTTAGCTGTATAGTAAAGTAAAAAAATCATGGTCTAAGACCTATTGATTTACGTTTGTTTCCAGTTATTTTAAATAAAAATAATTGCATCTCTACGATATCATCAGAGGAAAAAGAAGGAATGAAATCACCTATTCTGAGAAGTAATTCTTGTGTATCACAGGATTTCCAATATCAAAAATTTGTTTGTAACAATTATCAATGCAACTGCGGCGTCCATCACAATCAGATTCTTTATTTACAAGGAATTGTGTTTAGTCGATTAACGTTCTGAAAACAAACATATTTTATCGATCATGCTTTAAACTACCTTTTTTAACGATCGAGTTCAACGGTGAGATAATTAGTCTGAAACGACAAACATTGACTAGAGGAAGTCGACAGATTTCATCCGGATTGATTTCATCTCAATATTCTTATCCTTAAGATTTACTGTAAATTCGTAGTTAGAAAATGGTTTAAAAATAAAAACCGATTCCATTTTGTTCATTTGTTTAGACTTTAAACGTGACTTCTAGGCATAGGCATTACACACATGCGCCGTGAACCAATATTACACATTTTAAAATAGAATTCTTATTTTACGTGAAAAAAATTTTTCTTCCCCCTTTCTTTTTTTTATCTTTGGTGTAATAAACCAAAATTGAATGAAGCGTAGGACAGGTCCGGGTTATATTTTTAGGGACCCACCTGTGGTAGCTAATTCACAGGTTTCCTACGATTGGTAAATTACCTTATAATATTACACTAAACCTGGATGGTTCGGTTTGCCCTATCGAAATATATAGAGTGACAGGTACAGTTTGGCCTATTGCCACAGCCACTCGATATATTAGGAGGACCGTGTGATATTTTAATAGAAGTTATTAGGGGTCGTGGGATCGACTCATAGAGTCGAAGACGGAGAGGGGAAAGGGGGGATTTCGAATATATTTTATATATATTATAATAACGGGTCCGCCGTTTGACGGACCCGTTTTTACTATAGGTTCGCCAACCACATGCCGAGTTCCAAGAGGAACGAAGCGAAGTTAATTTTGTTACTTTGAAATAGATGGATTAGGTAATAATTAATAAAAACCGTAGATAATGATCATAAGAATATATTTAGTTGATTGTCAAGAAAACCGATAGGCGTTACAACTTGAACAACAAAATTTGATGGACAAAACAGGACAGCGACGTCAACAAACTATGCGTTTAAGCAACGACTCTGAAGGTTTATAGATTATAATAATCAATACTGAACCACAGGTGTAGTAAAAAATATTTTTTTTCCAAAAATAACAAAATGATATATTATTGGGATTTTACAGAATTCGACGTAATAGAAAAAAAGGATTGAAAAAATCGAATATTAAAATACATTTTACATTTAAAAAAATACAGTCCCAACTAGAATGCAATCAAATCGATTGAGTTTTGATCAATTTAATTCAATCGAAATCTAAATAATAGTGAGTTTTGATTGATAATCTTTTAAAACTTTTTAATACTATAAAACTATAAAAATATTATTATTTTAATCGTGAACATGTATGACATGTATTAGTGAATCATAAAAAACTGAATAAATCACTATAATTATAAATATATGTTTCAATTTATTGAAATTAAAATCAATAAATGTTGATTTTATATTTTAAGTTTTAAATTATGATAAAATTCTATAAAATAAATAAAATAAATTTAAATAAATTCAAATTGTGTCATATTATAAAATGATAAATTTGAAACATCTTTATTAGAACAATCGTTTCAATAAACACTAGTAATAAAATATAGTCCAATAAATCTACTCTAACATCTAACTTTGTGGACTTATAGATTGTGAAATGTTGGTCAGGATACAATAAAGTAGGTAAATATTATTTGGTTCCACAGTTTTTTGCGTTCTCATAAAATTTATGATATGTTTATGTAAATTAAAAACAAGTAGTAAATAATATCACTCTAGTTACATCGAAATGGGCTACATTATTTATAATTAATTGTTATTTAATCAGAGGTTTTGATTTATATTAAAATTGCACGAAAATCCAAATGTAAATAAATTATTGAATTTACTTATTTTGTGCCGTAAATTTCATTTGAAATTTATATTTTTTTTTTCTTTTCGGAACAATCATTACATCATATCAATAATATTGCAGATTCAAATAAAACTATAGTGACATTGAGTTATGACATTATGTTTGTTTGCGTCTAACTGTTTTTATTTGTGATTTTTGAAGTGCTCACTGGTTATAAGTTAAAACAAATAATAATTTAGATTAAGAACAATCATTTAGATTCCAAGTGCTTCTTTTTTTTTTTTATATATTTCGTGTGTCGACACATAGTTATGACCTCAGAAGACATGTTTAAAGTTTAAACATCACAAATAACTAACTAAATTCATTCAAGTCGGTGGTCCAACCCTTTCTCGATAGGCACTTATTACAAACTTGATTGTCGACATAAATAGTAGTAACCATGTTAATAATTATTACACATTGGACTTTATTGGACATGAGAGAAATTGTCGTCTCGAGATGTTTAAATCTCAGATCATCAGTGTAATAAGTTATCTCATCAAAAACACTCCGCGTAAAAAACCATCGATCGCCAAGTAAAAAAAAAAAAAAAAACACTTACGTCGTGATATCAAAAAGGAAGCTAAGTAATTTCATAAATTCATTGATATAGAAATGATTTATAATTATTTGTATCAACGAAATGTATTTATTTAATGCGAATAATTTTACTTAGCTTGGCGGCTATACTAGAAGGATGCATTTAAATTGTTCTATTGTTCTATAATTTTACTATAATAAAAATATACAATAGGGACGCGAATATTTATGTCGACATCGAGACATAGAGCACCCTTAAGTGTTTTAGTTGTAGAGTCATAAATAATAGTAGCCACGCCGCGCCAAGTAAAATTATTCGTATTAAATAAATACACTTGATTTAATACAAATAATAATTGTTACACGTCGGACTTTATTAGACTTTAATATTGTCGTCTGGAGACTTATAACGAAATACTATTAAATATATTAAAGTAATTTTATATATTTAATAATATTTTGTTATTCTTTATGAGTAGGGCTCGGATGCTGTAGGAGCTAAAAAAGGTAAAATATGCACGAAACAATTGCAAAATATGCATTAAAATATTTAAAAATGTTAAATATGCAAAAAAATTATTCTGAATTCCAAAAATAAAATACATCAGATGTTGACATGTTGTTAATATACATAAAAACTATTTAAAACTAAAAAAAAATTATAACTGGTTGGCATTTTGACATCTTATTGAACTGAAAATAAAATTAAAAATATTTTTTCAGTATTTTTATATATGACGATAAATACCTTCGTTGATAATTTCGAGTTTTATATTCAATATTAGTTGAAATATTCAGGTTAAGAAAGAAAAAAGAAAATTTTTTGGAAAAATATGAAATATGCATAATGTGCGTATAAAATCAATGAAATATGCACTTTGTTTTAGCCAAAAATTGGCAAAATATGCTTTTTCAATTATCAATTTTTCAACTCGCAATTGTATACTTCAAATTTCTAGCTTAGTTCTGCTATAAATTGAGATCATTCAGAACAATATGCAATTCCTACAACTTCCGAGCCCTATTAATTATGAGTATTAACCGTTAAAATATTAATATAATCACTTTGTTTATTTATTTTCTATTTTATAATATAATATAAGTGATTATTTAACTATCCGCTGCGATGATAATATCGAGATTTATTCCCACGGCGGGAAAAAACTCGTGAGTTGCTCACACTGCGATTCGTACGAAATTCCCTTGATTCCCGCGGCTCCTATCAGCACATTTCCCGCTCTTACTTGTGATGGTACGCTTTGTGGTCGTCGTCGTCGTCGGCGGGTGTTGTGATGGTTTTATCGTTTTGTTTTTCAATAATCGACGATCTGCGAAGAGCTCGGAAATTTAGCGTCCAGACCGCTTGAAAAGTATTTCAATATTGTTTTGCATCCGACCGGTTGGAACACTACACGTCGGGACGTTCGGAAGGTAAGAAAACATCGTGTTCATCGTATTCCGTTCGATTCGCAGACGTCACGCGAACAGTAAACGATTTCGTCGTGCTCTCTCTCGACGTCACGCCGGCGGTTTTCCGAAACCGGAACGCGGTCGTAATACTCGCGACCCTTACGGTGCGGAAATCGATACGCGTAAAAAATCACGTCGTTCGATTTGTCTCCCTCGTCGCGAGTTGCTGTGAAACCGACCGTGACGATAACGGATTGACTGACGTCGAATTTATTACTTTTATAATATCAGTAATAATATTAATATTGTTCGAATGCTTTTATTATGTGAACCGTATTCTCCGCGGGACTAATTTTCACTTTGATAATATTCGCAAGTTTCCTACTGTTTCGGTTCGATAACGTGTACTATAAACTATAGGCGACGGATAGCCGTGATCGAAAAACACTCGGAATATTCCTTTATAATTTTAACGCCTGTGAACGATTTTTATTGAAATTAAAAATATACAAATTACAAAATATTTCAAATTGAATATAATTATAATTGGCTCATTGTTTCTTTAACAATTACATGTTTCCTCTGTGGACACTGGACAGTAACGACTTAGTCCAGTCTACTTTATTATTATGCTAAGAAGTTTCTTACTTACTGATTTGTTACTTTAGAAAAGTTATATTCTCAGAGCATAATATAAGCGTAATCATGTTGAAAATTTAAGCTAAATATAAAAGTATATTATTATATGCATTGTAAAATTACAAACCTACACTAAAATAGTTAAATAAAATCCATGCCATTTTAATGAGAATGAGCAAATCATACTTGTTTCTTATCAAATTTCAAATAGTTTATTCAAACAAATATATATGTTTTTAGATAAATATAAATATATTCCTTAGTAATAAGTAGTTCTGATATATATTTTAATAGTTTAATTGATAACACTACTGTGTAAAATTTTCGTAGGAGGATTGTCTCGGTTGGTTTTAATATTTATTATATCACTATGTTAGTATTGTTTTTAAAAGAAATTGTTTATTTTATAGGACATTGTGTAATTGTGAAATACAATGGAGTACGAAAGTATGTTGACGAAGGGTGCTTTGAAGTCCATCATGAACAAAGAAGAGGTCAAAGATCCAGTAATGCAAGTTCTCGGCGTCAGAAAGATCACTGCAGCAGGAGCAAACGAAAGGTATCGTCTACTCATTTCTGACGGTAATAATTTGAATTCGTTTGCCATGTTGGCTACTCAGTTGAACAATATGGTCACTTCTGGTGAGCTATCTGAATTCGCCATACTGAAAATAAAACGGCACATAATCAGTAATCTAGCAGATCGTTCCAAAGGAAGTAAACAAGTCATGATCCTTATAGATCTAGTCGTTTTGATTCCTGGCGTTGATGTGGGTTTGAAAATTGGTGATCCCAAACCCATTGTTGACAATGCTGGTGAAGAAATTGGAAACGGCATGTCTGCCCCAGCGAACACTACATCTAAACCTCAGTCTAATTCTTTGGCGAAACCAAATGCAGCCCAAGCCAGTGTGGTCAACAATGGTCTCCAAAGAGATATCGATGTTAACAATATCCATCCAATCAATTCTTTGAGCCCTTATCAAAACAAATGGACTATTAGAGCTAGAGTTGTATACAAGGCTCCCGTACGCACTTGGAGCAATCAAAGAGGCGAAGGCAAACTGTTCAGTATGGATTTGATTGACGAAAGTGGTGAAATACGTGCCACCGCCTTCAACAGTGAGTGTGACAAGTTCTTTGATATGATAGAAGTGAACAAAGTATATTTCATTACTCGTGGCTCTATTAAAACGGCGAATAAAAAGTTTTCAAATCTGAATAATGATTATGAACTCACACTTTCCGGGGAATCGCAAATATTCCCATGTCATGACATAGACGACTCAGAAATGCCAGCTTTGAAGTTTAATTTCGTTCCATTGAGTCAAGTAAAAGATACCGAAGTCGATGGTGTTGTGGACGTCATTGGAGTCTGTCAAAGTGCTAGCGATTTAGTCAATTTGGTGTCAAAAACCACTCGAAAAGAATTGAAAAAGAGAGATTTAACATTGGTCGATCAGTCATTGAGTTCCATAACTATTACACTGTGGGACACTCAAGCAGAAGATTTTGACGCTACATTACAACCCGTAATAGCTATAAAAGGAAGTCGAATCAGGGAGTTTATGGGTAGTAAGTCATTATCACTTATGGGATCAACTGTAATGCAAATCAATCCCGACATAGACGAAGCACATCGCTTAAGGGGCTGGTATGATTCCATTCCTTCGAATGTAGAGTTCAATAGCATTTCTGCTCGTTCTGATGTCGGAGGAAATTCTCAGTTTTATTCGATTAAAGGAGCACAGCTTGCCCAACTCGGCAATGGAGACAAAGCCGATTATTATAATATGTATTCATATTTGATTTTTGTGAAATCCGAGTCTGCTCTGTACAAAGCGTGTCCAAAACCCGATTGTCAGAAAAAAGTTGTGGATCGAAACGACGGTACATACCGTTGTGAAAAGTGCAATGACGAAACAGAAAATTTTAAATACAGATTGATGCTACAATCGCAGTTGTGTGATGCCACTGGAAATCAATGGGTGACCATATTCCAGGAAGCAGCTGAAACTCTCCTGGGAACTACTAGCGAAGAGTTGGGAAGATTAATGGAAGAGGCCAAGGAAGATTTCAGTGATGTTTTTCAAAGGCAAATGTTTAAACTATTTGAAACCAGAGCCAGAGCAAAAATGGAAACATATAACAACGAGTCAAGGTTAAAAGTGTCCATTGTCAGTATCAAACCCATCGATTATAAAGTAGCTTCTTCAAAATTAATCTCAGATATAAAAAGATTAAGCGGGATCGCTACTCCTGTTATGTAAAAACCTATTATTAAGTATTTTTTTTATATTTTTAAGTCTTAGGCTAAGGAATTTCAAAGTAGCTACCTGAACTACCTGCGTAATTTATACTCCTATACATACAATCGATTTTTTTAACGTAGGATACTTTGCATTTAAATGTATTGTTTCGAACTAGAAATAAAAAAATCACTGATTTATAGTATTTTATAGTATAATATATTTTGTATTACTTGAATAAATAAAAGGTTTTTCATTAATAATATCACATTTTTTATCAATTATATTGTTTCAAATAACATTGAAAGCAAATTAAAATCGATCTTCTTATTAATAAATATTTATTTTTCATATTATATCATACTTTGGTGCGAATGTATGTTTAAAAAATTCAAAAAAGTATTTCTCGACACAATTAATAAAAAAATATGTAAACCTAAATTATACATGATTAGCCTTTAACGCTGAACACGAGTCCGACAAATTGTTCGTAATGTAATGTAACCACTCCATCTTGATCAGTATCAAATTGGCGGAAGGCTGTTGTCAAATTCTGAAACGTAAAAATCAAACGTACACGACATATTTTCAAACTGCCGTTTAAATAATGACATCCAATCAGTGTTTGTCAAAGTTTTTACTTACATTGAGCATAATACAACACTGTATGAAATCGTCAAACAGTACCGTCCCTTTACCGAGTCTATCAAACTTTTGTAACATTGTCACGACGGTAGCATCGTTTAGATTGTATCCGAATGTTTGTAAGGCGGCTCGGAGTTCGTTTTTATCAATATTCCCCGAGTTGTCTTTGTCAAACGAACGGAAACAATTTTGCCAATCTGTAATGTATTTCCACAGCGCACCGAAATCATCAAACGATATAGTGCCTTTATTCGTCTTGTCAAACATGCCTGTAAATAAAATAATATGTATTTACATTACCATTAAGTCTGGATTGATGTGCCACTTTAAAATTGAAAGTCTCAAAACAAAATGCATCTATACATAGAAAAAAACATAGAAATATGCATCAAATATAATTTTTTCAATATGTGCATTTACATGCAAAATGTTCATTATTTCCTCAATATTGCTTTCTAGTCAACAAATATTACATTAGAATTAACCTATAAGTCATGTATATTGATTAGTATTATGGTAAAATTAGTACTAAATATTGTTTTTTGACGATTCATACTACTATTTTGATGAAACAGAAGACATATTATATCGTTATTGTAGCAAGATGATATTTATGAGAAAAAAAACTAAAAACAATTAAAATAAAAAAATATATTAAATTAATTTAATACTCAATATGTATTTATGTTTAAATTATCTTCACTAGTACATATATTCAAAACATAGCTAACTGACATGAGAATTAGCTCGTTTGCCATTGAAAACTTTTGCAAAATTTAAATATTAATTGTAAAATTAATAACTAGAATTTTTTTGTTCAAAAGCAAACCTAGAACTATCCAACTAAAACCCATGTAAGTACCTAATCTCACTTTTAAATCATTTTTATAATTATTCACATATTAACTATAATTATTTGTTTGTTTTAATACTTTTTCTTACATATTTAAGTGTTATTGCAAATTATTGAGACAAACGTAGAGATTTTTAGGTACTAAATGCATATATGTTTTAAGAGCCCTAGACTGGGTATTATAACAATCATAAAAAGTTGTTCGTGTAAATATTTATTAATTATTATTATTTATTAAGAAAATTAATCTCACAAATGAAACGGTATAATGTGTATGTTTTTGTTAACTATTTCATATAAACTAGTACTCGGTTACTTTTGTATAAGCATAACTTCAGTGTACAATTTAAATAAAATAATTTTTTTCATAAATAATAATTGTATGCAACAATAAAGAAATCAAAAAAGTTTTAAAATAATCATTACCTTAAGTACAATGATTAATTATTAATGCTTTTAACTATGAAACTAAAAATACATCTCCAAAGACTTTTTTGGAGATGTTATTTTATTACCTAGGTGTGAGACAGCTTTTAGTTATTCGTATGAATACATGCAGTAAGTCTTAGTGAAATAAGAACATTATAGTACAATAATTGTTTTAGCATTCTATTTGTGTCAAAAGCTCATTGAGTTCTATGACACGTTTTTGTAAATTACATTCAGTTTGTCTTAAAAAGGTTTGAATATTATTACATAAAAATATTTGTTCAAAGTTGGTTATTAAATTTTATACAATATTAGATTCAATCAAAAAACGAGTGTACAGAAACTATAACTTGCTGTTTCTATCAACTCTGCTTTAGTTGTACATCAAAAATAATCTCATATTTTCAGGTTATTCATGTCCTAAACAATAATGGTTTAGTATTGAAAAATTAAGCAATTCGTATTTTTAAATCAAATAAAAATATATAAATTCAATCATTAGCCAAAAATGTCTTGCTAATATTAAATTATAAACACTGACATATTTATTGTTATTATAAGTAAATGTAATTTGTGATTTCGTCAATGGTGTTTTTTGTTTATAGTTACTCTTGTAATACACCTAACACATTGTTGCCGTACGCCAACGCGAACTTACTCATCATCAATCGAACCGTCTCCGGATTAAAGGGCGTCCATGTGCCGTTCGACAGTGCTGTCTGTAATTCGTTGGCATTGATGGTGCCACTCCTGTCTTTGTCCAACCTGGAACAAGTACGCACACTTTTAGTTCCAATTCAACAAACCGTTGTTGATCGTCAAATAGTTATTATATATTTTATATAGTTAATATAATATCATAATGGACCGGTCGAACACTCACTTCTGAAACATGTCCAACAAGAACTCTCTGGAAGGCATTTGGTTTTGGTCCATTGTGAGGATTAAAAAACCGTCGACAGAGCGGAACGAACTCGAAATGTCAATGCGAAAAATTCACAAGTATAGAGGTATAAAATAATATTGTTCTAACTCATTCGCCGAATTGATATCAATCGAATTGTCACAGCGCGAACACGTAGCGGTTCGAGATCGTTGATCGCGAATCCGTGACGTATAAAATGTTTCTCCCTTATTATCAAAATGATATGGTTGTTTGTTGTCGCGTCCACCGACCGATATTATAATCTGTTGTTTTGTATATTATGATATCGGTGGTGTGATAAAAAGGAAAAAAATGGAAATGACGTATGTTTTACTGGGAAACATTTCACTGCGCGCATGCGTGCCGCGAGTTGCTGCGAAACGATAAGCGCCGCCGAGGAAGTCTCAGTAGTACGGCGGCGGCCGTTTCACTCGTTCTAAAAATGGAAAGTTCATTGTCCACCGGATCCGATCATTACGCGAGAAAACAATCGCCGTGGTGCGCGGTGACAGTAGTGGGAAACGGAATGCCAGCGGACTTGTCATCGCTGTGAGGTAATAAATAATTTCCCTCGCGCTCGCTCGGAGACCATTATGTTGTTGTTATTATTATTGTGTTGTTATTATTAATATTATTCCTCGTGACGAAATTAGATCCAATGTCCATTAGTAGGTCACTGGGTCATCAGTTTTCGATTTCTCGTCGAAATGACCAAACGTATGATGTGTCTGAATTGGCTATGTTTCTGTGTGTATTATAAGGGCTGGAGTGGTTACTCCACCATCAGCGGCTATTCCGGCTCGTCGTCCGTCGACGTCATGGGAGACTGCAAGCCACCGGCGGCAGACGCGCAGGTGGACAAATTCGATTCGTGCGAGAACTGCTCCAAATTGCCTACGGATGGAAAGACTGCGGCCATGGTTTCGCAAGCGGAAGTCTGGCAGGAAGAGAAAAAGTTCACGGTACCATTGCTTCTTCTTAGTAATTCGTCTATTAATCGAAGCTCGTCAAAGTCCTAAGGGCGCGTGCAAACCATTATAGATTCTGTTTAAATTAAATTCTCTTTCAGGTGTATAAAGTTGTGATTTGGTCTCAGAACGAGTGTTGGCACGTTTACAGACGATATAACGAATTCTACAAACTCAGCGAAGTACTCAAAAAACAGGTAATGACCGAATTTCTATTCATTCATTGTTTTCCAGATTTACTACATTTGTATTTTGTAACCTAGGTGCCAGACTTGAACTTGAAAATACCAGGTAAGAGGTTGTTTTGTAACAACATGGATCCTTCGTTCATTGCTTCTCGACGTGAAGGTCTTGATCAATTTGTACATCATTTAATGCATCAAAACAATTTACTAAACATGTAAGCTTAACTAATTACTGCATTGAAGTTTATTGCTAGTTTTTGATAATATTTTAATTAGTTAATGTTCTAAGCAAAAATAATAATTAATAACACACTGAAATTGAACAGATGGTATTTTAACAATGATATTAATTTTTTATGGTACATAAAACAAAGTATAATCATTAAAATTTATTAAAGTAGTAAATAATAAATAAAAAGATACAATTATGCATCCATTCAGTTTCTGTCATTTAAATTTAATGATTATAAATTATCTCTTTTCAATTTAAAAACAATGGATTTCGCATGTTATTTGATAACACAAAATAATTCAATTTAGATGTTGCATGGGCATATGTCATTGACTGGTTTTATTTATTAGAATTTCGGTATATTGCTGAAAATTAGTAAAGTTTTAGTTTAGTAGTTTAAAATAATAAGTCAATTCTTTAAACACAATTATCATTATAATCAATTTTTAAATATTTTAAGTAGAAATTAAAAACCTATCATTATTTATGACATTATTATCAAAAACTTTTGAGTAATGATAATGATATAATGTTTATTATTATTTGTTTAAATTAATTTAAATTTTCACTTTTTACAAATGTTTATGATAAATACACATTTATTCATCATCTATTAACCTTCAAAAAAAAATTGTTAAAGTTTGGAAATTTTTAAAAATGACCAGTTTTAATTAAAACTAAAAAAAAAAAACCTCCTTTTAAAACTTAATTTTTTTTTTCATAATCAAAACCGCTGGTAACTTAGAATCGTTATTTTAATAAACCATATTCACGTGTAGAAATTATCATTTTCTGATGGACTTAACAGTAGAAAAACAATCTTACTACTAAATATTATTGTTATTATTTTGTTTACACAAAATAAGTACTCGTATACTGTATAGTAGTCATTTTTATATGGTTATAAAATTATTAGTTATTAATGATTACTGTGATTGGAGTTTGGTAAAATGTTATCAAGCACAACACATATTATGTAACATTAAGTTAAAATATTAAATACTAATAAAGTTGATCTAAAAATTAATTAAATTATATAATTGTAATTATTAGATTTAAATTTCATATATTTACCTTTATAACTATTATCAGTTATCGATTAAATTTATTTATTTATTTGCTCAAATCTACATGAGTCATCAGTTATAAAGAAAATGGGACCTTCATCTTATAGACTATATCCAACTATCCCGAGCTATGTGCCCATTTAATTTGAAAATATTAAAAAACTTGGAAATGACCATTTGGAAAATTAACAATTAGTAGTTTGTACAAAGCAAATATTGTTATCTACTCTGATATTGACTACATGTATTGTAATTATTGATTATTTTGATAGCTGTGATAATGTTATTCCTAATGGCATAAACAAGTATCAATTAAACAAATCTTTTCTCTTTTTTTATTTTATCATGGCTTAGATTTAACAAAACAAACCATAAAATTTCATATTATATATTGTTATAGAATGTAACTATGAAAGAAATTATTTCTTGAAATCCATAGTTAATTTTTGTAAAACAAAAATGGTAGGACATTAAATATCCTAATTTATAAATTTTATAATTATATGCACAATAATTAATCATTTCATGATGTTTCTTATTTAAATGATTTTTTTTTATGATAAGGTCAAGTATTGATAATTTTTATTTGTTTTCAGAATTGAAGTTCGAAAGTTTTTCAACCTGGATACTAAAGTTAAAGAACCAGACAGACCGAACCTCTTTAAATGCTCCGGTACAATTAATTTAGGTCCTTCAGAAAGACCATCGTGAGTATTAAATTATTTTTTTAGGATTCTGAAACACAAAATATAATTATTAACTTTACACATCAGTTACTACTAATTAACAATGATTTTTAACATTGTTAAGAATGATGGATCTAGGAATAAAATTATTTATATTTTAAGATTCAAGGGAGGCTCATGAGTAGAAATCTAATGACATTTAAGGTGTGCTTTAACCTGTTTTACAACAATTTTTATCATACAATTTAAATTTTATAAACATATTTTTAGTATTTGTAAATGGAAGAAGAATTATATGTAGGAATTATCTTGGAGAATTGTAAATAATAAATGTATATTAAAAAAAAAGAGATTTTGAATGACATCTATTTAATTACTTAAAGTTGCATTAATTTATAATAATTTGTGAATTAAAATAAATACTCAAATACATTTTGTTTACTGTACATACAAAAGTTATTGCCTATCACATGACTTATCAGGAAGTTGTCATTTGTTTCACTTTGTAAAATCATCCCATATATTTTATATTTGATGACAAATAAAAAACAATAAAAGTCTATAAAAAAGTAAATTATATGCTATTGTTTTTAGCTACTACTAAAATATATAAGTATAACTGTTCAATTAAATAGACCAACTGTGGTGAGAGGCTAAATACCTTTGACCATCCTCTTAAATCTGCTATTAGTTACTAATTAACATTATTAAGTTGAAATATTAGAGATAATGAATTTGATTGATATTTAAATTAAAAACTAAATAATCACATCTCATTTCTTAGATTGTTTTAAAAGAACTAATTTGAAATTAATTTAATGTGTTATGTGTTTTAGTGCCAATCCGTTAGATTTTGTATTTCTTCATGTCATTGGTAAAGGCAGCTTTGGTAAAGTGTACTTGGCTGAACACAAAAATGAATCCATTCACTATGCTGTCAAAGTGTTGGATAAAAAGCACATACTGGCAAGAAACGAAGTCAAGCATATTATGTGTGAACGAAATGTACTTTTGAAAAACATCAATCACCCGTTTCTTGTAGGCCTCCACTACAGTTTCCAAACCAAAGATAAACTATACTTTGTGCTTGACTTTGTAAACGGTGGAGAGGTAAATCATTTGAATGTTCTTTATATACCTTGATAGTGCTGCTGTTTACCACTTTGTATGTTTTTTCAGTTATTCTATCATTTACAAAAAGAAGTCAGATTCTCAGAAACTCGAGCCAAATTTTATGCCGCTGAAATAGCATCGGCTCTTGGTTATCTTCACTCCAACGGTATTATTTACAGAGATCTCAAACCAGAAAATTTACTGCTTGACCAAGAAGGACATTTGGTTCTCACCGATTTCGGATTTTGTAAAGAAGGTCTTATTGGAACCGAAACTACAAATACATTTTGTGGAACTCCAGAGTATCTCGCTCCCGAAATAATTAGAAAAGAAGTAATTTTGACTTTTGTCAAGCCATATGCAATTATTATATTAAAAATGTGTGTTTTTTATTTTTTCAGGCGTACGGTAGGTCAGTGGACTGGTGGTGTCTTGGAGCAGTGCTTTACGAAATGTTATTCGGTCTGCCGCCATTTTATAGTTTAAATGTACAAAAAATGTATAATTTAGTTTTGCACAGTAAACTTAAAATAAATGGACCCGTGTCTTCACAGTGTAAAAACGTATTACATAAGGTTTGAAAATTAATATTTAAAATTAAGAATAAAGCCAATACAATAGCGTAGATTATATGATAAAATTATAATTTTTAGTTGCTGGAAAAACAAAGCAGTAAAAGACTCGGCAGCAATGCTCAAGATTTTAATGAGGTGAAGAAACATCCGTTTTTCAAAACGATCAATTGGGATGATTTACTGAACAAGCGTACTGTACCACCTTTTCAACCACAACTGGTAAGTATTGTTTTAACAGAAAGACATTTTCTGCTGTGGTGTACAAATTATTTCATACACCTTAAAAGACAGATCACGACGAAAAGGATCGTCTTTAAAATATCTAAATTATTTATTCACTGTATGTCGATCTGTTGTTTATAGAATGGCGTGTGTGATCTGCAATATATTGACCCACAGTTTACAAAGGAATCAGTTAGTTCGTCCATGTCATCGTTTCGGGACGAGAGCAACCTATCGACCAGTAAACCTGACATAGACAATGTGTTTGCCGGTTTTTCCTACACCCCTCCGTCTAGCTTAGAAAAATGATAAATAGATCATGATTGTTCCTATCCACAATTTGTATTTATTATTACTACGGCGTTCTTGTAAATGACTCGAGACATTGAGCATTTTACTGTCAACAACTTCTCATTCTAGTTAGAATAGCTGTGATTGTACGATATATAAAAAACAAAGAAGTATTCTCGATTTTAAGAGGCAATAGACGATATTGTGCTTACATTGTTATTAACATTCCACTAGCCAAGTACCACAGTAGCCATGTGTGTTCATGCATCGATTGTGCAGTTTAATTATTATTAGACTCTGAGCTTTCGATTTGTAAACCAAACAAAATTCTTATCAAGAGTTATCAGTTATTGGATATATTTTACAATTGATCTTGTTTTCTTTTTGTACAACTATACGTGTTTCACTGCCAAAATATTCTTACGTATTAGGAAAAACATCCATAAGGTTTTGTTTCAATCTGTGAAAATTAACTCTGTGATTCATCACGATATACATTACGTATTATTTCAAGCTTGGTTTCTTAATTTTCTTTAAAACACTTTGAAATCAGATCTTTAATAATTGTGCCATTTATAATATAAATTGCCAGTTTTACTTTTTATTACAGTATCGAATATATATATATATATATATATATATATATATATATATATATACGTTTTTAAATGATAACACCACAATATATTTTTACACGAAAAATAAACGTACTGATCTACTGATTAGTAAACATAAGTTATATCTTATATACGTATGTGTTATTAACAAGGACATTACTTAAAAATTTTTGTTATATTTTTAATATATACATATATATATATTTAACTGAAAGTAAGTACATATTTTCTATTGCCTCTAGCCCCTAGGTATTATTATTACTTGAATTACTAATATTACTATTATTATTATAACTGTTTGAAATTAAACTAATTATATAATATTTATCGACTAAGTATGATAAACGAAATATTATTGTTAACGACTCGACTTTGATTGGACACTGCCATAATAATATTAACGATTGTCTACATGCTCCTCTTGTCAGGACTAACCTAATACAATCTGAATAATTATCAAAAGTAACGTTACTCTTAAATTATACTGAATATTTCTTTACCCTGTTTGTATGTTTATATTAATTATCGTATTATATTTATTGAATTAAATGAAGAAAGAAAAAAAATGCAGTTGTGCAAAGAATTTCTTAACTATTAACATAGATTAATGTGTAATGTGAATTATATAATATTATACTAATATTTTAGGGAAATAATAAAAGACATACGTATAGTATTATTTACACTATTAATGTTATAAGATTTGAAAAAATGTATTAATTCTCTTCAGAAAGAATATGTGTTATAATTATATAATTTTAAAGAATATTTCATAGTTTAATGGTTTATAAATGTTAATTTTAATGTTGTGTTAAATTGACTCTTGTGTTTTTGAAAATCAAATATATAATATGCCCACTGTGTTATACAAAACAAACTCGCATTTTATTGTGTCAATCTAACCCAGTTAGAAATCGAAATTAATTGAAAATGTCAAGTCAACTAAGTTAAATGACTTGTTACTTTGTTTCTCTTATTAGTATTTAACAGGTAATTTTTTTAACATAACGTAAAACGTGTTGATTTTTGATTATTTGTTAACAAATGGTCTGAGAACTTTGCACTTCAAATATGAAGTTTGTTTAGATAATTATGTTTTGCACTTGGGGTTAGTTTGTATTTTCAGTTACAGGAGACTGTAAAAAAAAAAAATGACAAATAAATCTTATTCATTGAGTAACAATTATTAAAAACATTGAATACGACTTACGCTTTAATGGTACCAGTAGGAATTCGATCCGTATACACAATTTTTTTTTTTTTCATTATAAATATTATAAATGTTACACTTCTAACGCCGCTGTTGGCACCTCGTGACCTCTTATAAAAATCTATTTTCATTTGCAACGAATCAAAATCATTCGTCAATAAATAAATCTTCCATTTCAATCGCTGGCAATCACACACACACACACACACACACCGAAACGATTCTAAACAACGCACAAAATGTTGCGGCAAAAAAAGAATTAAAATAAAAAACCTTATCTGCCGGTAAAATTTCCTACGAATGGTAGAACCGCGAAAGTCGTCTGGCACAAAATACGAAAATCGTATACTTATCGTCTGTGATTTGATGGTTTATATAAAAACAACGGAAATAAAATGTCAAAATATGTTTTTATTAGTGAATTTCAAACGTGGTCGGGTTGCAAGGGTGTGGGGAAAAAAATGTTTTAATTAAATACAAAGTTTTATTAAAGCGACGCCAAACAGTTGACCGATACGATTATCACACGGTTGTTAAATAATTATGTTATTATCGACTTTTAATTTTACCCGCGAGTCGGGTAATGCGGTTTCTTCGACGACACGATGTAATAAAAAAAAAAAGGTTATGATATAAAAAAAAATAAGAGGCTATCTGGTACTCGGAAATCGTTTTTAAAAGATACACCGAACATCAGTCGATTGCTTTATGATTACGTCAACGACCTGTCGTCGTCGGAACTTTCGTCTACGTCGGTGCTTTCGTCGGTGCTTTCGTCGTTGCTTTCGTCGGTGCTTTCGTCGGTGCTTTCGTCGGTACTTTCGTCTCTGTTTTCGTCGTTCGTTATGATTAATATATTCAACTCGTCGTGAATTTCATTGAACACGATCGGATCTAAATCGCCGTAGTTTTCTAGGAACGAATTTACGGTACAACAATAGACCAATCCCGTATTATTCTCATTCGGCCCGAGTGTTCGATCGCTCTTGAATTCGTTCTCGCACGTGTTCGGGCACATCAACTTGACGTGTTCGATTTTCGCGTACGGATTGTTCAGGCCCAAGTACACCAAGCCATCTTGTGTGTCCAAGTCGTATAACATCTTCCAGAAGAACTGCGGTACCGGTATGGCTACCGACGAGGCCAGGTGCAGTGACTGTTGATGGTTTTCATTGTCGGGCAACGTGCACGACCCGTGCGAGCCGGCCACTATCAGGTATCTGGTCGCGCTGTCCTTGGCCATCTTGTCCCTGATCGCGTCCTCCACTTTTTTCCACTCGTCGCTGTGCACTTTCTGCCACATAGGAGCCACGTTGGCGTAGAAATACCTGAAGCGATACACGTTCAATATAAAACACGAGATCGATTGTATAGTAAAGACGTCGGGACAGAAAAAAGGGGCGTGATTGTCCGGGGGCGGGGGGCGGAGGGGTCGGCAAAATTTAGGGAAAAATCAATCGTCCCCGAATTTACTAAATATCATCGTTTATTCATGTCCTTTGTGTCGAGTTCGTATCAAAATTAAAAAAAAGGGGAAAAAAATTCTTAATTTTTTGTTCAAAATCGTAACGGCGCTGATCACAATACTATCCGAATTTCTTGAAACAACAGCGTTCACGTCATGCTGCATGACGTGTGCAGTGGCGGCTATCCCATAGTAAAGGTCTTGCTCGAGCAATAACCAGGGCCGTATTAGGGCATAGGCACTGTGCCTAGGGCCTACGAACATTTTAGGGCCTACAAAAATAAAATGTGAGGCTATGATTTTTTTGTATACGGGGAAGAAATATGCAAAATTGAAAGTTGTATACAAAACAGTTGCTAAAATTAAATACTTTAAATATTAATAATAATTATTAAATATATTTAGAGTAAAATTAAATGTTTTTAGGATGTGTTAAAATTGTTATCAAATATAAAATAAATAATAAAAGTTATCATGTAAAAGTTAAGATTTTTATGTTGTAAATATTTTTGATTTAAAGGCTTAACACTGAGATTCAACACTACCTCTGAACCTCTCCCAAACATAAGGTTTTTTTTATCATTTTAATACTGTACACTAGGATCGTAGCACAATGGGAAATAAATAGGCACCGTGCCTAGGGCCTACGATAGTGTTAATCCGAGCCTGGAAATACCTTAAAAGAATGGGGCGGGTGGGTAGACATACCCTTTGTGTCCAGTGAAAAAATGTTTGTAAATTACAAGTACAGCGTAGAAACCGTTTATTTTAAGGACAAAAATCTAGATGTTTTCGAACCATGTGTGTTTTAGTGCTTGGTCAGGATCATACTTAATCAACATGACCCCCGCACTTACGTTGCATTCTGTTCGGAAGCGTAGTAGTGATCGAATGCCGGTATGTATTGAGCCCTGATTAGAAATTGTTGGTTGTCTGGTACAATGTACTTTAACGCTAGGTTGTCCATTTTAAGACTGTTGGCAAAGGCTGTTAACTGTAAACAGTAAATTATCACAAAGTTTAATAACGATTGATGGATTAATAATAATAAGCTCACGCCTTCTATTGTTTTTTTTTTTAAATATACGATTTTGTAAAAATCTTAAATAGACATTTTACGATTAAATTTGCACGAATACCTAGCGCGTAAGTAAAACAATTATTTACAAAAATAAATACGCGAGGGAATTTTCCGAAAACCCTCGAAATGTTTAAAGTTTTGAGTCTAGTAGCAGGAAAGTACCTATTTAAATATTTAACGACGACATTGGTGATCTTACGAAATCACAACATTTACAATTTGTTTGAATTTTTGAAATTGCCCAATATAATATTCTGCTCGTATTTTTGCAAGGGCAATTATTATTATTGATATTATATTTTTTTTTAATTTTATTGGATAGTATACTGATCAAACGTTAAATTTGGAAAGGAATTTTAAAACTTGAAGACGTAAGTTCTGCAGACTTCTGCAGAGGACATGTAAAAAATGTAGTCTACGCGGGCTTAGTAAAAGCACTACAAAAAATCGAGTACACCGCTGCAGATTTCCGACGTTCATTTCTCACTTGTCCGTTAATAGAGTAGTGACTCGTCACGTCCAAGTCTCTGTACAGGCTTCGGCTTATTGCGAATAGCGGATCTCTCCTGTACTCCTGGTGGTAATTTACGTACGACGGCCTGACTCGATACCAAGAATACACACTGGTGTTGGTCTGCGTGTCGAAGCACACTTTGTATTGGACAAGGAAACGTCTGCTGGTCTGGAAACCGACTGCGGCAACGTTGTACCTATTACCCTGACATAGCTTGTCGGTCACTCTCAGATCCGCTTCTGGCATCACTTCGCACTCTAACTCCTCATACTGGTATTCGAATTCGTCGTATTTCAGCTTGTTGCCCTTTATACAGGTGAAAACTTCCTCGCTGGATTCGTGTAAAGTGTCGGCTAAAAAACTGGAATTGGGGCACAGCAGACTGAATTGGTCTCCGATCTTGATCTTGAGTTGGCCTTTGTCGTTCGGATAGAGGATCGAATGTCGTTGTTCATTTTCGTTCTCCAAGAATACGACGGGCATTTTTGCCTCTTTGTCTTTGGGCACAGTTAGCAAGCAATAAGCGTCATCGTTGTCATCAGCTAAATGTGAAGGGCAAGAAAAAAAAAAAAATGAAAAAAAAAACCCGTATTTTTAGCTGCATTAGTCTCAAGTGGGCAAAATTGAATACCTATTTTACACAATTTTTTATTAAAAAAAAAAATTAGACATAACATTTACGGGTAATTGATGATTGACAAAGATTAAACGTTCTATAAAATTGAAATCAAAAAATTTGTTGATCGGGTTAGATTTTACTTATAAAATCGACTTATGATATTATCGTTGATTTCTGAATTCGGCAGATTGAAATGACGTGAAATGATGTCTTTCCCTATCGATTTTGCATTTTAATTACATTATTTCGAAAGAGACGTGCTCGTCATTTTGAGACATTCGATGTTTTCCGTTGGACGCGAATGTTTTAGATTTTTCACTCGAATAAACGTGTTTAATGATGTTTAAAAATAAAAATCAACCCGGAACGGAATGTGAATGAAGATAAACTATTTTATGAATATTATCGCGTAACGAAAGTTAAAATCGCAGTGGAAAAATGTCCGGAAAAAAGTCGAAATGGTAATAATTGTATGATGTCTAATAAGACATAATAATATTAATGCTTACAATATGATCGAAAAAAATTGTTTTGTTTTTTTATTTCCTTAATGTGAACCTTTATGTGTACATAACCGATTTTTTAGATTCTGAGTGACCAAACACTATCTAGAGGATTCGTCGCAGTTGTTTTTCGTTTGAACATTTTTAGACAAATGAAAATTCGACTTTAGTTTGCTCGTGAACTGTGTCTTAGCCGTTATTATAAATTATTATACGAGTGTTAACCTCTTTGAGGAATCGTGTATTGAATTTTCTAGTTTTTATGAATCAAAAATATTTACTCAACAATTATAAAAAATTTAAAAAAAAATTAAAACAAATTTTCTAATATGTCTATAAATAAGACACAACAGAAGTGGTTTTTTTTTTTTTTTAAAAATATCAAATGATGTCTAAAAAATTGCCATATAATTCTTCGGTGGAAATTTCAAGTACTTCATAATATACTTAATCATTTTTAAATATTTAAGTATGAAATAACGGGAAACAGAACTAGGGTGAGATAAAATGTACGGTTATTTAATATTGGTAAATAGTTCTTTAAATTTGAAATCAATAACCTATGGGTTTCGAAAAATAATTCTTAAGTGAAGAAGGCTTAAGTGGGTTAGCATCTGTTTTTCAATATCAGTCGCCATGATGTCAGTGGTTTAACGATTTCTCGCCATAAAAAAAAGAAGAAAAATCGAGTAGCTATAATTATTGACAGACAAGATAACGTGAAAATTGTCAATTCTTAAGTATTGCCGTTTTTCATTTTTTATTCCGTTACGTTCTACCAACTTAAAATTCTTAGAATTTTGATGACGATTGACGATCAAAAAAAGAACAGACTTTTGTTTTCATAAACGGATATATCACCATATAGTAATTAACGAGTTTTATATAATATTAAAACATATTTAATATTTGTCGATTGATCATTGTCATAATATCAATCGAGGATAAAAATTCTATATCAAAATAATTAAACACGTAACTTTATTGTAAATTATAATTAAATAATAGAATAGAAAATGTACCTTTTTGATTCTTTTCAATTTGGCTCTCCTCGCCGGCATAAATTGTTAAACACAGACACGAAACCATAAGTATAATCGAATTCATTTTTGTATTTTGTCACCTTTGACTACCTTTTAACCTTGTCTATGTCGCTGATGATAAATGAATGGAATGATATTCCTTGTTATAGAAAAGTTCTTGTTCTCCAAATAGCTGTAACCAAAAGTCAGATAAAATCAAACATGGAGTTTTAAACTTGAATAATTATATTGATTCGATAACTTATTCAAAATATCATTGAGTTTAAATTTTATTACGTATACGAATATTTTTAAAGAACATACATTTTAAAAAGTACCCATTCTACGAAGCATGCTAAGTTTTATTTGTAAGTACTCTTGAAAAACGTTCGGTTGTGTCGTCTTCTTCAATTCATTGTTTATCAAAAAAAAAAAAAAAAACAACTAACTTACCGTTATATTTTGCGTATGCGTTAATGCGAATTTTTATTCAAAAATAAAAAAAAAAACTTTAAAATGAAGTAACTCAATATATATATATATATATATATATATTAATTATGAGTAAATAACAGTATTGAGTTTAACATCATTTAAATAACTGTGTACATAGTTTTGTTTGAATTTACATTCTTACTTATGAACTGCAATGATTGATTAAGAAAATAAAACATTTAAAAAAATGTAATTTACGAACGATGACACAATCTGGACTCGAATCAATAATTTATGTCCATCATTTTATAGGAGTTTTGAATAAAAAGTTAAAAATTAAAACAAACAATGATTATATATTTGTTAGTTTATAAGTCATTGCGACGTACGGCGATATTGGTTTGTAGTTGTTTATTATTTACAAATGTGTATCATACATATTTTTAGAACATTAGACTATGTAGGACGCAAATAATTTATTGTAATACGACTCGTACTCTGAAAATAATTTATTCACATGGTTGTCGTTTTGTAGGATTTTAACAACGATTATAATATATAGCTCGTTGCAATATAGAATAATATTATTTAATGGTTTTTTTTTTTATTGTTTATACACGTATACCATACATATTTTTATAAGAAAAAAAAACTACTTAGAACAACACATAATTTATTGCAATATAATTTATATCGTGAAAATAATATATTTACACGGGTAAATCAAAAATTTAAACAAACAATGATTATAATAGTTCATTTCGATGCACAGTGACATTGTTTAGTTTATTATACACACAAGTGTATATCGTACGTACTTTTAGAACACAAAACAATGTAGAACGCGAAAATATTGAACAATTTATCGCAATATATGACTTGTACTCGCTCTGTAATTTATTTACACAAATAAATCATTTTGTAGGATTGAAATAGGAAAAATTAAGCAAATAATGATTATAGTATATTATGGCTCGTCGTAATGTTGTAGAACGTTTATTATAATCTAATAGTCGTTTATCATTTACAAATGAATATTAAAAATATTTTTAGAATACGAAAACGCGTAAGACGCAAATATGATGGATGATTTATTGTAATCTAACTCGTACCTGAAAACTCACGCACTCGGTTAAAATATTTGATACAACAACCACTTTCGAATTTATGGGCAAATAAGTTGAAAACAACAAAAACAAAAAAAAACCTCCCACTATGTTTTTATAGGTTCCGAGAGGGACGAGAAACGTTTTCATTTTGTAATGATGTTTGGAGGTGTTGGTTATCCTATTTTTCCACACAGTTTTGGCCTATAGATTTTGAGCGTGTTTTCTGCTTGAATTAACGATAAAAACGGGAAAATTTATGATCTCGCCTAAATCGAATTTGAGTTTTAATCATGACCCAGAATAAAATAATCGTAGGCATTCGAGAAATTTTCAAAATTATCTTCAACACATAAATTACTAATAATCAAATAGAATACTTGAATAATTATCGTGTTCTAGAGTCGGCATGAATTTCAAACGATTTTGACTATTTTTTTCTGCCATAGACTTATAGACATTTCAAATTATTTGGGTTTTCTTACTTTTTTTTTTTTTTTTATAAAATATCGATAAAATAATTTTGATTGACCAAAATTCTGAAAAATTCTTTACAGAGTTCCGCGTATATTATTTTTACTTGTGTAAAATAATATCGAAAATCTTAACAATTTTGTTTTATAAGCGTTTGAAATTTAAATTTTGATAAAACTCGAGGAAATCACGAAAATCTGTAAATTTCTTTTGTAGTCGAAAATTCAAGACATTTTCAATATTAAGAATTTGAAAATTGAATACAAGATTCTAGAGAAATTTCTTTTACGACAAAGCAAAAAAAAAAAATTATCCGGAAAGCATAGAAAATTGGTCCTAGTGATTTGAAACATTTACTGGATACTTATATCATTACTTAACTGATACTCTATATTTTTTCAAAACATTTTAATACAATTTGTGCTATTTATAGAATTTAAATAAATAATTTTGGTTCGTTAAAAAATGTTGAAACATGCATCCACGTTTTTTATAAGTCGATATCACTTAATATACAAATTTCGGAAATAAATAGTGCCAATTTTTTATTTGATAAGCGTTTGAATGATCAAAGTTTTGATAAAATTCTGTCAAAACACGAACACGTGCAAATTTTTTGTAGCTCATCCATCCAACGTCTTTCACTCGAAATCATTTTTTCCGCGAGAAAAGTAGATCAATACAACAGTATCAATCACCCATCACCTGGAATCTGGATGGTTGTAGTTCGCATTTTTTTTCTTGTTTTTTTTTTTTTAATTTAAAATATTACAAAAAAAATTATCCGAACCTCAGAAACACAATAGTTATTACCAATGGATTAAAGTTAAAATAAATTTTGCATTTCATAGCAGTCTGCCGCTTATAAACTTAGAAATTAATTCATATAACGACAATCTTAAACATTTTTTTTCATATTTCAATTTGCGTATAACGTGAACGTGTGAAAAATTATTACCAAAAAATAGGTCTTTTTTTCCTGACAGTCAACTTGCTAAAATTATTCGTCCGGTTTTTTTTTTGTTTTATAAAAACGTTCGTCCAGGCGTACGGGTAACATTGTCGAGGCGAATAACTTTACTATCCGAGTGCTATTATACTTACTAATATAAGCTATTATACTTACTTATATTAGTCACTTGTAAAATACGACTATTTATTGTGCATTTATATATTACATAAATAAGTGCATATTCTCCGTAACAGGTACATTATTTACCTTTAATCACCCAAAAAATAACAATGTACTGTCCCAGTGCGTAATATATTACTTTATTGGTTACTCAATAACCGATCGAGCCAAATTTCGTCCGGTCCACCGAGTTTTCCTCGGCGACTCATCTCACCCACCTGGGCACGATTATATTTGTCGATATAAGTGTATTGCCGAAGTTTTACTCCTTACGACGGTAGTCGAGCGGGGGAGAGAGTGAAAAGGATATATCCCACGGGGGGTGGTTTTTATCAAACATTTTTAATCGCGTTATAAATGGTTGACTCCGGGTAAGGGAAGGAAAAAAAAAGACCAGTCGGAACGTTGTAAAGGTGTGTCGTTCACGTTTATTTTTAGTATTTTGGATTTAATAATGATAATAACAGTAATAAATAATAATAATAATTTTTCGAGAAGTCGACAAATTGCGACAAAATTCTTATTTAAGGTCCGCGTTTAATGAAGATTTCAGGTCGACCTTCGTGCCTGGCGGATATCAGGCGTCGACACGGGTGCGACCCAGCTAGTTTTCGGCGACAATCGAGGCAACATCCGCGGCCGCAAGGCTTGGGATCGCATCGACGAGAGCCTCGCGGGCGACACGGCGGGAACCTTACGTGAATTAACGGGCGTGTTGGCCTCGGGAAACGCTCGCACGGTATCCTCGCGGACAATGTCGCCAGCGACGGGGCTAACGTCGACGGATCGAGCCTGCGTTCCTGCGGATGCGTTGTCACGGATAACGATTACGCGATACGCACCCAAAACACAGGATTCGTGTGCGTAACGCGGGCAAACTGTAACAGAAGACAATAAAACACATGCGGTTAGTGAAAGTGATTATTTTACGCGGCACGGCAACAAGTCATCATGATAATATCCCGGTTGAAATTCGGCCCCCCCCCCCATTTTCCCTGTAGCGGTTATCTTGGAACGTGCTCGAATCGCAGACGTCTTCTCGGTCAGACCAAGAGTGGGAGGAGAGAAGGAACACGGAAATAGGACCTCGCGGGGATGTAAAATTACATGTAAATCATTGAGGACGAACATTTTAACGCCGGCTTTTTAAAACCATAACTATTGTATATTTTCGTTTGGTCGACTTTTAAAATTTCAAAATATTAAATAATTAATAATAACTATTAAGACTAGGTCTGTGAATTTAATCTTTTAAAAATCTTTGGAAACGTATTTATCATCTCAAAAAGTAAGAAAATGTATTTTTAACATGACAGCGTGTTAATGAAGTTAATGAAAATAAGACGTTTGCTAATGGAAAAATAGTTTATTTTACCAAAAAGCAAAACAATCGCGACGCGCAATCAAGGGAGGTGGGTCCAGTTTTGGGTCCAATTTCCTTCCCCCTCATTAAGATACAGCCTTACAACCGCATCGGTGTAATTATTATTTAATATCCCATGTATCACCCGAGTGTAAGAAAAATGTTTTTAAATTTACTTATTTTGCAATTAGAATTGTAAGTACGACAACATTTTAAATCTATAGAAAGAAGCTTTTTATTCATTATATTTTATTTGTATTTTTATGTTTAGTGCTTATCAGCTTAATGTAATTTTTGGGTACGCCTAACTGTCGTTTATGGGCATCATATATTTATCACGATTGCATTGAACAACAAGTGGTTCACACAGATGAATATTTTTTGATTTTATTATGCTATTTAAAGCGCATGTTTTGGAGTTTTTAAGTTCGTATTTAAGAGCTAAAAAGTAATATTTTTAGAGCTACAACATCCGATCTCTGCTAATATGTATATAACGAAAAGGTAAAAAAGGCAAAATTGTAGTTTATATTGACTTGAATCTACAAGTTAAAGAATTTGTATGTCTTATCATGTGTTATCACGTGTGTTATATCATCAATCACAACGGGGGTTCTTACGTTAATTATATTACCTACTGATCTTTACCGGTATTTTCTAGTATTTTTAAGGAAACAAAAATATATTTTCATGAGGTTTTTAATTTCAATTTTATATTATATTATAATACATCAAATACTAATTTTTTTACATTCAACAAGTTTTTGCGCAAAATCCATGTTTTAGACTATTTTTACGGAAACAAACATATATTTTCATGAAATTTTATATTATATTTTATCACATTCAACAAGTTTTTTCGCAAATTCGATCTTTTCGAGTATTTTTACGGATACATAAATATATTTTCATGAAATTTTAAATTATATTACATTCAACAAGTTTTTGCGCAAATTCGATATTTTCTAGTATTTTTAAGGAAACAAACATATATTTTCATGAGATTTCTAATTTCAATTTTCTTATAAAATTAACGAAAAGTCAAATGTACGTCACGACACTACGGGGAAAAAATACAAGTTTGGGGTGTAGCTCGCGGTAAATTTAGATTTCACCCCCCTCACACCCCTCCCCCACCACCAATTGCGCAAAAAGTACAAAACTTAAAATAATATATATTACACTATCGTATATCATAATTTTACGACTTACGCTCGCACTTCATCATGTCGTCGCGGTACAGGCGTCGGCAAATGACGCAGTTGCCAGACGACAAGTCTTGTCCGTCGAGCTGAACCGCCGGATCGTTGCGCAATACGAACGCGCAATTATGTTCGATCGATGACAGGAAATAGTCCATTTTTGATCCGTAAGGTAAGAAAGAAAACCAAGAAATTTGTTTTTCAGCAGGGTGTCGTACGATGTACGTGTTGTTCGAATAGATATAAGTTTGGTTATGACCGATTTCGATTCGATTCGCCGTTTGTTCGCCGTTTGTTTACGGATCGCTTGGCAACCCGATACAGCCACCGTTTACACGTCTTGAAAACACAACACACGTAACTTTTTTACAAAGTCCTTGGTAATATTATCATTGAGACCGTTTTCCGACGACTCGTATTTTCGGGTACTCAAAAACGTACGTGCCGACAAAAAGTCGGCTTCGAACACATTCCGCAGCGGTTGTCGTCGTATCGTTTTTTTTAAAACACCACAGTCGTTTTATATTTCTCACACTAACCGGAAGGAATTTTATGCTGCAATATTAAAGTGTTTTTTTTTTTTTTTAAATTTTTTGTCATCATTGACGTGGCCGTGTCCGCGGACATACGTATTGCAGGCTGTTACTTGTACATAATGATATTATGATTCATTCATTGACTATGAACGCGTTGACGCGCAAAACAGCCATAATTATTATTATTTAATTATATGTAATCGCGCGAAGGATTCTACGGACGAATTCTAACCGCGTCTTTTTCCGCTACGCGGTTCTTGTTTTCGCTAAAATAAATAATTCTTCTTTTTTCTTACGTTTAAAAGATCATTGTTGTTTTTAATAAAACATAATACGTATGTGTACAGTCCACTAATAAAACGATGCAACATTTGGTCCTTCGAGCCGGAAATCGAACCGGCGGCGGCGTAGGAAAAAAAAGGTATAGGCGTCAGTTTTCCAAAAATAGACTAGAAATCAAACGAAAGTAGCGTAGCTTAAAAAATATCGCAATCTTCGTCGTCGTAGGCGCATCTGTTGTTTCGGTTGTTTCTGAGCGTCGTTGCTCTGATAGTTTATTTTTGGAATAAATTTGTATCGCTTTATTATTAATATTATTCATAGGTATTACAGATATGAAATATACATTTTGTACATATTATTTTAATCGAATTCAAAATATGTAAAAAAGTTATTTTTTGTTTAGATTTTCAGTACTATAGGTGGGGCAATTGTCTATTTGATTTAATCAATATTATAATTTCTAATGTAATCCATCATATTTCCATCTATATACTAATTTTAGTGCATAAAGTATATATTATTATTAAAAAATGTTAATACTGAAATCAATAGTGAACTGCACTCTTAACATAATAAAATTGATTAAATTGAATAGATAATTTCCTTTTAGAATTGAACGTCTAAATATATATTATAAATGGACATGTAGTCGTCTTTAAAATGTCCACAATGCAATACTTCGGTTAAACGACCTACATACATTTTTAGATATTTTACTTTAATTACAATTTTCTGCCCATCGGCCATTTCGATCGAAACAGTTCAAACGGAGGTACATAATACAAGTTGGGTAAATTAAAGACCATAAAATCAAAACGATAAACAATGTTATTATTTTCAATCTTCAATTTTCTTACAATCTGAACAATACTGTTTTACTAAAAAAACATATTATATATTATATTATTTTAAATTTATTATTGTTGTTATAATATACCCCCCTTTCATTGTTGTTCTTAATTTATATTATATACAAAGGCACGAGAATTTAATTAAAAATAAGCATTAAATATAGGTTTCACAAAGGAGATTGATGGATTTTCTGATTTTCATAAAAAGTAATTCGTATCGTGTAAAAAGAAAAAAAATTGGACACTTCCCGTGGAGTGGATGTATACAATTCATAAAAAGAATGATTTCACCAAACGGATGCGACACATTATCACGAACAACAATAACTATCTGATGTACACGGTTATTAGAGTCGCGCAGAATACTCGCACGAATGATAATCTACTTGAAATTTTTCATTTTATAGATTTTTCAACGAAAAATTAAAACGTAATTAAATTCCGACTATAGTTTTCGTTGTATTAATAATATTAAACTGTACGTATCATGAACAATGACCGTCCGACGTATATGCATATTTTTAGAGAGTAACGCCGTGCACGAGTATCCGATGACATTTATGGAGAAAAAAAAACAAACGCGACGACGACGCGGTTAGGTCAGGCACATTTCGGCGAAATTAATTCGCGACGAAATGCGTGTGTTTCGCCGAAACGGCTCTCCGGATGACACCCGTGCGACGTCGTATTCTCCCGCCGTCATTGCTCGTCGGAGAACACGATCGGATCCAACTTGCCGTAGACCCGGTCGTCGAAGAACGACTCCATGGTGCAGCAATAGATCAGCCCGGCGTTGTTCTCGTTCTCCTTGAGTTTTTTACCGACCGAGTACTGGCCCTCGCAGGTGTTCGGGCACGGCGGTTTCACGTCGTCGTCGTCCAACTCGGCGTACGGGTTGTTCAGGCCCAAGTACACCGTGCCCGTGTCCGTGTCCACGTCGTACAGCAGCTTCCAAACGAACAGCGGCACGGGCACGCTGGAAGGCGGCAACAGGAAAAGCCGCCGGCGGACGCCGTCTTTGTCGGGCAGCTCGCACCACCTGAACGACCCGGTCACGATCAGATGTCTGGTCGCGCTTTTTTCGGCCATCCGGTTCCGGATCGCCTCTTCCACTTTACTCCACTCGCGGTTGTTGAAGCACTGCCACTGAGGCGTCGTGTTGGCGTAGTTAAACCTGCAACGACACCGACAAAACGTTAAGGGTGGTCGCCGCGGACAGAGGGCGGCAAGCATTTCAAGACCGCTCGGAATTTTCCACACATTAAGAAAAAATCGTCTGAAAGTCAAACCGTCTCGGACGCGGTATAATTTCAAGTTTTCCTACGATTATTCCAAGACGAAAAAAACGTATTTCGATTTTGTCAAATACCGGTAACCTAATCGTTTTCTTATTAATGTATTTCGTTTGTTTTTCTCGATACTCGGGAAAACCGTCGGGTAAAAAAATCTTCACCGCTCCTCGGACGCACCGATTAGATAATATTTATCGTTACTAGTTGACATCCCCGAAGTTAATGATTGTAACAAGTGAATAGAAAACCAAATAAGAAAACAGTTCAAATATATCGTGGTAAAATCAATACTTTTTTTTTTCACAGTGATTTGTTTGTGACATTTTGGAGATAATTCATATAAGTATATGTTTGCTTCTATCGAATCGAAAAATCATATGACTTTATTTCAATTTAATTTGTAATCCGTTTTTAAATACACTTTCAATGTATTTAGTAGGCACGTCTTTCGATTTCAACCGTTTGAACGAATTTTTCTAGAATAGTCAATTTAGTATTTTCTATTGACATGTTACTTGCAGGTTACTTTACCAAGAAGCGATGGAGTTTTGGTGTACAAAATTCGTGAGAAATATCTAACGGCCCGCCCTCGGTGATATTTAATACAAGCCCTGCTGCCCTCACGACTTTTGTAATTCCGTAGAAACTCATCTAGACGTTTCTAAAAAAACGTTTAAACAGCTTGACAATAATAATTATATTATGAATGTGACTCGTACATACGTTGCATTCTGTTGGTAAATGTAGTAAAAGTCAGTCATGGTCGAATAATGACCCCGGGCCAGAAAATGGCTGCCGTCTTTTTTTACATACTTGGCCGCTTGAGAATCTGATTTGAGAATATTTTCCGCGGCTATTATCTATAAAAAGAGCGGTTTTTTTTTAAATTTTAATATACACATCATAGACACTTGAGACGTCTATTGTTTTTAAAAACAAACTCATAAATCATAATACGTGGTTAAATAATAACGAACGGAAAAATAAAATAAAAGTTTTGAATCTCTTTTTGCCGTCGTCTTAATATGACGTATTATTGTCTATTTTCAATGACGATTGATATCATGATATTTATGAAAAACAATATTTTAATCGCATAATAAACGTATTATTACTAAAAGGAATTTTCTTTAATTCTGATAGAGGATTTATTTTCTTTTTTTTTTTTTGAAAATTATTAAGTCCGCAAATAAAGAAAAATTAATTTTTGTCTATAGATTCCTATCTGCTCTTTGCATATTTATAATATGGTTATGATTATATTATACTTGCTTAGCGTAATTAATTTTTTTATTGTTACCGTGTAACCTAACCAGGTCGTGTAGGTTTCCGGGAACCCGCGGAAGAAGCGTCTTAATAGTGGCGCGTAAACGCAAAAAATACGTCATTGCATCAATCTGACGTTCGATACTACTTACTTGGTTCTCTTTTTTGTATGTGTTATTCATACTAATGTCGCCGTAGAGCAATCTAGACAGTTTAAAAAACGGCCGTTTGTCAGTGATCTCGTAGCTATTGTAATACGGCGTCCTAACTCGGTGCCAAGCGTACAGGCTGTGCTTGGTGTTTTTGTCAAAACACACTTTGTACATGACGAGGAAACTCTTGCTGGTTCTGAAACCGACGGAGACCACGGTGTACTGGCCTTGTTGACACTTCTCCTTGGTCTCCACGAGCACCGACTTGGGAGTCGCTTGGCACTCGAAATGCTTGTACTTGTAATCGGTGCCGTTGAATCGCAACAAGTTGTTCTCCGCACAAGACACCGTCACCTCGTTCTTTTCTTCCAGATCGGAATCATTGAAATTTGAACCGGTACACGACAGCGAAAACTCGTCTCCGACATTGACATTCAATCGGCCGGACTCGTCCGGGTAAAGAATTGCGGTATTTTTGAAAACAATAGGCATTTTCTTTCTTCTGTCCTTTAATACGACCAGCGAACATTGGCCGTCCACGGCGGCGTCCACTTGATAGACAAAGAGAATACAAAATTATTTCGATGAAAAAATAATATTATTTTTCACTTATAAGGGTATACCGACTAAAGTTTTAAAAGTTCGTAACGGAGTGGAGCGCAGTTTTCGAATTTTTTTTTTTCGAACAAACACTAAGTTTCGGCAATCCAGTAAAATGGCATTGACAAAGAACTAATCGTAAATGGCATTTTCAAAACGTTAAATTTCTGTTTTTCTTCAAATATCTTTTATAAAAGTGCTCATGCCGAACTTCTTGAAAACCAAACGTTCGATGTCAAAAGCTAAATTAACTTTGCTCGCTGAGGTGTGAAACTGCAAAATCACCTAATCACCATCACTAACCAAATACTTAAATATTTTCTAGTATATCAAATATATTTAATTTTCATATGCTCTCAAGTAATTATAATTATTATGAAACCGCGACGTTATAGCTAAATGCAAAACGTACCTGTTTTGTCTGGTGTCCCAGTTTTTCCGCTTTCAGCATTAACCGTCAGGTGTAGGCAGTAAATGATAATTATACCCAAAAACATTTTCAATGTTTGTCTTTGCATACTCTACCAAAAGAAATTAATACTTTTATCAATCCACTCAATTGTTCTCCCGAGATCTGTAATCAAGAATCGCATTGAATCCATCAAAATGGATTATGAATGCGATTTTGAACTTGAGCAAATACATTTATGCTATTATTATTCACAAATGAATACAAAATATTTAAAGTCATAATAAGTATATGCATTTAAATATTTTTTCAAAAAAATGCACTATTAAAAATACTTATTTACTCACTGTTGTATTTTGCGCGTGTGGACTGTAAATTTTCTAATTTCGTAAAAATAATTTTAAAAGTCTAGAAATTGAAGTAACTAACTCAATACTAACTCAATATTATTGAAATGCAAATAATGATGTAAAATTTTTAATAATTTATTAGTGTAGTTTTATTTGAATTCTTTCTTATTTAAATAATTATGCGTTATTTATTTAAAAGAGATAATATATTTTATTCACCTAATGAATAATGACGCAATTTTAGTTCATATTGATAATTATTTATTCACAATAATTTTTGTTTTATAGATTTATAACAAAAAATAAAAATTTAATCAAATACCGATTATAATAATTTATAGCCAAATTCAAAATGTAAGATACAATTTTTTTTTTTTAGTCATTTTTCATTTTTTTTAAAATTCTATGTAAGAACCATGTAAAATATTTTAAAATGAAAATCCAAACATTTTTTTTAATGTTTTGTTTTTTGATTTTATATCCATATATTAACGGTTTTAAGAGCGTATTTTAGTGCTCGTTAATCGTGATCAATAACAGTTAGTACCAAATTTCAGTTTTAAGACGCGCCTATTTTATCATTTAAAAATGTAAACGAAAACGAAAAAAACAAAAAATTAAACAAAGGTTTTAATACATGCTTTTCATTGGAAAAACTAAAAAAAATTTCATAAAAAGTAAAAATAAATTTTGTTTTATTTTCTACTTTTTAGTTATAACTTTTGTGAATTTTTCAATGAAATTTTCAAAAATGAAAATCACATCTATTTCAATAAGAAGAATTAATTTATATCGAAAATTATATTTTATCAAAAACATATTGCCATAGACACAACGTTGTTTTTGGCCAGAATAAGACTGATGAAATTTGATTTTTGGAGGATAATTTTTTCAATTAATGGTAGGGATGGGTTTATAAGGAATTGGTAGTTCTCGTCAATTCCAACATAACAGCAAAATAACGCGTACGGTATGTTAAATATTTTAAGAATATGAATTTTTTAAAGTTTAGGATGGAGTGGATTATAACTATAAATTATTATTTTATAGTCATAGGTCTTGAACCTTTCTGCAAAATTTCAGACACCTAGGTCATCAGGAACAGGATTCAATAACACTTTCTAGATTTTAAACATTTGTACGATTGGCTACTGAAACATTGTGAATTTAAAAAAGGCATGAAAAAAAATACGAGTACGTGCCTATGTTGCTCGTTTTTACGTTTAAGCATTGATTATATAATAGACAGATAAGCCACGCTGTAGGAAAAATTGGCAGCCGATCTCAGACTGGCCGCCGTTATTGAGCACTGTAATCGATCGGCTGTCCGGGGTTACGATCAACTTAACTAGGGAGCGCTAGTGTAGCTCGGATGCAATGTTGGTGGAGGTGGTAGCTTATCGCCTCTTGGCGGACGGTCGCTGCCGTTCTATAAATAGAATTTGTTCCAATAATATAATAATATTATAATCTATCTATTATCATTGATTATAAATACTAGTATCAATGCTATTATCTATTATATATATAAAAGGACAGTCCTTTTTTATGTTCCCATTTTTGACGACACTATTTAACTTTCTTCCAATTTTTTTTCACAGAGTTTTTCCAAATACCTTTTTGAGTGTCGTCACTTCGCCCTATTTTCAAAATTCGGGGTAAAAGGGGTAAAAATGGAAAAAATAAAAAGTTGCACACTGGCGAAGCCGGGTTATTCAGCTAGTATAATTACATTTTATAGAATCATTAAAATCTTAAGCTGGGATCCCTCGCGTGGCTCGGCATTCGTTGTCGATCCATTCTGATTCTGTCTTTCATCGACATTTGTATTAAAAATTATCTGGAAATACGATAACATAACATAACATACGATTCACAAATAATAAAACACGAGCTAGTTCTGTTCATGGGATTGCGTTGGACCGGTTTGGCAAGCCGATAACGACGGTCGGTTGTTTGATACAATTCTTAATAATACACCGACCACCGCCAAGGAAACTCGCATTAAGATAAGAACAAAAACTGTATTATATAAATTATATTAAATATTTTTTGTCGAATGATACAACGCTACCTGTTGGCAGTCAATAGAAACATAATTTTAGTCACCAAAAACCCCTATACCGTGGGCTATCTGTCTATTATATAATCAATGGTTTAAGTATTCGAGAAATCTAATAAAATCCGTTTCAATCATAAACAGTTTTCCAGCGATTTCTGTACGAGTAAACGGGTTTATTGGATATCTTATTTTCAGCCAGTTTTTACGATCTAAATAATACGAGTACATACACCGTATTTTATAACGTATTATATATGTACTAGGATACAAAGAGATTCTAAAGTCTCTGTCCGATTATGAATTGATAAAAGTACTATTTTTTTTTGGAGAAGGGTTATTTTTAGCAGCGCAAATCACATAATAACATGTTTGCATATCGTTCAGTGACGAAATCATTGATAACATTTTAAAGGTCATAAAATACATCGGTGTTGTTGTGTACACTTGATTTAAAAGGATTTATCTAGTCGTTTTTACTGAATTTGTTTAGACGTGGATTTTTTTTTTCAACCCTAGAACTTGGAATAAATGAAAAAAACAATTTCATGTAGTATAAAAATAATAATTGTTACTCTATTTTCACTTAAAAATAATCGTATATGAAAAAATATACGCATACAATGTTTACATTCACGACGACACGAAACGTGTGCGTTCAACAGTTAATTAAATACATCAGTATAGTAATATATTCAAGTATAAATAAAATATGGACAACGACTTGGAAATATTAAAAATAAATGTAAACTATTCACAATAATAATATAATTATAAAATCAAAATGTAAACTCAATATGAGTCGTATAAAACTATAGGTATATACGATAATGTGTATTCAACTACACATCGTGTTCACATGGTCTCTATAATTATTTCCATAACATAAAATAAAACAAATTGTTCAGTCATTAATAGTTCACGGTTAATCAAAACGATAGATTAATCATCGCATGACTAAATATAATTGGCACAAAACGCGTAGTACTCCTCGTTCGGTACGAAATTTAATAATAATACTAATAATAATAATAACCTACGCAATTATTATTCACAACTGTTTATTATGCGTTATATATGTATATATAGATTATAATATTGTTAACGTTAATCGATTTCGTCTCGGTACGACAGTAGATAAGTGCAGTACTGTGGCAGTTTTTTTTTTTTAATATTGTTAGTGGTGGCCGAATTAACGCGCGCGCGCTGTAAATTACCTACTCGTCGAAGCGTTTTCGAAATCGTGATTGTGATTATTATTCGTCTAGTATGCGACGTGTTCACACTCGTTACTAGTCAATACGAACGACGTAACAACAAGAAAGGAATAATAAAAAAAAAAAAAAACTACTCGTCCTCGATACAACACGCACGCGCGCGCTGCTCGAGATGACGACTATTCGAGTTTACTAAATCACAATGCCGACGGAAATGTATTTTTTTTTCACTTGCGCTTTTCGGAAATCGGATATCGTCGCGTTTAAATGACGGGCGACGACGTCGTAGAAAATGAATACATAAAAACATACAAACGTGTGTTTTTTTAGCGGATCGAAGTGAAAAACGGACGCGCGGGTTCGTCGTCGATCGCACGGGACGGGAAGGAGGGAAAACAAAATAATAAATCGATCCGATCGTGACTAGTTAACAGACGCAGTCTGTCGCGACATCATCGTAAAATGATGAGAAAAAAAAAAAACGTCTCGTCGCGGCGGATCAGAAGAACTTCTCCTGTTCCAGCGGGTCCGCGACGGCGCCGCGACTGGTGCGCATGTGCCCGTTGACCAGGCTGTGACTGTTCCGCTTGATGGTGGCCGTCTCGTAGTCCGCGGGCTTGCTGAACAGCTTGGGCAGCGTGCCGTTGCCGTTCTGCACGCCCACCGTGGCCGACTTGGTGAACGACGGCGTCCGCTTGGCCGCGGCCGCGGCCGCGCCGGTGCCGGCGCCGCGGTGATGGTGGTAATCCTTCATCGGCACCGTCACGTACGGGTTCTGCTTGGTGGTGATGTAGTGCGGGCTGCTGGGCAGCTTGGGCTTGCGGCGCCGGTGCCACGCGAAGAACGCGGCGCCCGCGACCGCGGCGCCGGCCAGGAACGACAGCACGCACGCCAGGAACGTGGAGCCGCTGGACGTCACTGCGGACGGGAGAAAAAACGATTACGAACGTGCGAATATTTATATTTTATATCTTTTAAATGTTAATTTAAACTCATATAATAATAATAACAACATCATATTATTGAATATATCTTTAATAATGAAAAAACAAAACGAAAATTACAAATCCAGGTCTTGCCTGGAGTGCTATGTAAAAGAATAGAAAAGCGCTTAAATATTTACGACCGGTTTCGAATAAAATTCATCGTCGGGTGGAAAAAGCTTTTACTCCAGACAAGACCTGGATTTTCAATTTTAATTTTGTTTTTTCATTATTAAAGATGTTTTATAATATTTTGTTATAATTATTATCAGTTATATGTCACAAATTAAACTAACGAAAATCGAAAATCAAATAATCAATAAGCGTTGGCCGGCATAAGAATCGATTTTAGAAGAGATCTGCCGTCAACGACAGACGACAGAACACCGAGGAGTCAAAATGCGCAGTACAAATACGATCGTGCTTACCGATTTCGTTGGTCTCGAAGCAAGAACGAGATTCGTCCGCGGGTCCGGAACAATGTTCCACGACGCATCTTCGCGTTCGGTATTTGTAGTTGTCCTTGTCGCAAGTCGACCACTCTGACCAGTCGCTCCAGCCAACGTCCTGCATGTGCTGGCAAGGCACGTAACACGGTTCCAGCTTCTCCGAAGGACCTTCACACCCAAAGGCGGGTACCCCTTTTATCGTGCAATTGCGCGTGTACTTTTTCACGCCTTCGCCGCACGTCACGGAACACTCGCCCAAATCGGTCCAGCAACTCCATTCTTCTGAAAAGGCAAAAATAATTCGTTGTTATAACCGGTGAGCTCGGGAAGAAGAACGAAATCATACGAATAATAACTACACGAGAAAGCGCAACTACGATGTAAAATGGAAATAAATAGAAGATATCGATCAAATATTAGATGTCACGCGATATTAGTATAAGTTAACAAATAAAAGTAAAATACTTTTTATCTCGCGATAAGCTCGTTATTATTCAGATTTAGCTATTTTTATACACGTTTTATAACAACGTATAAATACGTAATGTATTATATTTTTAGATATAATATGAGTCAATACCTTTACACTCGTGCATGTTGCAAGTCCTGGTCTGTGTCGTTTGTCCTTCGCAGTTCTCAGAAGGGCCGTCACAAATTCTGGTTCTGATTTGCACGCCGCCGCCACAATCGACGGGACACGGGGTCCACGTTGACCATTCGGACCACGAATCTTCCGATTCCGACGGTTGATCTGGGAGAAAAAATAAGAAAAAAAGTTGTAAACAATCGGCTACGTTGAATCTATATATAAGAATAATATTGCGCAGAGCGCGTTGTCATAGGCGTGTGCAAGCTCAGGGGGTGCTCGAGTAAAGTTTACTAATTAGATAGGTGATTATTTATAACTTCATAACTCTTAAAAACTAAATGAAACGAAAACGTTTTAAAAATCTTTTCACCGTTCAAATAAGTTATCAAATAATATTAAACTCCATCGACAGTACGAAAAATATTGATTTCGCCATATTTTTGACATTCGTAACATTTTTTTAACGATAATATTATAATACGATTTCCGACGAAATCAGTGTTCGTAAAGAACGCAGGGAATAAAAATTTGTGTGTAAATAGTTTAAGAATTAAAACTTAAAGTAATCGCTTTTTTCTTCGAATATCTCGATAAAATACATGAAAAATAAAAATGTTTGTTAACATTTTCGAATAGCGACTAAGCACGTCATCGAGCATATTACGATTTTCTTTTTTTACTCTGAAAAATCACAAAAACGATTGCGCACTAAATTATATAGGTATGTATAGTATACACTGTAAACACAATATTACATACGATATGATGTTTAAATTATTTTAATTGAAATTTCATATGTTTTCTCGGAATTTGTAATCATAATATTTTAATATGTTTTTTCCCCTAAATGAATAGTTATATTAATTTTTTTTTTTATAATAAATTATAACGAACTCGATACTATTTAGTATTTTCTTAATATATATACTGTTCATAATGTATATTTTGTTGTGTACAATATACTCGTACTATACTATAATACACACGTAATTGTATATATAATTTGGCGCGCACTCGTGTAGAGATGTTATCGAGTGAAAAAGGATTGGCGCGGGCATTCTCGTTGCGCCTCTGCGAGCGCGTCAATTATGGACAATGATAAAGGATAACTCACCCAGTCTGTAGCACGAACCGTCCTGGCAAATTCGATTTTCTTCTTTGTCCTGCGCAATGGCTATTGCCGACATGTCCGGTTGCGGCCTGCACGAGAACCTGTACCTCTTGTGGGTGCCGTTTCCGGCCGATACCCACGGCGTCCACGAGGACACTTTTTTACCGACGTCGATGCACGGTCTCTGGTTGCACAGTTCGTACTCCTCGGAACATCCGACACACTCTTGTCCTTCTTGTGGCGGCGGATTGTCGCAGGTGCGCGACCGCTGTCGATAGCCTCCGCCGCACTTGGCCGAACACTTGCCCCACGGGCCCCACGCGTTCCAACCGGGCTCTTTCACGACGGGCGGCGAAACTGCAAAAAACCAACGCGAAATGACGATCATCGAATGACGAAGAATCTCACGGGAAAGTGCCCCCTTTTTTCCTGGCGGCGGAACTACCCCGTAGGTATAAACAGAAATATTTTCACGAGCCTTCGAACAACCCCGTCCTACGTGCGTCAGAATGAGGTTAAAACGATAAAAACCGAAGGTACAGTGGTACGCTGTTACTAAAAATTTATAAATTCATAGCCGGGACGCTAGAAACGTCTTAAACGTAATTCCCGTGAAATGTGCAAGAGTCGAAACAAACGGTCAAAAAAATCTGTTTTTTTTTTAATGTTAAACGTGGAAAATGTTTTCAAAATAACGCCATTGAAATTCAATCGATACAATGAACAAAAATCAAATGTCATAAGAGTAAATAAGTTTTTGACAGACGATGGAAACAACATAAGCGAAACGGATTCGTAACGAAAAGAGAAACGTTATGCATCGACATAAGTCTTACAGTTTTTACTAATAATCGGTCGGCTGATATTGAAAACGTCGTGATTTTTTTCTAAAGTAATTTCAAGGCCTCCGAGGAAATCCGTCCTACGGAAACGTAATCCCGCCGCCGATTGGGAGGGCCGGAGGGGGTATAAATGGTATTTTCGCTTCGTACCCGGACAAGGCGGGTTCGAGTGGCAGTACATCTCGTCCGTGTCTCGTCCCACGCACACGCGACCGCCGAACGCGGGTGCCGGATTTCCACAGGTCCTCTTTCTGACTTTCACGGCTGAGCCGCAACTTTGCGTGCACGCCGACCAGTCCGACCAACTGGACCATTGTCCGTGCACGGTGCAATTGGTCACCTGTGGTGGAGATAATAATGACAATAAAAATAAACGCAAGTCAATAATGATATTTCATATGGGCGTGTAGATGACGGCGTTGTCGGGTATGGCGCGCAATCGTGTTTACATTAAACGCGCACGAATATAATAATAATTACGCCGCGTACAGAGCTCTGTGTATGAGGCGCGTAGGAGATATTTCTTTTAATTTCTCGGCCGCGCGCGTACACGATGCGGTGTGCGACTACTAATTTATCTATGATCTCGGACGCGGGCATTCGTATACACCCGTCGTCGTCCGTAAGCGTACTCGAAGGAGTTTCCACACCCCCTCCCTCTCCCCGTCGAATGGGCGTGAAACGATTTTACACCCGGGTCGGACGGGGAGGGGTGGGGGCGAATAACAAAGCTGCAAAGAGCGCGTTTTTATGAAAAAAAAAAAAAACGCATTGGAAAAATTTACATACGAAACCAATTTATGTGGTAGCGTTGTACGCGTTAATATATCGGCGGCATGGGGAGCGAGGGGGGAAAAATCGAGAGACGACGATAGGTATCTCCGCGCGGTCGTCGATAACAAGGAATATGTATAAATTATAATATACGTGCGTGCGCGATGGTCCAGATAATAGCAATAAAAATTATTCACTGTTATTATTTTTAAATTTTTTCTGCTGCTGCTAACGTCGTTTAATCGTTAGCGCCGTGCACGCGGGCCCCCGCGAATTATAGTCCCGAGGCTCGGTACGATGACGATAATCACGTTTCGAACGAATCAGTGTTGATCGTACGAAAGCGATGTGTAAATGCGCCGAGATATGAACGAGAAAATATTGCATCGGCGGTGATATATTCAATTGAAAAATTGTGTTTACCAAAAAAAAAAATCGTATAGAATACTTTTAGGAAGAAACCGCTCAAAAAGTATTCCAAAGTATACCACCGATTCAAATACTAAATAAACTAAAAAAAAACCGGTGTAATTCAAAAACTTTACAACGCCGAATTCGTGGAAAACGGTCTCACCTGCGTGGTGGGTCCTTGACAGTCAGCCCCGCCGTACTTGGGTTCGGGATTCGTGCACGTCCTGCTCGAGCACAGACACTGGTCCACGGACTCTTTGCCGTTGACGTTTTGCGTGCACGGAGCCCAAGAGGACCAGCTGGACCAGGCCCCGTCGATCGGCCTGGACCGGTCCGGACACTTGTTCACGTCCTGGCTCCAATTGTACTCGAATATGTTGCCGTTGGTCGGCGGCTGACACTTCTCCACGTGCGCGTTCCATCCGCAGTACGGGTCCATCGCGTTCAAACACGCCTCCTTACTCCTGTGACGGCCGCAATGCTGGGCCGGGATTTTCAGCACCCGGTCCCGAGTGCCCACGTAAATCGATTCCTGTGAACGATGAATTATACGCTAATTATAGTAATGGTCTTGTGTTTAAACGGAAACATTGAACTTAGTCCCGGAACATACGTATTATACTCGTATTTTCGAATCCTAAGAGAAAGATAAAAGAAAGAATCATATGAAATTTAAGATAATAATTGGCGTCCAAACGGGTTGTTGAAACTTCGGTGTACCCGAACGGACTCGGGATGTTGAAATCGTCGGGCGATTTTCAGAAAAATGCCCGAACGTTTTATACGTCCCGAGCATTCGGACATCTTATCGTCTCGGGACTCGGTTCGGTGTCGTTTTGAAACTAGATCGTTCGTCGAGGACGCGGGTTTTTTGGAAATGTCATATGATAATTATGATACACGTACCGTGGTCTTCAAATATTGCAACGCCATGATCTGAGAACCGTCGGAGCTCTCGGGGAAGATGTTCCACTCTTCCAGCGTGCACGTGGCCGACGACTTCGGCAGGATCGTAATCTTCTTCACGGTGCCTCGGGCGGTGGCGACGTACAAGACTTTCAGCGACCCGTGCTGCTTGGTCGGCACGACGTCGACCGCGATGTGCGTCAAGATTTCCAAGGGCTTGTAGTACAACGGGGCCAGCGTAGAAGACTGTACGGCGTTGTCCATCAGTTGGTATCTGTAAACGTAAGTACACGATGAAATGACGATGATAATAATAATGATATTAGAGCTGAAGAAAATGTGCGATTCCGCCGGCCATCGCGTCTAACGACCGGCGTCGAATAACGCCCGCGTCAGACTCGCGTGAATATTATCTAGCGTATGCGATGCGGTAAACGTAAATCAAAAGTCGACGCAGGCGTATTTAATTTCGGACGTAAATAATTATGTCATTAATAACACGACGTTCGGGACCACTTTTATTATTTCTTGGCCGTGTCAATCACGAAAAGATTTGTACGAATGTTCGACTTACGCACATCTACAATTAAATAGTATGTAAAAAAAAAGAAGGAAAAAAAAACCCGTTTAGGTAACTCAAACGCAATTATTAGAGCTCTCGTACGGTACTCGACTGGGCCGTAAATAACTCGCGCACCGTGTTACAGTATAAAATATGTATATACTCGCATTATTTCGAGTTTTCTAAATTATACGTCTGGAACGGGTGTACGGACGATTAAGAATTTAGAGAACATATTGCGCTGTGCAGTCCACGACGTTATTCTAAATAATACATTTTGAACTCGAGAGTTGGTACCATACACGGCCGCAGACTATAAATATCTAAGACACGTCAGTAAGTACAATGAAAAAATAAAGAACTAAAAGAATAGGAGAATAATTTAATATGAATTAGTCGATTTGCATAAAAATAACGAGTACGACAACGATCCGACCACCGCCGGAGTTATTGTATATTATTATTATTATTATTATTGTACTACAGCGATTGCCACTCAAACATTTTAAACTAGGAATTTATATTTTTTGTGGATTTTTATTATAATAGAATGGAAAAGCTAATCTCAATAGTCGTTATTAGTGGAATACCTCGACGAGTCGATTATCTGATCCGGATCCTGTCTTTGGCAGTGTCCGTGGTTGAGCTGATGCGGCGGGCTGAACCGCAACCATTCCGAATTCACGGTGGCTTGGTGCTTGAACGGCCCGTTGAACGCCGCGTTTATGGCGGTCAGATTGAAACTGCACACCGCCGAACCGACTATGCCGTTGCTGCGAGCGAGACAAACAAATAGATTAGTAAAATACTTAAAATGTCCCGATGACCGCGAACGGTTTTCGAAAACGATATTATCATCAAAACGTTCTCCGGGCACGGCACGGGCCGCATTACCTGGGCGTAGTGAACGTGGCGTACACCAGACCTTCGTCCGGCAGATAAGTCATGCCTTGGATCTCGTCGAAGTAAAACGGATATTCGCCGGGCAGCGAGCAGTTCAGACGGGCCTTGATGAACGTGGTCCAATTGTCTCGCAGCATGGTTTGTCCGCCCACGTCGTTCTTACACACCCTGGCGATTCTCGAGTAAACCCTCTGCAACACGATTATTATTATTATTAACTAAATGCCTATACGCTCGTATATTATGATTTCGCTTCGAATCCGATTATTATATAATAATCGAGTAGTCCGACGTACGTATTTCTAATACAAATCGGTAATTATAACGATAAAATTGGTCAACTATATGATATTTATTACTTGGGGCATCACGGGTGTTTATCTTGGAGGGGAGGGGTTAGAACGTACCACGTCTGATCTCGACACTCGTGTTTTTTTTAGTGTGTGTGCGTCACCGGTAAATTTCGGCAATCAGTCATTATTATAGTAACGACTAGTGCATTAATAGCAATGGCTAATTCGATTAGACGACGTGGACGTTGCCTAGACATGACGTACAATAATTACTAGCCAAATTGAGCGATATTTTACTTATTTATGTTATTTAAAATCACTCTTATTGTCGGTCTATTTATTATAGAACACTTTTTTTACTTACAGTGGAAACAAAAATTCAATTATAATTATAATTATGGCTTCTTTCGTAATATTGCGGTACTCGTTTTAGTTCCGTCCGATCGCGATTTCCACGACCGATATATATAAAAATATGAATAACATCAGAAATTTCAATATTACAATATTTAAAAATGTTTAAAGCTAATCTTACGAAAAAATCGACGACCGAAAACATATTAAAATGTTGTTACGTGTATAACGTATTATAGATCAAATCTAATTGAATATTATAAAACTAAAAATATAACAATAATTTATAAGGCAAAAGTTAATATAGAATTTCACACACAACGAATCCATAACACCGAACGAATACTATTGACTAAAGTTATCAATGAGTCACGGTGATGTACTCCGATTTCCAATAATGATTGGTGGTGAGTTCCGACGTTATTGATTAGTCATTACCTACATTGACGTAATTATCGCCGAAATTGACGGTAACATATTATTATACATTAATATAAACAATGACGTAAAAACGTATCGATTTATTTTAAAATTCAATTTTTACAAAACTAATTTAGTATTATTTGTTTTTACCATCGCTGCCAAATGTTGAATATTATACTGTCTTAGAAAATAAATTCAGTATTTCATGGACTTTCGATCTAACAATAATATATTGAATAATAATAATTAACAGTAGGTACTGTTTGAAAAAAAAAATAATAATGCACACGCGTAAATAAATGCGAACGGAACACCGAGAGCCGTGAGCGAGTATAAACGATGCAATAATCGTTTAAGTCACTCGAGACGATATTTACGTTAATGTTCTAGAGTATTAATTCAGATCGACTGCGTCGTACGAGCGTTCAATCTTGCAGCCAAACGGACATGGTCGTTGCGCTTTTCATTCGAGATCGAGTTCGAACATCCGAGCGGGCGAACGAGTTTTTTCTTTGTCTTTATTTAAAACAAACGATCCTGTGCCTATAGGTGCGACGATAACACGGACCGGGTGAAACACTTGGCGAGAGAAAATACAACATTTACGACGGTTTTTATTAATTTATTTTCTTAAATTGATTTAACGAATCTCCGCGCCGCGCCGCCTCGGACATCGGCTCAGAGGGTTACCCGCAATCGCACGAGTATTCGATAATCTCTGGATCGAGTGATCGGAGTGTTTATAGAACCAAGGCGTGCGCGGAGCTTCTTATATAGAAGTTTATTATTGCTTCTTTCCGAGCGGTTTTTAGATGCAAATCAGCGTCAAAGGTGTGGCCAGATATATATTTTATATATGGCGGTTATTTTTCTCGAGGTGATATTTCGAAAAGACCGCGGACGATCGGGCGATGTTAAAAAACGATAGTGTTGAAACGCGTTCGATAATAATACTAACGATATTGTCGCGCGACTCTATGGGGAAATCGCGTAAAACTCCGTTTGGGTGCGAACAGCAGGGCTCGGGGGAATCGAGTAAATCGGGCGTAAATATTATCACAGTGTAGATTATACGTATTTGTTTACCTTGCCGCAATTGATGTACTCGACGGCGCTCTCTCTGAACAAAAAGTACACGTAGTCGTCCGTTTCGAACGAGCCGACGAACTGCGGCTCGTTCAGCCACTTGGCGTCGTAGTTTTTGGTCCGCAGATACGTGGCTCCCAGGTCCCGGACGATGGCCGAGTCTCCGCCGGAAAAGTCCACCGGGCCGCCGGCGAAGTACTGCCCGTTGAGCGTGATCATGGCCGTGATGTTGGACAGCGGGCTGTAAGGACACTTGCCAATGCCCCACACCGTTTCGATCGTGTTGTTGGCGTTCTCCATCTGCAAGTGCAAACGAAAATATTAACGAGCTAGTCCGACAGCGCGTCGAAGCGATCGAATACTACAACGACAATATGATTAGAGGCGTTCGTCTTTCATTTCCCACAAAATTTTTCCACCCGAAAATAGCCGTTTTATCACTTTATTTTTACCGACAAACTCGCGATGTTTTAGAGACGTTTGTACATTATGACCGAACCGTTCGTTTTCCACGATTTTTTTGACGCTTCGAAAATTTCAATTATTTTCATTAGTGGTAATGATTATTGAACGACGATATCAAGTCGAAACAACAAATTAACGGGAAAAAAATGAACAACTTACATCTTAATTAAAAGTTGTCAATATTTATCTTAAGTGGCTCTCGATTAAAAAATGATGAAATATGAGAACGATTTTACATTTTGATTTCAATTTCCCCTTGTAATTAAACCCAATTTAAAATACATTAATTTCAATGTAGTTGTAAAAAAGAGATTATTGAAATGACTAATAACTATTTAAAACACTTTGAATATAACTGAAGCGGTTACATCTGTCAGATATACAGGACTATACACCTCTGAATTAAATGAATTCGAAAACTATTTAATCAAATTGCTTTACAAACGATTTGTGTATGTCAAAACCGCTATTGTTGCATAAAACGCTAAAACTGCCAAGACCTTCGGGACCGAAGGCGATTTTCAGATTGTGCTAATAAACGTTATCTGGCGATCTTTATGGCGGTCGCGACGGTCGAATAGTACGCGTTATAATGGAACGTATAATTTCGTATTCTTCTCGTTTGCGTCCGAGGTGTATACGCGCGGCTCGCACGAGTTTGGGAACCGAACGCGAAGACTGAAAAAGTAGGACGTTCTAGAACAGTACGATGTGAGCGCGAACGGACGCTTCCGACTGTAGATAGTGTACAATACGTAAGAAACGTTATCACAGGACATATTTCGAAACTAAAAGAAAAGAAAAAGACGGATAGCCGATAAACATGATTTTGAAACGATAACGTGCGCGTGCCGATTTCACACCGGCCGAGCCGCGACGTCGGGTTAATGCGGCGAACTCTAATATCGAGTGACAGAGCCTCCTTAGAATCGTAAAAAAAAAAAAAATAAGAAAACAATATTTATGATCGATCTATTCTATTCCGCCGCCGCCGCGCCGCCGCCGTGCGATAGTTGCGCGGCGCGCGGTATCGTCGAGCCCATCTTTGTAGTAACTCGAAACTAGTTTCATGCGGCGCGGTCGTATAATATTCCCATAGAGCACTTAGCGCGTATATTATACGAGTTGTCATCATATACCCGTCGGGGTCATCATATTCTGTATAAAATAGATATTATTATTATTATTTTTATCTTACCTCTCTCCACGTGCACGTCGGCGAAAACGCTCCGGTGCCGCACGCGAACAGCCGCTTGCCGTAGGACAACAGGACTTTGACGTAATTGTGACAGTTGTCGGCGCTTTGGCCTTTCACGCCGCAAAGGTCGACCTTCTCCTGGTCGGCGGGCCAGTGGGCGGCCTGGATTTTTTTCAAATCTTCCAGCCGCAGACGGTATATGTTGTCTCTGTTGAATAAAAAAAAAAAAAAAATCGTGACCTCTTTGTTTTTTTTTAATGAATAAACAACGAGCGCACGGGTACGGCCGCGTCTGGCAAGGACGTTCCGAACCACATGTTCGCCAAACGTTCGCGAAACCCGGCGGTTTTCGGGATGGAGACGGCGAAACTAGTTCCGCGGACTCGGGTTCGGGGAAACACGACGGATCGCGCGAAAATTTCCATTCTCCGGGCCGTCGCGCGCCCGAAATTCGAAAAATTCCTCACGGCGCCGGCGCAAATCGCGACGGTTACGCCAGGCGGCGCCGCCGTGTGGGCGCATTTCAAAAAAAAAATAAAAATAAAAAATAAAGAAACTGGTTTACGATGCGTATAATGAATACGTATATAGGTATACATAATATTATATCGACAAATAATTTAATTTATCATTATTGCATAAAAATCCAACGGGCACCGGGTGTATATTTTTCATTTAAATTTATTTTCTCCCGCTCGAGAATCGTCCACCTTTCGTCGGCTCGTAATTCTCCGGCGTTATGATCCAGATGCGCGTGACAGGGACGATAAAATAAAACCGTCGCCGCCGCGCGGTAATTGCGCTACGTAGGTCGAAATTTTTTTATCGCGCTGTTTTATTAATGAATTCGAAATCGGACCTAATAACGGGCGTGGGTTTGAAACCCCACCTGCTCGCACTGCGGTCTGCTGCTGCTGCTGCTGCTGCTGCTTAATATACGGCGATGCGACGACGTTCGGAGAAACAAATATTTTGCAACGTCGAAACGCCAATAGAATAGGAACACCGGTGTGTTCGGGTTTACTGCCCGCCGTCCATACTCAAACGATCGCGAGACGACTGGAAAAAATTACGAAAAACCCCGTCCGTAAGAACCCGAGGATCCGAGTGTTTGGTCTTTTGTTCCGTTCGCCGTGTACTTTTATTATTTATTCATGCGCGATTATAAAAAGAACGGTAAATCACATCGTATTAGGAAAACGGTTTTTTTTTCTCTCCGACGAAGGTCGGTGCAACACACGTCCACCGCGTTTATCTCGTATTATAATATAGGTAATTATAATTCAACGTTATAAAACGGTTAACATCGCGCGGTTAAACGACAGTTTTTATGTTTACAACACAAGACATGAGAAAAAAAACCTACGATTCTTAGTTATTAAAGTTAAAAAAAACTTCTGTGAGAAAAAATCAAAGCGAGCGCGTGCCTGTCGTGTCATCCGTATCCGCGTCCAACGTTTTGAACTCATAGCGCGTAGCTCATAATTAACGTTATCCTTTTCGTGTATAATATTCTCGACAATCGTTTTCACATTTTTTACATGAAAACGAATGCATAAGCTGTTTGATTATTTTATTGCGTTTTAGATTCGAATAATAATGGATTTCATATTTTATACGGAAGTATGGTCATTTGTAGGCAACGTAAGCCGTTAACGTCACGATAAATATGTAAATATCACCCGTGTCTATAATGTAGGATTTTCGTAGAGATTGCGAGAACGAATTCTCGCGAGATTTACACCGGTTAAATTATCATGTAGGTTTTTTTTAGCCTACACAGTTTTTGCCCCGTCAACAACGCATACCACGCGGGTCTCGTTTAAACGGTTTCAGAGTGAACGGAAAACGTAATCGTTAAAATTAACGAGAAGCCTTAAACAGCAGCTGGCTGAATAGTAATTATGACGACACGAAATGTCGTGATGAACGTTTTTTCACCGCAGTCATTCCGATAATATTGTATCGTACAATATTGGTGGTTTAACACGCAAGGAGAGGGCATGATTTCCATACTGTGCGAATTTTAAAGAGAGAAATATGCTTCGTTTTCATGATCAAAAAACCAAATTAATTTAATCGAAAAGACATTCTTTTGGTATTTCGTTAAAGGAGTTTGATTTTATTTCCAGTTAACAATTATAACTACGACGCAGATTTTATGACTATGAAAAAAATTAAGTCTGGACCGCTAACGTCGAAACGGCGGCGTTCGAAACAATACAACTGTGGCGGCGTCTATCGTCATATCCGAATTCATAATAACAATCGAGACGTTAGAGGTTTAAAGTCGAATTTAAAAAAAAAAAAACCAGTAAATTAACAACATAAAATTTCGAACGACTATATCCGACGACGGTTAGAACAAGACTGAAACGACCAAGACTGATTGAAGAAAGCCTGCGATTTTCGTTGCAACAAATGTCGCCTTATTATCCCGATTTCCGGCTGTACCGTTTAATCGCTAGCGAGCTGGCGGAGTCTGACGTCAACGAAAAGCTTTATTGCGATTGTTTGTTTATTAGACTTTGAACACGACCCTATACCATTGTCTGGCCAGATAGAGCAGGCGATGTGGCAAATTACCGGCTGACGCGACGGATTCACGGCGTATTTGATGTGAGCATAATCTGCTCAGAAGTCGCGCGCACGAACGCCGCCGAACAATACGGTCATTAATTTCCTTGAAATCACGATTATAATAATACGCGGTAATCGATACGCGGATAGTTATGGACGAGCCGGGCAACGTGCGTGCCGTGCGAGTTATTTGAATATTTCGTACGGTGTGTCGTTATTGTGCATAATATAACACACACGGCAATGTGCCGCGAGAGAAGAACCGAACGTTAAGACAATGGAGAATCTCGAGTTTACGTCCGACGGGTTGGACGACGACGACGACGCCTCCCGACCACCAGATATTCAATAATAATAATTAAGTGCTCGTCGCGTTATAAAGTTGTGAGAACGCGCGCGCGCGCGCGCGTCCTTCCCCGGGTGTCGGGCGAACATCGTGCGTTCCCGTGATGTTAAGCGCGTGTGCGTGGTGTTAACCTATTATGTTGTGTTTTCGTTTTTAAATTTACATCTCCGACAAACGTTTATATTACAAGGCGAAAGAAACGAATGACGATCGTAACGATACGATAAATTCGACGGTTTCGCGCGATGATTACAGTATACGGACGGAACCGGTTTTCGAAATACATAAGTCACCCGATAAATCGGCGTGCGAAAGATCGCCAATGGACGATTGGTCGCACGCGTTTTATCGTCAAAAGCAATAGTAAAATAATAACAGCTTGTCGTGTGAAACCGGTCGTCGCGAAAATCCTCGCGAACGAGTGTCGGAAAAACGGGCGCGGCTCACGGGTGTCGTTCGACATTTTCCGCTGTGTAGGCGATGATTTACTGACGCTCGAAACCTTATGTTTTCACGTGTTTTTATTGTCTGGTCAAAACTCGTTGGTTTTCCACCGAAATGTTCAAGGATTCGGCACGTTGTCGGCTTCTCGTCTATATGTCTCATTATCGTACAGACGATTTCGATAAAAATTCACGAGATTTGTATAATAAAGCGTAACATAATATTTTAAGGACTTTTTCCGGTCGTTTTGAAAACATAAATTACACGTACACGTGTTCGATAGATTTTTCACTACGTTCAATATACTACTACGCGCGTCATATTTGCGTTTAAGTCACTGTACCGGTCGACTCCGTTGGCGAAGGAAAAAGAAAACACGCTCGCGTACAGCTGCCGCCTATAGACGCTGTCTACGTCGCCATTATTATTTCCAGCGAGTTTATTGTACATTATTACGCGCGTGTAATATACAATCGCTCGTCTATGTGCGCATCGTGTTTTTTTTTTAAACATTTTACTTTACGACTTTACTCGTCCGTCGTCTCTCTCTCCCCCTCGCGACCGGCAAAACGAACGACTACGACGACTTACTAACCGAACGATGGCGCGACAAGCTAATAACAACTAGACTATTATAATACGCCTAATACGCACGCCTGATAAGAACAACAATATACACGCACACGCGACGCGCATTTGCCCACGTAAAACAGATCCGAACCTATTATATACGCGTGACGCGTGATTTGTCCGCACATTACCCACTATCCGTGTATCGAACACATTTTAATAGCGACAATAATAATAATAATATCGAAACACGTCGTCGCTGTCGTAGCCGTCGACCGTAGAAACGTAACTCATTGCTCCACACACTGCAGTTTTGTTATTTCAGAGCTACGAGTATATTGTACGAGGACGACCGCGAGTGTGAAAAAGATCAACCATTTTACCGCGCTGTAAATGTATTTCTAATTTTCATCTTCTCCGAGTCGGCCCGTCTCCCGCGTCTCTCTATTATTCACTCCGCGGTAGGCAACCGAATCACGATGTATTTCGACTCGCGGCCCCCAAAGGAACGTCCCGACAATATATTATACCACCGTGTAGTGAGGGCGATAAAAAGCTATTTCAGTCGCGACCGACGTATTTCGTCCAACATTGATATTGCCTTCCCACTCGAGCCGTTTATTTTCCGTTACGCCTTTGTTTCCGTCGATATTGCCGCGTGACACGAAGGATTTATGTTTTGTGAGAACCGCGGTGGTATAGATTTCACCGTCTGGCGCTGAGGTTTGTATACTTTTTCGACCGTTGGACGGAAAAAAGAACACTCCGGCCGTCGTCGAAAATTAAACTTTCGGCGATAAGAAAAGAGCAACGCGACGTGGCCCAAATGAAATAAACATTGAGTACGGCTGGTACAGAGGTGCATGTCATCGTGTTACGAGTACACACGCACTATGATTACTGTGAATACAAAACAAATCGAGTCGATCCGTTTAGTAGTGGTCTGATGTTTTTGTATTGAGAGCACTCGTGGACGACGACGTGGACACTTTAAGCGTTAAAACGCACCGAGACGAGTATGTTATGCAAACACGATATTATTAGATATATATTATTTCGTCCGTGTGTCGAGAATATATTATAATCACGCGTGTTTCTTTCGACATCGCGCCGAGACAGCTCTCGTTGTCTGTTGAAAACACGAACGCAAATATTATCATCGCCGACGAACACGGACCGTTTACGTCAATAGGAATCTCCTCCATTTTCACGCGGCACGAAACACTCGAAATAATGATATTATTTTCGCGTGTTGATAAATAAAACACGGCCGAAAAATCCGGCGGTAAAGATAAAGCGAAGCTCGCGCGCAATCCGATCGCCTCGAAACGATGTAACTCAATAATACGTATATATCGCATATATGGTAATAGAAGTTTACAATAATATGATCTGGTCCGCGGCAACGCGGTCTGAAACGTAATGACCTGCTCGCGCTGCAGTGCGAGTACCTCTGCCTAGTACTCATTCGGGAAATGTAAACATCTGGAATTAATTGGTACGTGCCACAGGTCGCGTACGAAATGACAATCGCTTCGTCGTTTACAATATTGCCCACACGAAACGTTACGTCGTCGTAGTCGTACGACGACGGCTCGGGGGGAAAAAAAAAAAAAACGAAACAAAACAATGGATAATAATAATACGTCGTCGTCGTTCTCGAACGCGCGCGTATAATAATATCTCGAGCTCTCCGCGTACAGTATACAATATAGCGTGTGCGCACATATCGTTTAATTACAATAATTTAACTCTCACGTCGCTCGATATCGTCGGTTTGTTTTTACTCGGTTATATAGTTTTTTTTTTTATTTCACTTTTACCCGGGTATTATTTATAATAATCGTCCGTGCGCGGAGGACGCACGGACGACGCGTAAAATATTATACCTATAGTACGCCGCACCGTTAATAACTACTATGCGATACATTTAAATATAATATTATGGTATTATTTGGCCGGTGTTTCTCTCTGTGCGCGCCGAATTCGATTAGAAATAAAAAACACCACCGCGGCGCTCGGGACGAATTGTTTTATTATCATCACATCGACGAGCCTTTTAATTATTATTATTTGAAGACGTCGAAATAATAACAGACCGTTGTGGAAATGAATAGGGAAAAAAGTCACGATCGAATGCTTTACATTTTGCTTTTAGCAATTGAGTGTTAAAATGATTTAATGAATTCAATCGTCTAACGCGTTATATTTAATAGGAGGTACGCAGAGGTGTTGAGATGTCGAACGCGGCTGTATACAAAACGGCTCGTTAACTTAATAGTCGGCGACGAGTAATAATAATACGCCCAAAGTAACGATGTTTTAATATGTATAATTATTACGAAAAACTTTGATTTGCTATTTTTTTTTTTCAATCAATCCGATCATTTAGACATTTTAGATCGATTTTCCGTCGGGATGAGGGGCAAACGTCGTCGTTCGTTTATTGAGAGTTTATTACTCGCGATTAATTGCAAAAGGTAGTAAACATAGCGTACGCTTCGATGGATAAAGCGAAAATTTTAGTTTTTGGCGACACGCCTTGCGTCGACGGCTATCTCGCGGGCGCGAAGGAAACGGGCCGTGAAATGATTTCGATGAAAAGTCTTCGAGGGGACGTCCGACGGGAGAGTGTTCGGAAAGTATATGCATAAAACGCCCTATACACGCGTAACGAGTGTGTACGTCGACGACCGACGATATCGTATTGTTGTAAACGGATTCCCCACCTCCCCTTCTCGTCGCGGTGAATAATATCGCACGTTTACACGTGCGCGCGGCTCAATGATAAATCGCGATTCTCGTCTTGGGCGCTGTAAATAAACGCTATTGAGTGGTCGATCGATCACTGAAATCGAAATAAAAATAATCGTTTTTTTGTTTTCGCCGCTACGCGATCGTCGTGTCGAGTGGGAGTCGTTTCAGTCGTCGTCGTCGTCGTCGTCGTTGGGTTTTCGCCCACCGGTTTCAGCTGCTCACGGTCCGCCGGGAAGACGACCGTTTACAACAATAGGCGCCGAATACGCATCAGATAACCAAAGACAGATATGGAGGAGGAGTAGTAGAAGAAGAAGAAGAAGAAGAAAGAAAAGAAACATTGATATTCCATTATGGACGCGCGCTCGTTTCTCTTTCTCGTCGTACGCGCGCGCGCGGGTTTGTTATTATTATTTTCTTTTTTTAACACCTTTGATACGACTGCGGATCACGCTGTGCGCCCGTATCGCGCGATGGGACGTCGAATACGGCGACCACCGCCGCCGCGAGAAAGGTTGCTCCGTCTCGATACGAAACTCGCCCCGTGGGCACAACACTCGACGAAGCGTCAACGACGATTTGTTTTCATTGCGCCGCCGCGCTGATAAGAACGACGAGTCGTCTAAAACCCGCGATTATGGAAACTGCGCGCGATACGCCGGATGCGTCGCGATTAGAGAGAGCACAGTCGGAAACCCCGTAACGAATTCTCAACATGATAGCCACACATGCGCACTAAATCGACAAAACGAGCAATAACGGGTAATGCGTGTAACGGTTAGACGAAACGGATGCGGAAGTTTAACGACGCGATACGATAAACACGAATTCAATTTGATGCTCGACAAACAAGGCGTCGTCGTTAATGATAATAACAATAATATTACACTCCGTGTTGACCCAGACGCTTTTGAAATATCATCGAGTCGCTTGCTCGTTTCGCACGCGAACGACGATGTACCGCCGCCGATATAAAATATTATCATACCGCGACCGGCCTCAAGACGAGGGGCTATGAATATTCATAGATAATTTCAATCGAGCTGTTTTTCACGCTTTACCGCGGAACATCGTTTTGTACTAATTACACACATTTTACCGGAATTAATGATACATAAATAATGCTTTCGGTGATACCTTGACGGATAAAATAGTAAACGTCATTGTGACGAACCTGTTTGTTGACAGTGTGGAATGCGCGTGTGACTTTTCGGCGTTCGACACGAATTTCTACGTTTTTACGGGTTTTTTTTTTTATTACTATTACCGCGGCGATGGTAACGCGTATCGAACGAGTGTTTTCATCAGTCGATATCGAGAGGAGCCTTCGGGTGATTTTGAACTCGTTTTAAACGGAAAACCGTGACGGAATCAATACTCATATTGGTAGGTGAACGTATGCACGAAAATAACGAGGGAGAAAATCGCACACAACGCAAGCAAAATGCAGCGTTATCGCACATTGAAAACGAGAAGTTTGCACCGCGGCACGGCAATAATAACGTTTGCCGTTCCGTTTCGCGATGTTATTCAATTAATCAAACGCTGCGGTCGTTATGACAGAGTATGCGCGCGCGCTCGCACATGCATCGCGATTCGTATGCGTTGCATGTGCATGTATCATAACAATACGATGTGTTTTTTTACCGAAAAATAATTCAAGAGAAAAAATAAAAACCTCGCGCACATAATAATATGATATTATTATAATAATATAATAACGTCTTCGTTCGCAAACGGGTGAGCAGCGCGCCATATGCGTGCCATGTTTTATATTTCGTTGCTGAAATATTATCATTATTAAGCACTGGCCGACGACAAAAAAAAAATAAAATAAAAATAAACGTCGTATGCGCATTATTATTACTCTACGGTTACACATTTATATATTTACGTGTTACGAGCAGTGTACGTCATTATACACTGTTTACTATAGATGTGTGTGTGTGTGAGTAATGCATACGTATTATTTACACGACGATTTTAACGAACTAATAAAACAACCGGTGACTTTTTAAACAAATTGACATTATAATAACATCGCGGGCCGCTGTAGACTATTGAATTTCAATACCTACCGTCGTCGTCTACTGTTTCCGAAAATCGTAAAAATCCGAGACGGCTACTTTTGGGACCGTTTTTTTTTTGTGTGTGTGTGTGTGTGTGTGTTTTTTTTCCGTTTTGCTCTATTCGTTTCGCCGTTAAACCCAAACCAAAACGCAGTAGGTAGGTGTACCTCCTGTATATTGTAATATCATTAACGACACGAGAGACGTAAATAAAATAGAAAAAGAACACGTTTCGCGTACGGGGTTGGTCTCCTGGTTTAAATGACCGCGTGAAACGCTATGCTAAAAGTAGAAGAAAAAAAATAACGAATAAAAGAAATAAAAATAAATAACGGCCGATGCACATACGCGCGCGCGCGCGAACGTGACCGAGACGAATCGTGACAGCCGCGCGATCGATGTCCTCGGGTACGCATCGGACGTTATAAACATAATAATACTTTACACAGGTACACCAGGTATTTACGTTTAACAACGGTATTACTCTCTTCCCCGCCGCCACTGATTTCTCTTGGAAATGTTTCTATATTTATTTATCTCTCTTCGAAATTTTTCTATACTTATTTATTTTGCCAGCATCATCAATACAATGCGCGTGCCTGCCTACGACGTATGCTGCGGTGACGTCGTCACTAGTCCCGCCGGTCGTACGTCTAAATCGAAGTAGGTACCTATACTATTATCGGTGGCGTATCGGAAAAAATAAAAACGAACAATTATTCAGGAAAAGCCGTTTATTCAAACGACTTTTATTTGCAATATTTTCGACAAAATCTGTCGTCACCATTATAAGCGTGCGTGTACGATTATTTTTTTTTTCACACCTTACGTTCCTAACTTTTTAACAGGACATCCAGTCTATTAAAGTCTCCGTGTGTCAATGAATTTTTTTTCAGTAGGTATGTATTTTACGCGTGTTTCATTTGCAAAGATTTTCCGATCTTCGAGAAGAAGAATGTAAAACATGTGTTGTTGATAAGGACATCTTTCTCGTATAAAAAATTCGAAGCTTAGAATATGTGCATAATCCACATTCTTTTGCTCGGAGTTGAGAAAATTTAAATAACAATTCTATGTACCCCCGAGGACCCCGGGAAATGACAATTTTGCCCCTGCAGAATGTCCTAATGAAAACTACAACATTGAATCCACTTGATCGTTATAGTTGAAATTAAAAAGGAAGTTTGGGTGAACTTGGCCCGTAATATAGCCAATTCCTTAAATAATGAAATTATTAAAACCAAGTATTTAAAAAAAAAATAGGCATATAGGTGTTGGTAGGTATAATGACGTGTTTCATTCATAATTCGTATAAAACGCGGGCGAAATGATCGAGCGAAATAATTGAAAATTTAAGATTTGAACTATTCGTGTTTTATGTTTTACATCGTCGAGTCGTTAGTTTACGGGGTTGCATTCCTGGCGAACTTTAGAAATTGATTAGCTCTCTATAAGAGAGTTTAAGTCCTCTAGACACCGGTGATATTTCATTTGAAAAGCAGAGCCGATACTGGTAAGGACTGCTTTGTCAGCAATATAAATATGAAAGTGTCGATAATAAATACCGTGGACGGCGCGGGGGCTTCGCCCCCGCGGAATACTCTTACCATAAAAAACATAGCCCACCCACAAATAAAGTTCTACGAGCAGTCGCGCCTATAATATGTCGTGCACCACCTTTTGTTGCAGGATCTTCCATTAATTAACGCCGTCGCCGGCCCGTTAGGCATACCGGTTCAAAATGTCAGCAGACGACCAACGAGACAAAAGTCTAGCGGACGGACAACATGGCTAAAACAACAGCTAATATGCGATATCGTATTAGTGGTTTTTCTTTTCTTTTTATTTCTTCTCGTCTTCACTGCCATAGTATACTCGTATATATAACATACCAGTCGCTATAATATGATATGATACGACTGCGCGCCGCTACGTTTCCTAGCTCTCTTCTTTTCGACCCGGTGTCCGGCCGCGCGGATACCTGCACGCGACGCAATAATAATAATACATTTTACCATTTCGAGAAATATATAATACGTGCACTACTGTGCCGTTGTTGCCGCGATGACCTTATAGAATCAAACGCTCTTGCAAACGGAACGCGCGGCCACACCGGATACGTCGGATCTGTTCCACAGTCCATATACGCGTGCGGTTTTGTATTCTCTCTCTATCTGTCTTTCTTCGATTTCGCAACCTATACGTCCTCCTCCCGTGCACGCGAATCGCGTACATGCTGCAGAGACGCGACTCGAAAAGCGCAAGACTGCTCTCCGCGGATATATAATACGTGCGCGGGATTGACGGCGGCGGCGGCGGCGGTGGCGGCGGCGGTAAAGAGGTCGTCAGGGTACGACGACCGTTTTGTACGCGCGCGAATCTCGGCGACCGGCTCGCGGCGACTGCGGCGACCCCCGTAAAAGGCATTGGCCATATATGTGCAGGGCAAGACGCGCGCGCACGCGCGCCCGCCAAACCGGTACGCGAGCTCATAACACGCGAAACCGTCAAAACCAAAGAGGTTATTATTATTTTCCTTATGTTACGGCCGACTCCTGTCCTCAGCTCGGCCGCGAGTCGTCGCGTGCGTCTCCTCCGCGAGACCGTCCCCCGACCGCGACGGATATCGCGCGAACAACGCGTCCGCAATAATAAGACGTAGATAATATCGATGAGTTGCGCCGCAGTGTGAAAAAAAAAATAATAGAATCGAAAACTCTAAAGAGTAAAAAAACCTGCTCAAAGCACAGGTGAATTCAGATCGTTTTCTCGGCATCAAGGGGTGGGGGACGTCAAAAGATTATCAATAACCAACAGGTGTGTACATGATAATAACAAACGCTGTTATGTCATTATACGATATGAAATTATAACCGGACGAATTGCCAAATGTTAACGTAATAGCACTTTTACGACCCCTGGCGGGTGTATTCTATTTACGTCGACGACGAACAAAATGATAGCATGAGGTACGTGCCCCAAAGCCCTCCCCTGGATCCGCTGCCGACCGAACTAACTACGAAAAACAACGAGTGAAGAACTTCGATTTCAAAACAATAATTGTAACAGGGTCGTGCACTAAAATGTACGAGATTATTGCTAAACGCAATAAATAGTCAAATATCTAAACATATTTCGTCGACCGCCACTATACGGGTGGAACTTGGGATCTAAAACAACTAAAACGAAAATCTTAAAAATACGTTTAAAACGAAAAGTGACGCGAAATTTTAAAATTACATTCGATATGTCGTCGGATCGTCGTACGGCGTAAGTAACGTATGTAAAAGGGGGACTAAATACACACACACACACACACACACACACACACACACACACACACACACACACACACACACACACACACACACACACACACACACACACACACACACACACACACACACACACACACACACACACACACACACACACACACACACACACACACACACACACACACACACACCGTTTCTAGTAATAATGTGAGTAATAACTTCTTCTCTCTTTGTGCAGCAACGTCGCGCGTCCACGTCGTCGTCTCTCGGTCGCCATGGCCCGAGGCGTAAATAAAAAAATATATATATACGTATATTCATCGAGCCTCCTACTCCCGGACGTAAAAAATGTTTTGCTCGAGATGTTACGACGACGGCACGCGGATATCTGCACAGATACCGCAGCGCCTGTACACAGATGTTATCTCTGCGCGTGTATAACGCACATTTATAGGTGCCGACCGCGTCGCGCGATCGCAAACGAGAACTACACGGAACGATTATTATTTCTGTAAGATACGCTGTTTTTTTTCTAACAACTCGCACCTACTCGCGTAATACTATTGCGGCGGCGGTGGCGGCGGTGGCGGCGGCGGCGGCGCCGATATATTGCGGTCGAAACCGACCTACTTAGAAAACGCGAGCGATTCGCACGACCGCTCGGAAGCCGAAAATCCAAACGTTTTACGTATGCGAAAACCGTACGCGCCGACCGAACGTCGTATTCCCGCGGCGGAGGAGAAATATTGTTTGCTAGGAAATAAATCGCGGCGGTCGGAACCAATAAATCGCAGTGTCTCGTTCGCCGCTGCACCCGCGTACAGTGGGCCGGCCGTCTCGTCGCGATTCGTTTGACCACCCCTTTTCAACTTTTCGATCTTTTCGGCTCTGCGGAGATTGATGGTCAAAGTCTTCGTTTTCGACTTCGGTGGGTACACCGCGGTCGTTTTGGAAACGAAAATCTCGGTTCCGGTTTCACACGGGTTAAACACTATTTGGGTCCGTTTTTTTTACAAATAATCGTGACGCGCGCGAGACGATATTAGACGACGTACATTTTTTAAAAACTCCGTGCCGCCCCCATATAACACACGAGTGCTCTTGAAATGTATTACGTCAATACGTATATACGCGTCGGCGAGATGCGCGCGATATTATAACATACATTATAATAATAACCGACGACGACGCTCGGTGAAACGCGACAACATAATAATGTTAATAATATATCACCTCAGAAAACCCGCCGCTCTTATGATATTATTATGTATCGTTGCTATACATGATATATTATATTATACACAATACGCGCCATAATAATTAATACGTCGTTTGAAAGGTTTTTTTTTTTCGTAATAGAATATAGAAAACGGCGGGTGCGCCAAAGCCGTCTGCTGTACGTCGGTTTGTTGTATAACTTTTGAAGAAAAAAATAAACAGCGTTTGTATTGAAAAAAACCAGCTGGACTAGATGTTATATATATATACGTATAATGTTATATGCTGTTCAAGTGGGTTGTGAACTGGATTTGGAAATTATTTCTACCGTAAAATCATAAATACGTACAAAACAAATTCATTAGACAGTGACATTTTTATGATTTTCTCATACGCGTGTTACAATAATGTATAATAATATATTCGTGCGGAAAAAAAATAAAAATACTTTACATGCATAAATAAATACTTGGTCGGGAATTTCGTTTTTCGAATTGACTTGTTTTACACGATCGCGTTGATTATAATATACCGCCTATATATACGCCGTTGCTGCATTATACGCTCGTGATTAAAATATTAACCGACGACGTTAATTTGTTTCGACTAATTAGGCGCGCGACGTGTCAAAATCGGATTAAAACGTACGTTTCTAATTATTAATTTGCATAAAAAAAAAAAAACCCGAATTTAGAGGATTTTTTTTTTGTTTTTTATCTCGTTCTAAATCTCATCAAATAGTGTATTCCAAACCAATTGTGACATGCCATTAGCAAATGTTTAAAAATCGACTACCACGCGCACGAATGTTATAGTTTTTAATGTCGATTCCCATGCAAATCGTCTGGTTTTCGCTTCGTCTCTGTACAGGGGGAGGAGAGGGGGTGTGGTAATCTCGAATTTAAATGAACACACGCTACACACGAAGATTAAATGTGTACACTGTACAGATATTATAATTAAAATCAAAAACAATCAGTGAAGAGATCGACTATAACATATATCACAGACGCCGCCGCGCCGTCGTCGGGAGACAATAAAGATTCGCCGACACAATAAGAATCCTTGAAACGTTTTATAACCGCCGCCGTTGTAGAAAAACGTAAATTTAATGAAGTTTATATTATATACTGTTGCGGCGATACGAGTCGAATTTAAATAATCTGTCGGACAATAATAATGACGACGAAGACCGCCCCGTTTTTTTTTAAAACTAATTTCGATACGGTTTAAGCTCGCGTCCGTCGTCGGGTAAAACACCACGACACAAAGCGACGAGAGAAAAGCAACATAATACGAGTGGAAATTTTTTTTTTTCTTCTTAATTAGCCTCGGGCACACGACGACACTCGTGTCAACACCACCGTTTCGGCACGCACGCACGCGTCACACATGCATAAGTACACGCACGCACGCGCGTACGTAAAATAATACGATGAACGATGATTATCTCCCATCGTTCCGTGTTGACCGCGTGCCACGGCCGTCACGGTCAGGCGGGGACTGTCGTCGTCGGCGATACAGTAAAATTCGAATCGGTCTCTTATCGCGTTTTTTTACATCCAAAGCGACCGATAAACGCGCGCATTTCACACTCTTACACGGCTGATAATAGTTATTGTTAATTTTTGTTTTCCTCTCTCTTCAATACTGGAAGTAATAAAAAACGTAATGTTTGTCGCCAGACTTTTCTCTGAACACGCGGAACGGCGGTTCGTTCCTTTTTTGCTCCTGACGCGCATGCAGTGTCGTCACCACTGTAAGAACTTTGTGAGACAATTTTTTTCCGCGAACACACCGCGTCGTGTTTCTACGATGTAGAAATTGTGGTAAACGCGCGCGCACGTGTATTATGGAGAAATTGCTGCGGAGCGTTCGAAGAAAAGAAAGAGCCGAGAACTGCATTCTGCCGCGGCGGAGCAATTGTTATTGGACTGACTGTAATAATTGGACCTGGACCACACGATTCGCCCCGTACCGGAGCAGATTAAAACGACGAAAAATAATCATTTGTTATGTTACCGCGAAACCGGTATACGTATTTCGAATTATACACGAATGTACCATACGGGTACGTAATTGTTACGGTCGCCAGTTGTATACATACGTACGTCACGTACGGCTCCCGGTGCGTTGGAAATTTAAATACGATATCTGAAAAATATCGAATTGAGAATACTTCTGGAAAATTCCGACAGCTTACGCTTATACGCAGTACCTTTATCATCTCCGTGTAAATTAGATGTAAAGCTAACGTTTATTTTTAACCGATATTTGTGGGACCTTCTTTGAACGAGAAAAAAAAAAACGCTATAAAAACGACGACGGTATAATATAGTGTTTGGCACGAGAATAATATCACTAACCGTTATTTTCGGTAAGAATCTCGACTCGATTCGTTACTATGCGAGCAGCGACGATACGCAGTATACCAAGTGACATGTAAAATGTCGCGTGCCTCGTGGTTAATTAAAACGAAATCCTCGACACTTCACGAGGAACACGGCGGCGGCGTTGACAAGGTTATTATTATTGTTATGTCTCGAGTAGATCCAAAAATATCCAAACACGTTTCAAAAGTAAAAATGTCTGTGTCGTTCTCGACAGGAAGCTATATAAGACTCATAAAGAGCCTCCGACTTAGGAAACCGGAAATCGGGGTCAAGAAGAAGTTCTAAAACGTATTATGGTATACGTCGAGTGCACCGTTGAATAATAACAATTAAGCGTCGTCGTCGTCGTAATGAGATAAATATTTGTAAATATGTATGAGGATTTCGGCAATACTCTTACAGAATATTAAATACGACGGATAAAGAGAAAAACCAACGAACGAATAAATAAGTAATCATAATAATAATATTATCGTAATAAAGCACTTCTATATTATGTCAAATGGGTTTCGTGAATATATTTACGCGAAAACGCTATAGGTTCGTTAAAACATTGCAGTGGTGATGTCTATTGTGTCAATAAGTACGGATTGTACAAAACGTTAAATATTCTTAAACCATTTACGGCAGATGAATACTCAATAACATATTTAAAAACTCTAAAACGATATTTTAATGGGCAATATTAATAATTATGATAATGGAAACTATACTGGCCGTTTAAGACTTGAAACGAATTTATAATATGTTCACCGTCCAAGTGTGTGATAATATAATATTCAAAACGATTTCGATTAAACCATCGTTAAACGTGGTAATAGCAATAGTTAGTGAGAAGTAATATTCTCGTTAAAAGTATTATTTTTAATTATTCAACTATAGATTTTTAAAATATAGTATTATTTAAATCTACGCATTTAGATAGCACGCTCGTTAGTCCGTAATAATATGCTCGTCGGTATTTCAAAATTGTTTTTTTTTTCTCCAACTATTTTTTTCAGATAACAAGCTGATAATTCCAAACGTGTTTAAAAACAATTATCCCGATTTCAGAACGGCCAAGTATCCGAACGGAAAATAAGACGACGGCTGTACAACGAAATAATCGTTCGCGTTCAAAACCGAAAATATCGTTTTCGTTAATTCTAGATGAAAATTATTTCACCGACACTCGTTTTTCCACAGTTTTTTTTTTTTTAATAGGTGGGTTTAGTAAATATTAGGTTAATATGTATAGTATTTAATTTAATATACCAAGTTAATGAACTATTGATCTTAACCAAACAAGTTCACAGTATACGTTTCGACTGAAATACTTGGGATTTTTTTTTTTTTTTTTGTACAACGAAACGTTGAATTCTAATAATTATTAGTGAAAGATAAAAAATATTATTATTATATCAATGGAAAATAGATCGATTTCAACAGTATCAAAATAATTATTACCGTGTCAAAATACTCGAAGTATAATAATATGTATTCAATATTATAATATATATCAAATAAAACGGACGATTTTAAATTCTCGAAAGAAAAAAAAGAATAATTTTCGTCTAAAATGTCATTGGGCGATCGACAGAATATCGAATTTTTTATTTCTATGTGGTTTCATATTATACGGTATGATGTGTATTTCATAAGAAAAACGACCGATGTTAAAAAATAAGAATAATAATTATGAATACCACCTACTGCGTAGTATAATATATTTTATTAGATTGCGCTCCTTGTTGTTTGATTAATAAACAAGTCGAGTTGATTAATATATATTTTAATTTCTACGGAAACCATTTTTATTTGTTAATTTGAAAAAAAAAAAAATGAAATACGCGCGTTGTTTTATGCTATTCGACCGGAGATTTGGCTCTTATGTCCCGCAAGAAAAATTTCGATTTTATATTATACTATAATAATATTATGTTCGTGTTTAACGCGACTAATATTGTTCTTGTCCGCATGGAAACGTCGAAGGTCAATCGAAACGATTGTGTACGACGCTTTCGTACCCGTAACCGAATTATTGTTTATAGAGTTTTCCATATAATTCAAAATATTATCAAACGTCGTCGTCGTCGTGATGACAAATGAAAATAATATATACTCGTATATATATATAATGTGACCCCCGTCCGTACGATAGGATTGTTTCTTTACTTAACGAACTCTAAAAAAGGAAACGAATACGTGAGTTATGCTACACGGTTATCAAACAAACGCGCGTCACTATTAATTGTGTAGCTAATAAATAGGGTTATCATCGTGCTTCTGTCAAAAGTCTATACGAAATCGTAAACGTGTTCGAATGGACTATAAAACATCATATTATGATAATTCGCTGTATTATTATTAATCATCATGGCCGGTAACGCATTCATAATATAACACGCGCGTTTAAACATTGCTAATCAAACACGTCGAGAGCGCCTTTCCAATGGTCTTCTGCTAAAATCCGATCGTATCAATCATCGATAATGACACGTTAAACACATACACACAAAGCCACACGCGCGCATCGCATAATATAATAGCGCATAAATAAATTTATATTGTATTGTAAACAAATAATTACGCGATTGAATAGCATTTATTGTATCGTAATCGCAAGACAGAATAAAAATTACATACAATTTGTTCTGTAATTGCAATTCGAATTGATAATTATACATTACGGATTTTTATCACTCGACGTTATTTACCCATACGCGCGGTGAAAAAAAAAAAAACTACAAATTAAACCGTCTATTTTCCTATCGCAGTTCCTATCGAAGTTTTCGTTTTCACTTTTTACGAAATATGCGCGCTATTTTTTCATTTATTTTTTATACGACAGCCGTAGAACTCGTATAAGTGCTCGCGATAATAATTGTGCACAAAGCATTTCAATCGGAGCCATAAAAAGTCGTAAATTACGTTTTAAATCGTATATGTTTCTCGTGTATATGTAACCACCCCGCGTCGTCGTTGGTATAAACGAAATTGAATATTTTCGCACGAGTAATACGTCGTATTTTCAGTAGTCACGTTTGTGACGATAATATTTAATATACTCGCGTGTTGAAGTCTCCGCAAACACACAATATATCTCGGGTCAACTCGAGAGCCGCCTAGTGACAAACGATACAATATATCCACGAGTAACTCAATATCCGAGAAAACCTATCCGAATAAGCGTCAGTAAAGCGACGTGATGAACGACGACGTCGTCGACTAGTCAAAACAATGAAATGAAAGTGCAGGCGTCGTCGTGTGGTTCGTTCGCGTGTCCGTGATTCGAAATTATATAAATCGTTAATAGATTTCAACGCGAGATACGAAGAGGGAAAAAATGTGAAATTTCCCAAAAATCTTCACGTACATAACATACCGCGGTATATAATATTATAATATAGGCACGAATACGTAGATATATATATTTATCGCATCGTAATCGAACGTTTGATCCCGGGCGCATAAAAATTAACGATCGTATGATATCGTTCGTGCTTTGTGTTTATAATTTCACGTGAAAAATCGATGTCCGTTTATCTCGGTAGCGGGAGGAGATTAGAGAAGAAGAAAAAAAACGAATATTCTATCTCATCGACAACCTATTCGTGTGACGAGATACGAGATTGAACGCGTTTCCTTATGATATCAATGGAAACAATATGGTTCGATCGGAACGCGCCTTAATTCAATATCTTCGTGGTTTTTTTTTTTAATTCTCTTTTTTAAATACACATTGCTCGCAGCATTGGTGTGTGCGCGACGCGCGTCACGGGTTTTACACTGACCGAACGCGATTACATTATATTATTATTATTATTATTATTTCAGCGATGCACGAAGTGCACGCGTACGTGATTTGTTTATTTTACTCCGAGGGGCATGGAATGAAAACAATAATTTTATACGCGTACGAGTGCGTTGCGATGGAAATACTTCCATCGTATGGGTATAGTACTCGTGTATCGGAAAAAAAGAATCCTCCGAAAGATTCACCGCGTGCAGTGCACACGCCGGACGATGGTCCAATGTCAACAGAGCTGACTATTCAAAATTGAATCGTCATGTTGTTGGAGAGGTGGGTGTATAAAATAATAAGGTTCTCGGTTATACTGCGGGTACCATAACACCGTAACACAAGACGATTTCCCAAGTTTGAAGACTATTTCGATTACAGACGACTGCAGTCGTATTGCGCGCGTTTGAAAAATAATATTTATGTTTCGCACGAGGAAAAAACATAATAACGGTACACGATGACGCGGACGGACAGAAATCATTACGTTCCGTTGGTTTTTCGGTAAAAACGCGAGTTTTAATTGGCAGAGATTAATACGATTGAATATATTATTATTATTATTATTATTACCTATATCGTACAACTCTAACCGAATAACGTTTTATTGGTATAACGTCATGTATAATGCTCGTTCGACAACGTTTTTATAGTACTAATTTTTTTTTATTATCCTCGGTAAGTACAATTTCAACTCGCGTTGTATCGAAAAACGCGCGATAGCCATCTAAATAGGCATAATATTATAGTTAGAGTATTATATAAATACTCTGTTTAAGCCTTGTGAAAAAATAGTTAAAAAAGACGTAGGTATAATACGTATCTAATATAATTCTCTTATTAAACGCGGTTAACCATCAAAGTGATAACTAATTCGAGAAATTTTAGTTTATAATTCGGTTTTCAGTTCGAGTTTAACATAAGTATTTGGACTGTAGGGTCGTTTAGATTTTCGATAGTACAAGCGTAAAATAAAAATATGTGTAAAAATAGAAAACGCGCTCGAGATCATATCTGTTATAAAAACGTAACGATTAACAACTGAAATGTAGAACACACTCGCAAATACATATCGATAACATATTATATTATCATAACCGAACGGTTTGAATTTATTTTCCACGATAGGTTTTTTTTTTTTTCGGGGTAGAGAGAGTTTCGACTATAAACAGAATGTGAAACATCAGTTAAAATTCTACACAAGCGGTAGTGATTAAAAAAGCGTGGCGATCGCAATTTTTTTACCGCGTCTCTCGACGTACACACCCGCGGCCACGAATACTATCCCGAGCAAAAAAAAAAAAATAATAAAATCTACCACACGTTGTGTCCTTAGGCGGAGATCTAGTTAAATGTGAAGAGAGGGGATTTGAGTTTTTTTTTTCAAGTAAAACTCGCATTTGAATAGATTTACATAAATGTACACGAATATCACTTGTATCGAGCGAAAACGTGTATAAAAACATCGTACAAATGACTGCAGTTTATCACGATAAAAAACAATACACTATATTATAACGGCGGAAAATCAAAAACGCTTTTGACTTTGTTTTATTGGATACAGAAATACGTATATACTCGTATACTATAACGTTAAACACGAAGACTATACTGTTTTGAAACTATCACGTCCGATTTTTAGAATATATTTGATGGTAAAAAAGATACGTGGTATTGAGTGGTAAAATAATCAAACCCGTCGGACGTGTGATTTTTTACGGGGGGATAGAGGGTGGAGAACCAATCGACTAACACCCCCATGTCACAAGTTTGTGACTCACAACCCATCTCCTGCGAACTTCCTGCGACCGTTTACGGTTTACCATCGCCGCGCCGCGCCGTCGGCATTAAATAATATAACAATGTTATATACGAATCGGCGGCGACGGGAAGAAAATTGAAAAAAAAAAAAAAACGTCGTCGTCGTTTACGTCGCGTACGAGGAAAATCATTCGATACGCGGCGAGTGTCACGTCGACACACCACGCGCGTCCGTCTACTAGTATAAAAGGAGAGGTATAAATTATTATAATAATATACGCGTTACGCGACACCGCGCCGCCGGGTCGATGTCATTCGATAACGACGACGACGACGCTCGCGCGTTAATAATAACGCTGTCAAATTCGCACGTCACTCGAACGAAAACGCGCACATAATATTATAATATTTCGTCGTACACAATATATATGTGATACGCGATAGCGTCGTATTATTAGGTGTTATTACTATTGTATTGAGTTAATGATACACATACCTCGCGCCGACTATCATTTGCTTCCTGGCAATGTCGAACAACAGCTGCGAGTACGACGTCACGCCGTCATCCGAAAACGTGTCGGCTTTCGCCATTACATCTGCGAAAAAACAACAAAAAAATCATCAAAATATTATATTATTCGCGTTTGATACATATAGAGGTGTATATACGTATATATATGTATTATGAATATCGGCCGCGCCGACGAGGTGTCTTTTCGCCGATGTTCTCGACGTCTCTTTTTTTTTCTCCACGCGTTTTCGTTTCGTACGGTTTTTATTAACCTGTTCTGTTTATCATTTAGGTTTTTTTGTTTTTTGTTTTTCTATAAGGAACGTTATCCCGCCTCCGGGCGTCTTTGTCCGCGTATACGAGTGTGTGTGTGTGCACGTTGTTCTTTAGTATTATTATTGTTATTCGGTTAGTACATTATGTATTTTATTTTATTTATTTATTTATTTTCTTTTTCTTTTTTTTTTTCGGTTTATTTTGTTGTCGGCGGACGACCGACCATATGGGCGCATTCGAAATGTATGGTTAGGAGAAAAGGTGATTTAATTTATTGAGGCGCGCGCGTATACAACACCCGACCGGTCCGAAACGCGCGTATGGCCCACGACGAATAGTCGATCGTAAAGAAACGCGAACGCGAAAAAAGAATGACCGACCGACACGGCGATCAATTAAACATAAAGCGTTTGGTTATTATTATTATTTTTCCGTCGTCGTCGATCTGAAAAAGTTTTTATTTTTTTTCCCGTGAAAACGTTACGATTATCTCTGCTGTTCACGATTTAATATTGCACTCGAGTATATACTATACATTGCGGTCAAGTGTCCATCGATTGTCGTTTGTCGTGAAATCGTTGCTTACGCAGTATATAGTTGTGTGTAGTCGTTTTTCAAGACACGCGGGGGGACGTTTATAAATATTCATTAGACATCATCTAGAAGATCACGACTTTCTGAACATATTGCTACACATATTGTTTGAAAAACTGGTCGAGAAGTATTGGTTTTTACATAATATTAATACATACGTACGTACATACGCACATATATTATATACGATATACGCGGTATGTGGATAGTTCGTTTCGAAGACATTGCGAGCATTAATTTTTTCTACTCTGATAATCGATTACCTCGTAAATTTACTTCGGGCCGAGCCAGCCAAATGATAGGTAATCATTTTTTCAACGGCCGTACGTATGTAATGATGACATGTGTTTATAAAAATACAACGACGACGACGGCGGCGACGATGATAATAATAATAATTGCGGTTGTCTTTTTAATGTTTACGACGAAACGCGTGTAGGAGATACTTCTAAATTAAAACGCGCAACGGAAGATAGTCTATACTCGGCTCATAAATAAATTTGAATATGCTCCTATATTATATACCCGTACAAACGTATGTTGCGGAATAAATTATTTCACGATAAAAATTGTCTATTACATTCCACCCACAAATACCACCCAGGCTATATATATATATACGTATATATATATATGCTATTTTATGCTTTCAAAATGTTATATTGACTTTTGACTCTTTTATTTGGTATTGTTTACATTTACATACAATTGTCGTTATTAGTCACCCGTATTCGATAAGTAAGCATTGGAAAAATATACACGAGTGATTGAAGTACATTTTTAATCTCGTGGTGCTTATAATGAACGCAGTTTACGTTTTTGGAATAAACAGGCTATCAAAGTGTATTCAATTTATTATTTGTGTAACTCAAAATATTATCATTTGTATCGTATCTGAAACTGCCCACAAACAGCAGCGATATATTAATAATACGTGATAAAATACGACGACAATATTATGCTATTTATTTATTTTTTTTAAATATTCCATTTCACCCAATACAGTTTAATATAACGAAAAATTACCATATTATTACGCAGATATTAAACGACCCGATTAAGTTCAGACGGTAAATAAAATATTTAATTTTTAATATTATTTCAATAGGCATATTTCAACACAACGTGGCGTGTTTTCTAATGGATATTTTTACTCGGAGTCATATGGGAAAAATTGCAGTTTCGCATCTCGACGCACGTCCATAGAAACCTTATCAAATGTAACGTTCTACGTATATAGAGCCGGATAAATTATATATTTGTAAAAATGACTAACGCGATATTTCTTACGAAGGCTATCGGCGTTCATACCACGACCGTACTTTATTTTAGATTCTCAGTAGCGGATGTATTGGTTTGTTTTTACTGCCGACACTTTTTCGAGAAGTCGATATAGTTGTTCGAAACGTCGTTTCGTATTATAACTTTATGGCTCGCTATGCTCGCGGAATTTGCACGTCGAAGAAGAGCCATTTCTCGGTTCACGTGTTATATTTTTTTTCCAACACGTCCGAGAATAATCAGACAAAAGGACATACAAATAATATTTGATTTCGATCCCGTGGATAAAGTGCGACTTTTGTTTTTCGTTTTTTCTTTTCTCCGCCCTTTCTATCGTCCTATACTTTTCCGTCGGTGAAATATCAAACACGTCACTTTGATTCTTCACCTCGAAGAATGTTTGTTTTCATTATTTCCCAATTTCCACTAGGTAATCCAATCTCCACACACGCCAAGAACAACCATTCTTATATAACTACCTTTGAGGCTATAATCTCGCTGCGAGTATGTACGTTTCTTTTTCAAACTATCAACTTCTACAGATAGTATAAAATCTTCTGTCTAAATGTTATAAAGTTCATGTTATTTTATCTTTTCACACGCGTGGTGTCGTGTTAGCGAATATCCACTAATACCCAACGATTATGTAAAGTAACCATGGGAAAATTGTATACTTATAAAATTATAATAACGATCTTATTGGTAGATCGACCCACGGATCGTATTCAAATCGGAAAATCTAAATTATTATCACGTCCGGCCCGATTTATGATTGAACTATATCTGCGCACGAATATCGAATTTCAGTGTGAGATATTTGTCGTTGCCTACATATTTCTCGCCGCACGTAGAGTATTCTTAAATTAATATTGAAACCGATCATTTTGGAATTCGAAAACGTCACTCTATTCGACGAGAAATTTGAATTAAGTTTATCTCGATCGGTGAAAATCGACGGCGATCCGCTGAAAATATTTCCCGCTGAATCTTGTAACAACACGATACCCGAATTCGACAATTTGATTCATTCAATTTATCAAAAACAATTGCGACGACGTTTAAAAATATAATATTCAATCACTACCGATCTATATTGGTGCGAGGTGACGGAAAATAATCGAACAAACAGCGACTGCGCGGTGTACGCGTAGATGATAACACAACACGAGTTCCCGCTTAAAATCACGTAGAAAAGAAAACGTTGAAAATGACTTTTCGACTCCGTGCCGTTTGAGACGATCTGACGTTTTTTCCGCCGTACGGATTCGACTCTTGTCGTGCGCCGATGATGAGCGACGCGTGTTTACGACGACGGCACGTACCCGCGCGGCGTCGCCTCCGGAAAAGAATATTTAATGTCGTTTTAAAACGATTAAAAGCGGACGTAATCCGCGATGACATTTCGGGGATTAAACGAACACCAGCGGCGGCGGCGTGGTATGGCGCCAGTTAGCGCGTGCGATCGTAAGTACACACACACACACAAGCACGCGCGCGCGCGCATTACATAACGATGGCGATTTTAATAGTGAACAGCCGGAGTGGCTCGTTTTGCGCGGGGTACCGTGTGTTTTTTACAATAACCATTATCGCGAGTGTTAAGTATTATAACGTCCCGATTTATTACGATATTAATTCGAGAAGAAAACCCGATCCGCGCGCAAATCGGCGAAACAGGTTTGCGCCGCTAAATTCGCCTAATTATGACTAACGATCGCCTTTCGTACATTAATAACAACGTATTACGTATTATCGGCATATCGCGTATTACTTTAGAATACGATCTGCGGATCGCCGCCGTTTGACCGTACCCGTTCGGCGAACCGAATCGCTTTATCCGCGGCTCTTTTGTTCGCTAAATTTCAGTTTCATCACGACCGCGGAGCGAGAGATACCGATCGCCGCACCGCGCACGCCCGTCCCTCATCGAATTCCAACGAGAAACACAATTTATACATAATATTATCATTGTTGACCCAGAGTTTAAGAGATAGAGAGAGAGAAATATGATTAAATCAAACTTCGCACTGGTGTTTTATCAAATGCGAATAGACGATGTTATACAGTTATAATAATTATTATAATATGCGATTATGACTTATGGCTCATAGGCGTCAATAATACCTCGTTTTGTAAAGCTACCCGTTTCGAAACGTGTTTGTCGGTAACGCGAGATTTCTTTGGTCCAAGTAGACTTTAATAAAACATCGATACTTAAACATTGTAAATTGGCTTTCATACCCAAGCGATACGTAATATAATAATAAACTCTGTGTTGTTGCAGTTGGAAATGTCTCGATATCAAAGTAATAAAATATAAAGCGAAAATCTACACCGCGTGTGTGTGTGTGATTATTTTTTTAGTTAATCATTCGTTAGTCTCATAAATAAAATATTCCAAAAAAAAAACTGTATTTTATTCTAGAATACCTATTATTATTAAAACAATCGCAAAGTGTATATTATAAAAAATTTAATTTCGAAAATATAATTATTATATTATCAAATGAAACTCGAGGCTTGGCATAAAATAATAAATTATCAACATTCACGGGCGATGTGATTTTCCTTGACAAAGTGAGAGTTTTAATCTTAGATAACGGACAGGAGGAATTTTAATTGCATTGTGTGTAAAATGAGCTACTGTGCCTAAATCGGCGGCCATCGAATAACTCGAAACGTAATGATAATAGAAAAATATCGTTTTAATCGAACGTTTAAAAAAAAAACGGAACATAAACATACTTTTACGAGTCGCGCTTATGCGTAGAAAGTATTTTTATTAATTGCGCCCGAGTTTAACGAAAACTCCAGGATAAACCAATAACGTATAATTTACATTATTTTAAATAAAAAAAAAAACCCGCGTACCGTATCAATAGAGTGGACGGAGTCGTTAAAAAATTCTGGTTTTCGATGATTTTTTTACAGTCGAAACGAACGTTCGGCCGATAATAATTACACTGTCGCACAGTAATACCCTCGAATTCGGAAGCAAATACAAACTCTGTGGAGCCAACACGCAAAGTCGTTCCGGAAAACGGCTCCGTCCAAAATACCGGTCATAGATAAATATAATACCATAGTAATTAGGGTCCGGATTTTACCAGAGTTTGCGTGTTTTCGTTTGAAAGTAGCTGAATAAGAAATAAATACGAATAAGAGCTGAACGAAGTCGATAATGTCGATATTGCATGGTTTTGCAAAGGTATTTTAGATGCGAAACAAAATAATATTATAGAAAAAACGAAAACACAGTATTATTATTTGTATTTATTGTTCAAGTCGTTCGGTTTTTTTTTTTCAGAATGATAAAAACTTAAAAACGTTATAAACTTATAACTAGGACACGGATAAAAACGTAATAATACGTTAAAAAATTACTTTAAAACGAAAATTCAAAATAAAATTTTTTTTCTACGGCATATGAATCGAATTTCATACATTATACGTATTTGAAAATCATTATCTTAGAGTTCCGAAGTTAAAAAATTATTCAATTTACATTTAAATTTATTATCTATATAGTTTTAATTGTGTGTCGAAAATAAATTAATTAAAAAATCGAATAGTTACGTGCATGTTTCTGGTTGATTATTTAATCAAAAATTTAATATTATATCAGTCTTTTATGGCATATTTTATAATACTGAAACGACAAAGATTGATTAAAGAAAGCCGACGTTGTCGGTGCATTATCATACTTCAGTTTAGCATATTTCAACTGTAATAAACGCTTAGCACATTTCCGACGTTTTAAAAGATTATAATCCCGAGCCCTTATAATGTAATACGCGCAAATAATATATTATGTGTTAAATATAACATGTCGTTTCGTGTGAAATCTGAAACGATTAGACCGGATAAGACGTGAAAACGATATACGAGGGGGTTCGCAGCAGTCGTTTTGGTCAGAGACACGGTGACATTATTACGAGGGAAGGGGTAGGATGTGGGTGTCGTATACCCCCATGATCCCTTCTTTTTTTTTCATAATTTTCACACGAAGAAGAAAATCGGTAACATTCGATAACCCAATTTAAGAAATGTATACAATTACTGCGTTAGATACGTCGCAGCAATGGAACACCTGAACGCGATACGAGAACGAGTAAAAAAATCGGTCGGAAAAGACGAAATATTTTTATTTTTTCGGACCGGTTGAATTTTTAACACTTCTTTATTTTTTCCCTGAAAGTTTTCGGCTACGACGACATTCGAAGGATAGGCGGTGGTAGAAGACGGGTACGCGCAGCCGTACATTTGGCCGCTTTCTTGTGATTTCCCGTCGGTTTTTCGTAATTTTTATTTGAAAACTTTGGAGAACTTTTTAAAAACTGCCTCTATAACGGATCGACTTACGATGGAATTCACAGAAACTTTCAGTAAAATAGAAAATCTGACCGATTCTACTATTGTCAAAAAACCACGATGACTGACAGAAAACAAAAAAAAAACCACCAGACATGATAACGATCGCGTCATTTCGTTTCACTAAACATTTTAGGTTCGCGGTGGACGTGTGTTCGAGTGGACTCGTGTCGGCAAATGTTTATTGGTTTTTTTTCTAATCGTCTTAACGACTGGAAATCGAAAATCAATCCGTATCGGCTCGGTCGTGATATCCGTTTTGTAAACGAAGACGGTGGAAGAAAAATCACGATTCGGGGGTTTTATTAGTTTTTCTCATGATCGTTTGCCGATTGAGCCGTTAGTCGCGGCACAAGAAACTCGGCATCGCGACTGCCACAGGGGTCTGCGGGCGCGCAGACGAATGAAAAGGCGACTTTTTAGACCCGCAACAGCGTCGGGTGTTTCGACCGGGACGACGACCAGATGTGCTCGGAGAATCGGGCGGAGACCGATCAAGAGTAGCAGATGAAAAAGAAGAAGTCTCTGTCGTCGTCGTCGTCGTCGTCGTCGCCTACATCCTATATAATGTTATATACCTAACCATTATGTGCGACCATATGTTTATTGGATATTACACTGCGGTAGAAAAAAAAAAAAAAACTGGGAGGCCATGTGCGACGCGAATGAACCTTGTGTCTACACACACATACTCACATGAGTATACGGTTCATATTATGTATATATTACATATATATATATATTTATATATTTATAGCACCCGCGCGCGTTTGTGTGTGCATATTAAATACGGACGGGGGTGTGCAAGTGTGCAGTGTCGCGCGCAGATATATCGGGGAGACGACACCCACCACATACGCCGTCGGAGAAATGGCGAATACACGCGAATGTGATAGCTGATAATAATAATATAATAATATCGAATAAATATATTTGTAAAAATAAAAAAAAAACGCTTGCCCTCTCCTCTCCTCGTGTTTTCTTAACCGGTGCGTGCGCCCGAGGCTCTGTATAACCGTGTTCTCGTGGTCAGCACAAGAGCGTAATTACGGCTGCCGCTGCCGCTGCTGCTAGTGCTGCACACGATCGGCAGTACGCTGCCAATGCCCCTGCTCCTCCTCACGTCACCCTCTTCCACCACCCGGACCAAAGATTTCTTTCTCATTATCGAAATGAGCCGTACGGACAAGAAAAAATCATATTATAATATCTCGACCGCCGACGACGCGTCAAGGCCGTTCAAGGCGTCGCGATCTTCTGTGGTTCGCCGTCACACTATTGTATAAACCTATTTATTATATTATATTAATAATTTTATACGATAATGTATATAAACTGCGCATATAGATCGATCGGTTATGGAAATAATGGTGTCCTGCGGACGAGGATAACGCCACCGGCAGCGGTTCCGAATGGGACATTTTAGGATCCGTGTAACTGACCGTGTAATCTCGCGTCTCCGCTTTCGACAGTCGTCGTGGGAGGCGCGACCTGCACACTCGCGACTCGTTTGGACGGTTATTTTGAAATCTAACTCGAAATTTTATTTTCACGCGTGTATATACGTACCTCCTAATAGAAAATACAAAATTATCGTATTTGCTCGGAAAAAAAATATAATAATATCTATTGAAATGTTTCCGATAAGGTTATTTACGTGTTTGATGTACCGTCGTCGGGTGTGCCGCTTCAAATCGTTAATAATAATTATCTAATTGAATTATAACCATTATAAAGCCATAACTCGGTACGATATTTCTAATTAAAATTATAAAAATTTTCATTTTAATGTAATGCACCTGTACAATATTTTGACACTTAAAATTTTTATAACACTGCGGTTATTTTTTTGTTTTTTACATATTACGTCTCTCGTATACTACCGAAAGGTTGTTAGTGACACGTGATCGTTTTTTTCTTGTTATTCACAAACGAGGTTACTGTAAAACTCAACTATTACACACGCGTCATGTAAAATAAAGCAATAACCAGCTACAGTATACCGTGTGTAATCCGCACAAATTATTTCCTCGAACGTTTTAATTTTTTCCCGCGGGTCGATTTTATAATTTAGCTTTGAAATCAGTCGTTACTCCGGGCATATTAAAACTAGCACGTACTCACTCGTACATATAATGAGTTTATGGCAACACCTAGAGAACGATATTGTATTCGGCGAAGATCAACACGCCCGACGAACTGAAGAAATATAAAAATTAACCAGATAAGAGATATTTTATACGAACATTATAACTTTTCAACTTGTTTTGCGATTAAAAAAAAACCGCTGTCGAAGTCTTGTTTTTCCGTTTTCCTTTCAAAAACATATCTCGTACGCAGTCGATTTCTATCTACTATGCCTCCCACAGTCTGATCGAAACGCGATGATAATGTTACGCAGAAAAAAAAAAATCACCGCACAAAACAGATGAAATTAATAACAAAAGAGTAAAACTATATTATTATAATCCATCTTTAGTCGTCGGAATGGAAAAAAAAAAATAGAGAAAGTTCACTATTGTTGATTGCGTCTATAATAATAAACATATGGTCAAGTCTTTTGAAAACCAACATTGACATAGAAATCGTTATTCGATTTAAAACAAGAAATAATAAGAATCGCATTTTAAGAAGACGCGCGATCATTCTTCGTCGATTTGTTTTTTATGCGTTATTAGTTTTTTTTTTTTTATATCGCGTGTCCTTTCGTTTTCCAACCTTATAATTTATGGAAAACGCATTGGAGTAGGTAGATATACTGCACATATAATTATTAGTAAATATAATTTCACCGACACGCGTGCGTTCGCTAAGAACACAGCACACATGGCCGACGAGTATATATATATATTTATCGGTAAGAAATGATTATGAAACCATCCGACTACGAAAAAAAAAACGAGAGAATATGAAAAACTCGATTTACCAAATCGTTCGTAACAACGTCTTGTAAAATATAATATTCGCAAAACCCTCGATAATAAACAGCGAAATAACCGTTGCGATTGCGGCGTGCACACCACGCACAACCGTACCGCGATATCGACGCGCGACTAGTTTGCCCACGAGCATTTCAGCAAATCCTTTGACCTCTATTATTCGTAATTCCGGGAACAACAAAAACAACAATTATTATTATTATTATTATTATTAACGAGAGATCATAATATTATGCGCGTGTTTGTATATTATTATTTACAATATACACGGAGGAGATGGTCGTCGCGCGCGCGCGCGCGCGCGTGGGAAACCGTGTCGTTCCGCCGAGTCACCGTTGACATTATATTATTATTATATTATTATTACGTTATGCAAACTTCGAGCATTGTTTTCGTCGCGCCAGCGCCCCAAACGCGCCCCGGGCGGTGCAGTGTCTCGGCGGCGGCCAATTAAAAAAATAATAATAGTAATAAATAAATAAATAAATAAATATCAGCCCCGTTGTCGTTTGTGGGTTTTTCGAATTTAGGCCGCGGATGTGAAATCTCCGGGGCAACGAGCGACCGCGTATACGCGCATTGAGAGAGAAAAAAAGAACTTGGCTCTGCTGGTCCGGGGCACACGCACTGTATAAGGACAATACGGCATTCTTTTCCGTACGTACCGGCCGGGGCTTCTGGTCTATAACGGATGATTTGTTCGCATAGCCTAAACGGGCACGTCTTCATTAACGAGAAAACGTCCCCTCTCTCTCTCTACCGTCATCGTCTCGTCCGTCTATAGTGCAGCGTGCGCGCGTCAGTGACGTGTGTTTGTGTACCTATATATATGTGTGTGTGTATGCTCAAGATCCGGACGTCCGCAGCGAAGGTCACGAGCGCGAAAAGAAACCCCCGATGGCAAGGACCTCCTCGCTATACCATACTACTCTACTATTATGCGTAGTCCTGCGCGCGTATAAAGACTAACAGTAATCGTCATATAGAACCGTGTGCTATTTTCTACGCGTACAGCTTATTATTATTATTATCAGGAGCGGCGTGAGTTTAATAAACCTAGCCAGAAGAACTACGCCGCCGCCGACCGATGTTTTTGTCGAAAACAACATACGTACACACACATACACCTACCTACAATAACTATTTATGCGTTTCCATTGTCTTAAATCTATACATCACGTCGTCGGCGTGGTACACGTTTGACTTGACGCCGACGACGACGTAATAATAATTATAATAATGTGTACCTGCTTCAATTTTCTAGAGGAGTATATATGACTTCTGATAATCTGAGGCGGCGGCGAAGGAGCTGGCGAATTTAAATCGATGTTTGTTTTTTTTATTTCTCCGAGACTTCTACGATTCGAACGCGCGTTTTAATCGATATATTATCTGTAGTATAGATTTCTATTTTTCAGATGACAATGTGTTATCTACTCGGTACTTTTGAAAGGTGATTTTTAGAAATTCCCATCGCTTTCCTCGACGACTATTGGATAAAACGAATAATAAAACAATAACATGACGCGCGTATACGTGATGTCGAAATAAAAGTATACTAATCAATAATCATATACGTGTGGACGTATGTAATAAAGTAATGTATTATAGTTGTGAGTTATAATTATAAAAATATCGTTTTGAGAAATGTTAAGAAGCTTGTGTTTGCTTATAAAGTTATAACGCATACCGTAGTATTATTAAAACTCGACGAGAACCAATGAAAGTACATTTAATCGTTGTATAATTAGATATTATGCCATACAAGTGCCATTAAAATCGCGACCAGAATCGATATCAATATCGAAATCAATATTCATTTGGATGCATTATTATTTGAAGAGATCAAAAATCGAGTGTATCTTTTAAAAACGACCGGTCGTCGGAGCGTATAGAAATTAATTTCTCGAATTCTTCGAACCACGTTTTAATGTTAGTAAATTATCAATTATTTACTTCATCGTTGTCATACTCGATGTTTACGATGAAGACTGGAGATACTAGACTGCGAGTTTATCGTCGTCACACTCGTCGTCCAGAACGACCGGCCGAAGATTTTCAAATGCAATTTTAACGGCGGCGGTACAAATAAATCTGTCACATACACGTCGGGGTCGATTTATTATCCGACGACAAACAATGCGCGCGCACGCATTTGACACTAAATTTAGTCATGCAATCATAATAACCCTTTGCCTGAAAACCCGAGCATCTGAATAAGTCTCCTCGTTAGGATACTTTAAGCTGTCGCGGCACATCGCATGATTTAGTAGTAGGCACTATCTACGAGTGTTATTTTAGAAACTTCACGACAGTTCAAGGTAGTTTCGTGCGCGACGGAACATTTTCTAGCGCCGTTCCGTCGTTCGTTTGACGAATTTATTTTCTCCAAAACCGAGAACCAAAACTTTCACGTGATTATATTATTATGTTAGCGACACTGTTATATTATAATATTCACCTTTGTACGGTATGACGTGGTGTTCGGGTTCGGTTTGGTGGAGAGCGTTTGCGGCGACGCTCGCTACCGTCAACAATACGAGGAACAACTGCATCGTGTCGACTGTGAGCGAGGACAATCTCCTTTGGTAAGCCCTGGAAACGAGAAACAAAAGAACAAAATTAAAAAAAAAAAAAAACAACAATCAAACAATAACACATTGGCAATCACAAATCAGATGGTGGCGGTGGTGGTGGTGGCGGCGGTGGTCGCGCGCACATATCGCACGCCGGTATCGTTTAACGCGTCTCGAAATTACCAATAGTTATCACGTTTTCGACATTCAGACTTACGGCCGACAATCGTTCAGTGTCGTTAAAGAGCCGTGTGAAACGGATCGTGTGCAACGGTTGACCTAACCTCGCGCAAATCAATCTCGTTTATTATGTACGTACCGCGTACATACACAAACCCTATTAGGGACGGTGTTCGGGGGGGGGGGGGGGGGGAGCGCGCGGTGTACCCTACACGAGTGGATCTATATACTTTTATGCTCGTTCGGCGTGATAGATTGCCCGCTGTGCGCCGATTGTCGTTTGTCTCGATACCAATGGGGGATCATTGAGTTCTGGGGACCGCGCGCGCTGTATGACCAACGTACGAATACTGTCGCGCAATCTGTACTTTATCGGAAAATTAGATTTTTCACTCTGTTGCCCGCGGAAAACGTCGCGAAATAAACAATAATAATAAACGATCGGTACGCCAAAAAGTAAAATTCGTTTTCACCCGTCGCCGCGATTTTAATTAATAAATACGTTTTTAGTGTAGAAATCGTGATCGCCAGATTTCGATAAAAAAAAATAAAAAATAGTTTCGTAATAAAACTATAATAGAACGTTGCTGCTCGCGTACCTAACGAAGTGTTTGGACTCGCGCCGAGAGGTTTTTTTTCGTTCATTCTCAATAAAATCGTACAATTATTTACCACCATCCGCAGTATCTGGTATAATTATTACGCGAGATTCGATATCGCAGAAACGTTTTAAACATATTCGGTCGACGACGACAATAGTGCTCGAGCTCCTCAACTCGCGTATGAAATTCGTGTTGGATGAATAGGTGCATGATTAAAGCAACAAAGTAAAATAGAAAATTGTATTATGTTCAAACGGTGTTGTCCGCGTACCCGTATGTATGCCTACGTAATTAGGTACGTTGTGTGTAGAAAGTTTTCTTTTAAATCAAATATAACATGTATAATAATATAGGCTAACGTCCCGAGTGGTAAACATTTAAGATCAATAAAAGAGAGAAAAAAAATAAATATCAAAATAACAAACAACAGTACTGTATATGATATTATAGAGTCACTTGGGGCAAATTAACCTAATTTTAACTATAATTATGTTCGCAATACGGTAGCTTTATAATACGTACATGTGTATTTGATGTTTATACTTTCATCGATAATTACGTAGTGCCTAATGAGTGTCCCTCGAAATCGAATCGCATTAAATGTCTCGTTGGTATATAATTAATCGTACGATAAATACACTGCGGTGAGCCGGATAAGTTATTGACATATTTTTACTGTTTTTACGAAATTATTATTTAGTTGCGTTGCGATATTTCCTACTAATGCGTAAAAAAAGGTTGTAAACAAATAATCTATAATTTTTTTTCAGATAGTGTTTGATATTGAATATTATAAAAATAATAACCTATAAGTTATATCGAAATTAAAGTGTTTTTTCACCGCATGTATAATACGCCGTGTTAATAATTGCTAATTATATTTATGAGGCCTTTATATGAAAAAAAAAAAAAACCGGAGAGAATACTATCACGAGTTCAAACAAAGTCGGATATACACCGTGATTAGTGGTTATTATCAGTTAATGAGCAAATAAATTGTAATTATTTTACTTTAGCCGATTTGATCGATCGTACGACGTACAGGCCCCTCGCAAAATAAAGAAGGTGGACGCTGCTTTTGGTTTCGACGGGATTTTTAAATTATATTCGAACGGCATCGAACATTTTTTCATTACTCCATATCACTCTTGCGAAATGGATAAACACTTAAAACGCTGAAACAATACATCAGTTTACACGCGGAGAGTGTGTTCGGATTACGGTGGCTAGGCGGTGTTCACGGTGGATGGATCTTTTCTTTTCTTTTTTTTTTCCATCGACCGCAGAAATCGTCCGCGGGAGAATTATGATTTTGCCGGAACACAAAAACGGACAAAAGTGATTTCAAGTCCGGTGACGGTTTCTCTTGGACTTAACTGAATACGTTTACGAAGAATGAAAGAGGAAAAACGATTCGATACCTACTAGTTTTTATTTAAACCCGCCGCGTCCCGAGCAGACACGTACACGCGCACGCATCCGGTTGGTGTATAATACCTCCTTGTGTGGCTACCGTTTTATTTTTAACAAAAAAAAAAAAGTACTTTTACAAACAGCTCCGCAATGAATACAAATACAATACACGGTCGGCCGTCGTCAACCGACACAATATAACAGTATCATGTTCTGAATCTTAGAAATTCGGATTTCGAACGGTTATAATATGATAATAGTCGAAAACGTAAAAATATCCTTAAAATATAATACGTCGTAATAATGAATTATCGACTTCTGTTCGGTTTCTAATAGATGATAATATGATTATTTCTGTGTACAAATCGTCGTAAAAACAAAAATAACAACAAAGAACTCGCTTCGATATCATATACTAAAATACTGTGAGATACTGTTTCGTGCATACGCCGCCGTATAGTGGAATTCATTGTAGTATAAGTAGGTAGAAACGCGAGAAAAAAAGAGAAAAAAAAACCAGAGGATATTTTATTTTTCGCTGACACGCTGTAATAGAGCTTGTACAGTAGATAAAAAGATCAAAGAACAGATCTTGAATAACGAATAGGACTACTGTCGGCAAATTATATAATCCCGCGTAATTAATTTATCAGTAATAACGACCGTTATTATTTCATGAAATTATCACTCTTAAAATATTTAGAATTAAAAAAAACAACCGAAAAACACACGATATTCGTACAATCTTAATGCGTTTTTAAAGAAAAAATATTATAATTTTTCATTTTGTGAATGCTACACGGGAGAATAATGGTTTTCGATTATTCCGTTTAAACATCGAATAAACCGCATTTCTATCGTTATATACGTATAGAGACATTTAAAACTTTTGAACTGATTTGAAAAAATTGTAGCTGCTCGACCAATTAGAACGAGTAATTACTCGGTAATTATAATTTGATATTGTGTAACAATGATTTTAAAATTCTAAACTAAAAATCCGGTAGTAGATTTTAAAGAAATCAAAAACTTTACCGCAAAAAACTTCAAATCTGGAAAAATATTTACAATCGATTTAACTTTAATTGAAAAAAAAAACCGCCGCGTATCAGTAATTATTAATTTTTCGTTTAAGACCTTATACCAATGACCCGGGTAATCATTTTATCTCGTAAGAGTGTTATAAATAGAATCATTTCAGTATTTTTTTGCTGCCGACGCTGTTGCCTTTATGTATTGAAATAATCATTTGAATTTCACGATGAATATTAATCAGCAGTATAGAATAACATTAATAAGTGTTAAAGTCGAAACTTTTCCCATGAACTTAAGTCTCCCTGTGTCCATAAAAATCATTTAGCTGTTACGATTTCAAACAATAGAAGTAAAAATGATAATCCTAAAACTTACATTTTTCACTTTATTTTTGTCGACGCGGAATAATAATTCGTCCAACACTGTAACAACCTCGCCTATATATATATTATCGTGTTAAATATTAATACTCAAAGATTTATTTGTTTTATGTCGAACAAATCTCTTCGGAATTTTAAGTTTTATATTTAATTTTAAAAATTGAAATTTGATCAAATTCGATCGTATTAACTTTATTATAATTATAATTGAAATTAGATCATTATATTAAAAAATAAACGCAAATGCTCAATTAAATAAAAGTCATACGGTTTATTTTCAAGAAAATCAATCAGAATTGCTATTGTTTCTCTCTGGATAAAACTAAAAAGATCATTATGAAAAGACGAATTTTCGCCTATGGTTTCGTTTCGGAAAGACTGCGATATGAAATAATTTATAGACGAAAATCCTGAGTGATTTTTCTTCGTCTCGCGGTATCGAGCAGCAATTACACATCAGTTATGAATCAAAGAGGGGTTTGCTACAAAATGTAAACGACTAATTGTTTGTAAAAAAAACTAATTTCAAAAATATTCATCGACTATATCGAATTGAATTTTCAGAACTTCTATTTATGACCGCCAAGTAAAAAATGAAACGTGTAGGAGGTACTTATTTTGTTTATTCCAGATCAAAATGTTTGAAAACGTTTACCCGGTTTAATCATGGACACCACCTACGGTCTATTATTGATTCTGGTGTGATCATTTAACTACTTTTGAACGCATATCACGCCGGAGTCGTAATTGGAATAGATTTTAATGGGTTTCAACAACGGGCGGTGTCCATTGACACGCGCCATTAATTTCGTCGGATGATAAAATAATATGTTAATTAACGCATTTTTTTTTTTCAATACCTCCGTACCGTGTCAAACAGAATAGTTCCGTGTGCTATGTGTACGAAAAATCGTTTCGAAAGGCAGGTAGCTGACTAATTAGAAATGAAAAAATTGCAAAACGTATTATTATGTGTTAGGTGTACGTGGTGACTATATAGTGGCTGGTTATTGCTGACCCGTCTAAAATACAATATTAGTCGAGACCGTAAAAAAGAAACAGGAACCACCTATTGTCAATGAAAAACTAACTTTATTTAATAATAAAAACGTATCAACAATTTTTTTTTTTATCATAAATCATCAAAAATTAAAATAGTTGCATATTTTTTTTTATTGTGGGCATTAAAAATAAGTACTTACTGTGAATTTATATACACAACAGACTAAAGTATTAATTATTTAGAGTATAATCTAGTACACATAGACTGAATTTACCCATGACTTTATGAATTATAGTAAAAACGATAAATAATTTTAAAAAAAAGAAAGAAAAAACGATTGAGGTATTGTATCAGACTTTAATTTATTTCACTACAGACGGATAATTTAGTATTAATCTAAACTGAAATCGATTTTCGAGTTTATAATGCCTCGGCGCAATAAGGGCTGTAACCAGTAATTAATAAGTAATACTAAGATTATAATAACAATATAAGAATTAATTCAATAAACAACGCTCATACTGATCGGGTTATGTAATACTACTATTTAAATTCACCTCCCAGGTTTAATGCGTTATCTTTAGATTTTATCTACATATTATTATAATCGACATTGCCTTTTTTATAGTATGTATATAAGAAGATACTGGAGGTTTGATTGTGTATGAAACGCATTCGTATAAATCAATAAACTGGTTTGTATAATCTTTCAAAGCATGAAAAAAAAATATTCCCAATTCGATCGAGGATTAAAGGAGAACAATCATTTTGAAATCGTTTACAAATACAATTTATCTTTTTAGTATTTATCATTACTTCGAGAAAGACATTTGTAAAAAACAAATAATAATAATAGGTGTCTACAGTTCTATAGTAATTTAATTTCCATACTTATTTATTGTTTTTTTTAAATCAAACCGAATTGGCTGAAAGGAAATTTATTAAATAAACACGAAGACGTGTACTTTAACGTTTATAATAATTAATAATGAACTACTCTTACTCTAAGTCTTGCGAACATATGGGTAGTTGTTATATCCAGTAGTCAAAACTATATAATTTTAATGATATTCGATATCAATATTGTTGATCAAGTGCGATAGTAAATTATTAAAACTCCGTTATACAGTATTATTTGTATAATATTTATGACGATTTATCAAAACAATTATTTTTATTGCTCTTAAATTACTCTTATTTACTGTCGAATTTTTTTTTTTCACGAACACCCAATATTATAATCAAGTCAATAAAATAATAATTAAAAACTATTCGTAAATAAAGATAATATATCGAATAATATGGTGTATTATCGTTTTACCGGGAATTTTACGGTGAATTTCAGATTTCTCACCGATTTATTGTCGTAATTAAAAAAATATAACGATAATAAAATTATAATTTAAGTATGCCGTGAGTGATAAAAATATCGATAAATCCTTATCGAACATTACCTAATTACAAACGCTGATGGTTTTCGGGCATATATCAAACACTATGCCGATAAAAAAAACCACTGTGAAAGGGTAATCAAATAACACCGAGAGATCGTTAGATTTTATCTCAAGATTGGTGACGTGAACGCGTATTTTATTGAGGGACCCGACGAGAGACTTTGACGGCATACAACGCGTAAAGCTGTCGCGTGACTTGTACGTATATCGAAGTTTTTGGCGAAAACTTAAACAGTTCGTCGTGTACGATTCGGGAAGTAATAATAATGGCTGTTCGCAATAACACACGCTAGGAAACAACACGAAACGATTCCTGCGAAAAAAGGACATCGATAGATATCGGCGGCGGCGGCGGCGGCGGAACAACAACTATACAGCATCTCCGCCCCCGCGAGCGTACTACCATAACGATGTGGAAAAAAATAAAACGAAATGGGTAAACCGCGTGTCGGCGGCGGATAAATAATGCGCCCTAAAATGTTGACACAAGATAATATCCAACATGGCGGGTGCATTTAAATATTACATTATAATATTATATATAAACGTACATAATAATACGCCGCAGAAGAAGGCTCGTAATTAAAATTGACCATAGAAGGCGCACATGTTTTACGGATAATCCATTGTATACGCCGTCGGGTCCTACGCCGCCGACTGCAGCAACATCGGTGTCCCCGGAGCCGACGCAGATGGTACCGGTTTGTAGTGTTATTATTATACACGTATGTACACTATAAATATATATATATATATATATATATATACGAGTATATTATATATATATGTATATATATGTTATGGTTTTTTTTTTCCAAGCGATGGGTATAATATTTTTTCGTCCACTTTTCCCGAAACATAGCACGTGCTGTGTACGCGATGTTCATCTGTCATTGTCAGAACGCATTGTGTGTGTAAAAGAAAACGTACCGTAGGTAGAGCGCGCAGAAGAGAAACGATTTCCATTATAGCGACGCGTGTGCGACAACTATTGTGTTACGCGTAAAGTGTATCGATAATGAAGACAATAATAATAATAATAATAATAAATATAATATTATTTTCTAGAAACACGAATAATCTAGGTACGCGCGCGCCAACACGCTTATGATCAGTGAAACTGGCGGTGGCGATGACTATCGATGATGCCGTGCGTGTTACCGCATTTTATAGTATTTAACCGCACGGTGACCGCAATAACAGAGATCGGATTACTATTACGATTTCAAATCTGAAGCGCGTCGATTGAATAAAAAAAAAAAAAAATTGTAAACGCGCGGTGTAAATTCAGCACTATGGTCGTGTAGTTCCGCGTTTTCAAGTGAGAAAATAAACTATTGTGATGGTTTTTTGAAATACTCGAATGAATCGAGCCGTTTAAACGTTATTAGTTATTACCTTTCTCTGAATAAATCGTACTCGAACACGGTCATAACATTAAGTTGATGTTTTATTTTAATACCAAGGTGTATTAAACTACTGGCAAAGTATATAATATATATTTTATACACCATACGCATACGTACATATGTATATACTCGTATATGTTTGATAGTCGAAATTCCATTTATATCAGTTTTAATATTAACCGGATGAAAAAACTATAAAATTATGCAGATTAACAAAAAGATAAAAACTAGTGGAAAGCACGATATAAATACGAATTATAACGCCGAATAAATATTACAAAAAGCTCCTGAAAATACCTTTAAATAATTAAAAGACACAATTAGCAATGCGCTAAATAAAAGATTTAATTTTTTTTTTCAACGATAGCAAAATATATCCGATATCGAATAATCCGATATTAAGACCGTAGGTACCAATAAAATATTACTTAGAAGCAAATCCATAATGAGAAAATCAACTAGCTAGCCGTTTAATCGAATAATTGTAAATAGTAAACACGATGAATAAAATAAATGTGCCAGTAATATTAGTAAATAACCATGTAATTACGTTTTTTAAATAAATATATAGGTCTGTAGATAAAGTGCAATTAAAACGAGAAACTTGTTTGAGCTACGGTATAATTATTATTACGGGGTGTTCGGTTCTAGGTACGTGCGCAAGTGAGTACGTTTAATTTCAATCTCTCGCGGAAAAAAAAAAAAACTCGGAAATCGCGAAAAAGAGAAATATCTAACTAGAGAAACGGGGGGAGGAGGGGGGCAAAAAATAGAGAAGAAAAGCAAGTAAGCGTAGTATACTATTTCAAAACACGTAAAACCTCTCGGGACACGTTTCATTAAACTCCCAAACACACACGATTCGAATGACGTTTGAAGTAAAGTCTACAGTAGATATACGAGTAGTGAGGCGACGTCGACGACGGCAGTGGTAAGAGAGAGTTTTTGACATCTGTTCACGACGAATGTCCTCACAGCGCTCATCGTGTATGACGGAATATCCTTCATTATAGAAAAAACTCACCACCCTCTAGAATCGTGCGTAGCGGGTAGGACGTTTTGTAGGTAAGTAGGTGCCGTCGTCTACCGAGAGTTTTCTCGAGGGAAAAAAACGTAAACACACTAACACACACACACACGAGTTCTTGGGTCAACCAAGGTCATTAGAACAATCGTTCGTTTATACATATATTATAATCGTCGTCGTCGTCGTCGTTATAATGTATACGGCGTTATATTGTTCTGGATGTTGCAGGGTGCAACCGGTTTTTTTAGGACAGCCCGTTTTCGTATAAGCGCGTGATACCGTATAATATACAATATAGGTACAGACTCGCGCGTACACCTTTAACGTTATATCACATTATACGTGCGCCACAAATACTCCTGGAGTATATTATAATACGCGTTACCACCATATGAAACCGCCTCCGCGCGCGGACGCTCTGCCCTCGGACACCTCGGGGGCCGCGTATAGAGGCGATCGTGACCGCGTACGTACAATAAGCGTGTTCATATATATATATAATATATTAACGTAATAACAGTACGACTGTATGAGGTGGAGACGGGTGCGCAAGAATAAACAGTCGGGAAAGGAAAAAACGTCGTCTCGAGAACGTCGCCGGGGTGAAAACCACCCCGCGGAGCGCGGAGAGAAGCGCTAAAAGCGACGGCGACCGCCGGCAGGGGACACATCGCCCCCGCGGGCAATCGTGACCCGCGCGCGTTGGCGCCACAGACCAGGTATAAACGGTCGCGTCCGTGGCGCCGGTTGTCGTGTATACGTATCGCGCGCGTCGATCGTCGCGCCAAATCGGCCGTGAAGGCGCCGGAGACGGGTGCCGTCGTTTTGAAATCCGCTCCTATTCGAGGAACGCGCGCCACTACTATGCGTTGACATTGTGTCCGTCGACGAGATACGACGAGTCCTGGGGTACGTGCCTACAGGTAAGGAGACGAGCGCGAAAACCGCAGGGGCCAGAGCGTTTTTTATCCTTCTACACACGCGCGACTGCTAAATCTAATTCGTCTGACCGCACTGTCCCGCGCTTGCGGTACAAGGCGAACACGAAAACTGCAACGGTACCGTACCGAAACGTCCCGGCGGCGTGCAGTGTGACGCGATAAAGTCAACACGTCGTCGCCGACGACGTTGGAAAACCGCCGCCGCCGGCGCGGGTAAACGTGCGCCCTCGCTCGCGAAGACTTACGAACGCGAGGCGCGACGGATTGATTACGCGCGATTCGGGTGAAATCCTACCGCGACGCGATTAAATAGTCGCGCGGAGTATAGAGTTACCGCAGCACGGTGACTCGCACCCTTGCACTGTGCACTCGAACATTATTATTACACGCGCGCGCGCAGTAGGATCTCGATGTATTGTCGAACGACCGAGAGGTGCCATTTTAAATAGTTGTCGATAACAAATCGCAAAATAAACGAAAACGATATGTAATTATTTATCGTCGGGAAAAATCGGCTAGCGATTTCCGAGAGCAAAAAGTACGCGTACAATATGTTATCCATCGACTATACTCGTCGAGGTTCTACCTGCCGAAAAACGGACTAGCCCCCACTAAAAATCCCTTAGAAACTAACCTGTACGGTCGTGATGGCGTTCTGCAGCTGCGCCGGTCACCGGCGGCGTACGGACATCGCGCGCGTCCGAGAGTTCTGTGTGTTCTCGCTTCGAACTCGCGGTGTTCGCGGGACGACGATTTCTGTGTAAAGTCTACAACTGAACGTGCGATCAGTAATAATGATATGAACGATTCGCGACGGACGAAGAACGCGCGCACCGGACGAAAATAATAATAATTTAAAGCAAAAGGCGAATGAAATAAATAAATAAATAGAAAAAGCACAGGCGGACGGACGGGCGAACGGAACGGCGGTCATCGACGAGCACACGGCACGAACGTCGGAACGAGACTGGTCACGTTATTGTCGGCGGTAAATATTGTGGTCTCGCGCGTAGTAGTTAGTAGTAGTAGTACGCGCGCACGCGCACGAGCGCACAATGCGCGTACGCTCCCGCGCGCCGCGCACAATAATAATAGTAAACACCTGCGACCGCTCCCCTGCGACAGAGCGGCGGCTGCGGCGATACCCCCGCGCCGAGGTCGCCGCCGCCGCCGCCGCCGGGTCGTCGAAATCTCTGAAACCGGTCTAGGGGACGGACGCGTCGCCGTCAGGACCACGGTACGATTAAAATCGCATTTACCGGCCGAGACGACGGCTTACTGACGCGACGTATTATAATAATAAACACGCGGGTTTTTTTTTTCTACTCTTCTATAGTGACGGCCGGCGCGTCGTATTTACGTTATTACTTAATAGCCGAAAAGGAATATCGCGCGCGCGCGCGTCGGAATAATAATCGTAATAACAATCGACTACTGGTCGCCGTGATAACCGGGGGGTGGCGGCCGGCCGTGGCGACGCGATTTCGGCTCCCTGTCGTTTTTTTAGATTAAGAATATTTGTTTCCCCCCCCCCCCGTGGCCCACGAATATAATCTTTATATTATGTGTGATTACATTACAATCGCGGCGAACAATGTTTCGCGTGTCGATAAATACTCGAGAAAAAGGTATAGAGAAAGATTAAAGGGGAAAAAAGGATGATCGAGGATTATTAAAACTAGCCGATCGCGTCCTTTGTTTGGCCGCCTCGTCTGTACTATATAAACTATACGTACTGCGGGCCATTTCCCGCCGGTCGAATTATTCGACTCGAATAGGATGTTTTAGATTCCGAGTGAAGATGATGTTTAGATTTTACTGTTACGCGTGTATATTGCTTTAACTACCTATAATGCGTGCTTTCTTTTTTTGATTCCAAGTCAAACGAGGATACTATATTTTGTTTTACCGCGTTTTTTTTTCTTTGTGTCCGTGTACGCGATTTCGACCAAAACATTTGGTTCGATCATCAACTTCAGGGCTGGTTTCTGGTATAGGGAATTTTGACTATTCGGTACATTGGGTGGGTTATTTTTAGAATTTAAATGTTGATTAAATCCGGTTGAATTAAGTAATTAAAATTATGATTAAACGATATTAATTATTTCGTAGTCAATCACTCATAATGTTAGTGACTATCGATAGAAAATAGAAATAGAGGCTGATCCGCCTTAGGTGGACCTAAGGATATCTAAGTTTAGTTTTCTTGTGCACGTAGTTGTGTATCGGTTTGACCAGACCGGGGAATAGTCATTTTCAATTTTTTATTTTCAAATAAATAAAGTATTCCTACTGAATACGAATAGAATTTAAATGTCTTTATTGACGTGGACGTTATCGCGATGTTAAACAATTGGTAAGTCCTCGTGAAACACCCCGCAAATCGGTGTACGGATCATCGTCCAAGAACGAGACGCGTTCAGAAAATCACGACGAAAACGAAAACGTTGTCGTCAAGAGCGAGTAACAAAGGACTCGCATACGGTTTTTTTTTTTTTCATGTTCTACGCATACGATTGTACCAACTGCATTGACTGCATCAGACGCTATTGTAATCATTATTATTTAGGTGCACGCGACAATCGTCGTCGTCGATCATTTCAGTCGGATAACTATTATAATAATAATATACGGACCGTATACGACCGCCGCGCCGCCGCTGCAGCGGTACCTATACTCGGGATTATTTTATTTGCGCAAAAACATTTGTTTATTTTCCCCTTGGAGATCTCGTAACGCGATAATGGCCGCCTATACAGAAACGATAATGCAAACAAAAATAAAGCGTTCGGTACTTATTGTTATTACTATTATTACTAACATGTACTGATATTTACTGCGTACTACAACGCACGCACGGCGGCGTAACACTTGACTACGAAAAAAAGTTTGCAGAAAAAAAAAAAAAAACGTATTGGGTACGAATACAATACGCGCACGACGTTAATCGTATCGACGAGACGTACTTGCGTGATAATATTATTATTATACATTATATTATTATACTATACACATTACTATCATTAAAACGTCCGAGACGTCGAAACTTGTTTGTGAAGTATATTAAACGCGCGTACGTGTGCACAAAATAATTGTTGCGTATATTTTGTGATTGTACCATTATTATTATTATTATTATATGCAAGTTCTATTTTCCCACAACAATTAATCGTTATTAAAACGGTTCGTAGTTAATCGCCTTTTCGTAATTATTAATATTATAATGTTAATTTGTATTCCGATGCGTATAATAATATAATGTATGCGCGTTAAGAAATTGACCTATAAAAATACTCGCGTGTAATCGAACCGTTTAATTTAAAACGACTTGTGAAATTTCCTTGTGTTATTTTCTGTAAAAAAAAAAAAAACACCCCAACAACAATATTAAAGTTTCGATGCGCCAAATCTAATTTCGTGATTTACTACTTTACCGCGCGCAGAAATTTAAACAAACGAACGTTTTATAATTACTATTATTGCTGAATACTTCCTCTGAGAATCCTTATTATGATATTGAGAATAGAAACAACATAAACAATTCGACGAACGCCAGTTTACAGATCAAAAAGATCAATATTTAAGCCATAAAGTTACATAAATATATATACAATATATAAACACGGAATGGTCGTGTCATCGACCGATTTGTTCAGATAAACCCACGAAAATTACATCACGGAGATGATTGGGTATCGCATTTGGCAAAACTATTTGTTTTTCGTTATTGTGTTATTTAATAGGTTATCTGGTAGGTCTAGTGGTCGTCTTTGTTATAATTTAAATTTATAGCTGCTGACCGTTTCAATGTGTTCTGTGATCTGCCCGTACGATTGGAACAACAATGATCAATCCGTTTGCCCGATGAACTATGTTTTGTGAGTGTATAAGCTACATATTACGCGTCAGATCAAAACATGTACACGTGTTTTTTTTCATATTCGTATAATTTTGTAGATATTTCACCGACACATATGATTTTTAAAAGTCTAAGTTTTACAATTCTTAAAGGAAGCAGTACAAAATATTCAGCCACTTATAATCATAAATTTAATACCATGCCATATCGTCAGATATTAAGAACTGACTATTTTTTTATTTCGGTTTTATATTTGGATGTAGAAATTCGTAATACGTCATGTTATAAATAATTTATTATAAAAATATTGTGTGCGGCGCAGTAAGTATGACTTCGACGTTTTAAAGAGGTAATTGTGTGGCTAGAGTACACAATGTAATATGTATAGAAGCGCATCTCGTCGTGGTTTATGTTCGACAGTGAAACATTTAATACGTCAAGAAGGGTACTTTTTCAATATGGTAAAGATTAATTTTTCCAGTTTTTTTTTTTTTTTCTGTTCGAACACCGAACACATTTTAAAACACTATAATAACGTATGATCAGTCTATATAACCTCTTCTCTCGCCCCAGTGTACTTAAATATGATTATTCAACCGGTTTCGTCGAAATGTAAAATCCGGGTATTTGAAAAATATGGTCGCACGAAATGTTTTTTTAATACGTATCCGTGGCGCGCGAGCCTATTCATTTTTCATTAAAATTTAAGACAACGACGAAAATATTACGCCTTACCGACTCGTGTAAAATCGTCTGGGGGTGAAAAACCTGTAGTGGCGTTTATTCACTAAGAAAATAAAAAAAATAACCGTCGATCGTTTTTAACTATACGGTTGTAGTCGTTTTTTTGTTTGTTTTCGCCGTCTACATATCCTTTATATTATGCGGTCTATCGTACACGAACGTGGTCTGTACGTTTTACAATGTTTGTTCGACACCGCACGTAGGTATATAGCATAGCCGCAAACACAAACGCGAGAAAATTCATCGCGTTATCGTAACGAATGCATCAGTGTCGTTTATAATAAGGTGGGACTAATTTTTTTCGTATCTCCAAGTCGCCGACGACTACCTCGGCGCTGCTACTCGACATTTCCAAGCCCAACCTACGCGATCTAGTTCGAATCGGCCATTATTAGCTATTGGTCAATATCTGCGGTACCGCCATTTCAGGCTTCTCCGACGCGAGTCGATAAAATATATTTATACACGTATGTATTACTACAGTTAGTAGTTTGCACTAAGTGCGTTTGAGAAAACTGATATAGCTGCACGCTGGTGATGAATTCGCATACGGTTTCCCCGGGACTTGCAAGATACATCAGTACATCGCGCTGCCATATGGTCGTGGACCTCCTGTGTGTGAGTGTGTTCGTGCTGCGCGCGTGTGAGTTGATTTATATAAATATGAGCTGTCTGGACTCCAATGACACGGGCCGGCGAGTTAATATTTCTCTGAATGTTTATACAGTACCCATAATACACGTTTACAGCGCTGCGACTACAAAATCGAAACACCCTGGGAGATTTCAATCTGCAGAACGTTGGTGTTTTGTCCCCCGTAGTTCAGCGTCCAACATGTGCGAAAGTGTAAATATTGACGCCTTTTTCTTTTGTTGTTCGTTTAAATTGCGATTTCGACGTAAAATATACGATGTCGTTTCAGTATATATATATATATATATATATATATATATACTGATATAAAGTTGCTTACGCTAACAGTTGTCGGAAATTTTAAATAAATATATGTGTTAAAATTCAATTTTGGCCACCGGTCAAATCATCGAGTTTTAATAATGTACCACTTTTCTGAAATGAATTATTACGTTATGCATTTTTATTGATGAAATTGGGACTCTCTAATCATAGAATTGTTTAATTTTTTCCCAAAGACAGAGAAAATAGTCGCTAGTGGTTTTGTTAAGATGGTATAGATTTATAATAAATAGTAAAAAAAACGGTTAGCGCATTTTATAGGTAGTTAAAATTTGCTACACGTATTTTACTTAGCAATATCGTTGTTGTTTAAAATCGATGTTTACGAAAATCTCAATTCTTATTTTAATAAATTATTAGGTTGATTAAAAAATAATCAATTATAATTTACGATTAATATGATGATTTCGTTTTTAAAATTCGATAAGCGATTTAAAGTCGAATTTCTAGTTATGACCGTGCAAGTTAAGTTAAGTGTGCAGTGATTCATTTCACTCGTTATTTTTTGTTTTTACCGAGAAAAATTTGAAATATTATTACTCATTCGTTACAAAATAATATGATGAATAACGCATTAACATAATTTAGTGTTTTGGTATAAACGTACTCGAGTGGGTATATCAAATGTTTGTTGTTGCTGCCGAGCAACTGTTTCCATCGCGTTATCCTGGTCGAGTATGAACCCAATACCTATTTATAAAGAATAAAGATATGCAAATTGTTTAACAAGGTTAATAACATAAATTAATGGAAAAAAAAAAAAAACCATATAAAAATAACGAATGAATCCAAACAACGCTATCACAGCAGTAGATTGATTAATGCTCATAGTGACATTTTTATTTTCTTTCTTTCTTGCGCTGATGATTGATTTTAAAAATACTGAATCGTGTGCCTAATTACGTGGTAAATAATATTGATTGATACAAAAATATAAATAACTATAAAACGGTTACTTATACAATTCATTAAACTGTAATTGTACGGCTTACCATTCTATATAATACGACATTTAACGATCGTTCAAATGATGTAACGAAAGCGGTGGAGGATAAAAAAAAATAAAAAAAAAACATCGACCTATGTCCATTAACGACCGTTACTACTGCCACGACGATCATTTAACTAAGCACACGAAAACATAAAGTATCACGGCATTAGCCACCGACGTACTTGTATAATATTTGTATTCGAGCGTTTTATGATGAATAATAATTATTAATTTTCTTTGGAAATAATAAAGTAATTTAAATCGAGTGTAAAATGTGTTTTACCATAAATCTAGTAGGCGCATATAATATGTAAACGACCGATTTATTCAAATTAATCGAATTATTGTGATTACTATCTGAGAAGTATCTAAAAAAAACAACAAACAAAATGCACAGACCACATTGTTTGACATGAAATAAATACCGATTCCCATTAGAGTTCACTATACGGGCCACAAAAGTAGATTCGACCCAAGCCGACAGAAATTCTACAAGTACAGTTTTTATTTTTACGAGAAACAATTTGCAGTCTACGTTTTTATTACGTTTTAAGTTTTCTATAATTTATATTTACCAGATAGTTGCGATAGAATTAGCGAGACATAAAAACACATAATTTATTTGAATCGTCGTATAGTTGGGTAATTATTTGTTTGAAAAACGAAAAGTCGCATACTCCAATACTATACTGTGCTCGTCATTAGATTAACAACCTCACGTGTTCTAATTATTTGTAGTATACCTTAGATATTGTAAATTACTCTTTATCGTACAACAATAACATAGTGTATAATTAGTTTAGTGTTTTTTTTATCATTCAAACGATTCACGTACAGGTTATTCTTTACGTAAACAATATTTTATAAAGTTCAACACATTTGATGTGCATACTCATAGGCAGTAAATCAAAGCACATAAACGTTTTAGTCGTACGATTTTACTCTAGTTTTCATTCGGTGTGAGTATACAATAAATACAGAGAAAAAAAAACAACTTTTCTTGAAGCCGTAATTTAACATGATATTATAAAGAGATCCATACCGTTCGAGTACAATACGAATTCGCTTTCCTGTTATCGCTTATCAACTAAAACACAGGTCCCTACTTCGATGAGTATTTCGTTAAAAAGAAATCGATAGCAAATTATCGGACTACGGTATTTGATTAAAAATTAATAATTTATGGGTTCGCCCAGAATCTATTTTGGTTACTGTAATGATTATACCTACTATAGATATGCATTTACTCGACACAAATCAATTATTGATACTCGATATTTTCATACGAATCGCTCGAACTTTGTATAAAACTTTAGAACTATTTGATATAAAATCAAAATTATATTATGTACTGAGCAAAAAAAATCGCATAACAAAACAACCTCGTAATTATTAACGCTCGTTTTTGCTCGTTTCTATACAAAATAATGTTTACACGCAGAAATCTATTTAACGTCTTAGTAATTAATGAGAGCACCTTTTATCCAAACACGATAATAATAATAAGCTCATCGCACCACTAACCACGAAATCGCAGATTTCCACAAATTACTAATTACGGGAGCATTTGGCTATGAGGAAACAACAAACTCGATTTGACTCGCTCAGATAACCTCATAGTTTTACGAGAACTCTAAACCGACACTTTAGACTTAGAGCGTAGTTTTTTATACGTTAATAGAGGAAAATTCTTACCAAGTTCCAACGACCGTGACAAGCAACTTTGTTTGTAAATCAATTGTTTTGCGTGTTTTAATTTACAACTGCGACGATGTATTGAAACTAATTTAATGATATTCGTAACTACTTCGACGAGTACCTGTTATGAAATACAATTTATATTATTAAAGTATTTATTAATTTCAATGTATTATTTAAATTATTTTATTACGAAAAATCTGTGCGCGAACAAAGTAAACATATTGTACCAACTCGTTTTAAACTCGTTTTGCTTTCATATTTCAATATTTAGGCTTAAAACTCAACTAAGAACAATGATTTTTCGAGACTTTTGTGGTTTAGTGTTACTTTACTGAACGTTCACAGAATAACTGATTTTTCAGTAGACACTATGAGTGATTATTAAACTGAGCAAACAACGCGAAAATAAATCTTAATTCTGTTCTTCGATTATTTATTTAGATTAATTTTCTTTGGTGAAAAAATTCAATGCTCGACAACATACTATGGTTGTTATACATAGTATTTAACACTCGCTATTTTTATTGCATTACAATTATTTTTATCTTTTTATTAGCTTTTATAGTCGATGACAGCTCGTTACAGTTATTAATTATTAGTTACTTTCTATACTGCATTTTTCCAAAATGAACGTCTCCCTTTTATTGATAATCATGTTTATAATTATAATTCTCGTCAGCTGATTTTGTAAAAAATAATTGGTATCTTCAACAAAAATAAAATACAACGTAATAAAAACATTGCAAAAATTCGCATCAGTTAATAGTAATCAAATAATAAATAAGGTAGTAATAAACAATTATTTAGGAAGCAAAATGTTAACTAATTTTTCTACACGACCAATTTTCATTTCTATTTTAAATTCGGTTATTTTAATTTGAAACTTTAGGAAACACACCGTTCAAATATATTATACACTTAACTTTATACAGTCATGCTTTATAGTTCTTGTTAGTAATCTTTTTATTATTATTATTCATTTATTATTCGAGCACTTAATAAAATCCATGAAATTATTACCCCAATTAAAATACAATATCCCGGGTCGTCATTGACCGTGCCTTGAATAACGATAGCACTATAAAATCTAATATTACACACGACAATCTCAACCGCGGTCGTGCACTCACATCAATATTGATCATCAATATTCGAATACATAAATATTTTGAAAAGCTCGAAACAGAATATCTATTGTTATATTGTGCTGAATGAAATTGTATATTCATTTTTCAATCACTCCGCGGTATTTAATTACGAACGGGTCGTTTTTAATTTTCAACCGCACATTTTGACGCGTTGACTTTTGTTACGTATACGACCGAGGCTGCAGGATGTCGGGAATTCCTGCTTGGACCCCGGGCGCGATCGCGGCTGGTGTTGAAGTCACGCGTCGACAAATCATTATGCACAACGATTACGATGGAGTATTATAGTAAAAATAACAATAACGTGTTTATAACAAGTACGGTGAAACGAAAGAATACCTCATTCTACACACTGTATTCGGATTGCGTTACGTATCGAAAACTCACCGTCAGATATCGCCTGAACGACCGCGAGATGAATTTAATCGCAGTACGGGACAAACACATAATTCTGTGATTTTCTTTCGACTCGGGCGTGTAGAGAGGTTCACACAATTGAAATGATAACAATAATCATCGGCGTAAGCGTAATCTGGCGGGAGGAGAAGAGAAACTGAGAAACTGAAAAAACAAATTATTACACTATCGAGAAATGAAATGAAAATTTGTTTGTATTACGTAGACCGATTATTATATTATTCCCTAAACGTATGTTATAACTAGGACGTAGATTTCGATACATTATAAAAAAAATAATTATATTTATAAAAAAAAATTAATAATCTCTAATCTAATCATATCACATTATTACAGCATATTATAATATCCAGTGGAAGTTTTCAAAGTGAGGTGACTTATTTTAGTAAAAATAACATGTTAGTCAAATTTATGGAGTTAAAAAAAAAAGTGATTGACGATGCGAACAATGTTTATTGTCGGTGACTTTAAGCAGGAATAATTGCAACGTTTTTACATGATTTAACGGCAAAATAAGAATTCACTTATTAAATTAAGAAATTAATGCGTTCGTTTTATCACTCAAAATATCACTTGGCTTTCGACGTCAAAACGGCTTTTGCGGCGATACAATAGCGTCCATCGAATTGCGTTATATAAGGCAATTTAATCTAGATGTTAACGATCTTAAAACAAACGAAATTAAACAGTTAACCTTTATGGAAAAAAAAAACCTTTACCGCGTGTATGCAATAGTTCATTTCCATGACGATGAATATGACATTTTCTATAGTTTGTCGTTCTATCACCGAACTCCACTCGCTACATTACAAAAACCTGCAACGACCTGGGTGTTTTTATAATATTATATAATCAAAATAATTTCTATTATTTATTACATATGTGATTATTTCTTGAACATCATATTAGAACTATTTTATGAAATAACAGTTTAAAATATTATTACCGGATGATTTATTTTTATGGAATTAAGAATTAAATACACGTGAGCACACAGCGTGTTCTAACGAGTTTAGTGTAATAGTGCGAGTATTAAAAAAATGTATTACACATAATTACATAAACCGTAAATAAATAACAAGACTCGAGCAAATCCTCGAAGCAAGATAAAGATGTTTATGACAAAAAGCATACAAAGGGGAGAGACAACTTTACAGTCACACCGCATTGATATATCCTTTGTTGTATAGTATCCTTGACGGCTGGATATATGATTACGAGTCACCTGTTGGGGGGTTAAATATGTTACAAAAGATTTAGATAACTTGGTAACAAATACATCACTCGACGAATGGGCATGGTAAGCCTATACGAGTTTTAAAATAATGACTCGATACAATAACGTATATAAGCTGTGTAAAAATATTTAAAAAAATTTGATCGAATCCTTAAAGAAATACGATTTTAATTATTCTGTTTTCATTTTTTTCGCTTATCATAACTTAAACCGATGATGTCGGAATCGATATTACAGTTAAAACTTAATAACACAAGTATATCATATTCCTACAGTACTGTATAAAAAAAAGACCATCTGAATTGTATAATACATCTCTCTACAGTATACTGTTATACATATATATAAAACTCGTTTTTTTTTTGTTTTTTTTAATAATAGACTTTATATTATTAAAGAGAAAAGATTCACGAGACTCTTTACATAATAGGGAAATGAAAAATGAATGTGACCAATGATATGTGAAATTCCTTTTTCAGATTTCCTTTCAACTTATTGTTTTCGTGCCGCCTAAATGAACTTAAACAAAACGTATGACGGGAACAAATTGTTTTGATACACATAATACCTATAGCGCATTATTTAAATTACTGGAGGTACATCTTGCGTATAGATAATAATCATTAATGTACACGTTAATCCTATTATTATTATTATTATTATTATTATTATTAACGTTCATTAATCAAATTATCAGAATAGGCAATAGGTACTATGCAGACAAGTTTATTTATTTTGTAAATTACCTACTGTATAAAATCACGCCATAATTATACGAGTAGACGTCCACTTGAAACAGTCGCAAAGATATCGGCCGACTAAATGCCTATAATTCGACCAAACGAAAGCACGAATACCACGTGATATCGTCCACCTAGGCGGTTTCCATCCGTTTTCGGTCCTTTGAAATGCTATACCGAAACGAATTCCTCGTAGCGTTCAATTGCCAGGTGCTCGTACAAACGTACGTAGATACAAGTTTACGTACATTCTGCTTCGCTCACACTGTATAGATACATTATACTGCATACAGTGCGCGTATAAAGTCGGAAAACCTCCTGTGGAATCGCATGACGTATTGTTATGATAATCTGATAACATGCAATAATAAAAGATTATGTTTAATTAAATTAACGATTACCTAATTAAACGGACTGTATAATGATATTGTTATACTCGTGTGCGCGCTATCGGTCGACCAAAAATAATAATAATAATAAATCTTTAACCTTTTTACATTGCATTTCGCCCGTACGATTTCTAATTTCATGTTATATGATAAAAATCTACCGAATATTCTCAACACTTTGTTCTTGTGAGAATTCACTATTTTCAAAAAAAAACGTCCGTTTATTCTAATTTATCAAAACTATATCCGATAGTTCTGAACGAATATTTCTTTAATTTTCGATTTAAAATTTGATCGAGAAATTATTGTAATGACTGTCGAGTCTAAACACTAGATCATTATTCGACAGAAGGTTTTTACTATTTGCATTTTAGGTATAATTTACAATATATTTTATGAGTTTGATTTATTTATTTTTATTATTATCATTTCAAATGCGTTTTAAAATAATATTATGATTTAAACTGAACTGTTGTTATAATTTAACAATAAAACAACACCTAAATAATCTGAAGTTTCAATATGCTTAGTATGGGATCCAAAGTACAACTTTAATTTTAACTATAACCAAAAAAATCTAACACGTAGAATATAATATAGAACTATTCTTTTGAAAGATTGCGTCTATAATTTCAAAACTAATAGGTATTATACCGCATTCGACCTAGAACTAAAATTAATCGAAATACGGCAGAGTTTACAAATGAATAAGTATATCAACTCAACAATTATGTGGGTAATATGACGAAAAAATTTTAAAAAAACTATAATTTTCAACATAACAAAACGCACGAAATAATGAACGATTTCGAAAATTAATTACGATGTGACATTGGAATTAGATTTGATTAACATTTCGTAATCCGAAAGGTAAAAAATATATGTTGCCAACGGTTTTTTTTACCGTAACGTTAGACGAACAGAATACAAATGTTATTTGAAAAAAAAAAGAATAGTTTAAAGACCAAACGTTTAAGCGAAAAGTCTATTTCTAGACGTATCTATGATGCACGATTGTAAATAAATGAAAAACGATTTCACTCGTAAAAAAAAAAACACGAGCCAAACTCTATATTATGCGTTTTTTATTCAACGCAATATTCTATTATTACTATTATTATTATTATTATTATTATTCGTTCAATAGAAATTCCGAGCCCAGCATTTTTTTTTTTCATCCGATTAGTGTACCTACGCACTGTTTTGTGCAACGCACAATTTCATATATTATACAGACTTTAATAGTACGTAAGGACGAAGGCTACAACACTACTCGTCAGTAACCGCGCGCGCGCATACCTGACACACCTTGTGTGCGCCACATGTCACAATATTATACGCTTTGTGCTACCAAAATATCACGCTGCACCACGTAAAAAGCACACCTCGTTAAATCGCGATGTTCCTATATATAAATATAAATATATTATTGCAAACTCGCATCGATTTACTGTAAAAAAACTACATTACATATACTTAAACGTACGAATGAATCACACGACGCGTAAACGTGAGAAAACTCTCGTTGATTGAAAATCCTATATAATCTCATCCGTGCAGCGATGTCGGACGTTAATAAAACATAAAATTTTAATTTTAAACCCAAACGTGCGGCCAAAGAGTCTTTATAATTCATTTACCTATATACTATTATATATACATACTCGTATAATCAATTATTTTACTTCGTTATAACACAATTGTTAATATTATGATACCAACCATAAACGTAATGTGCGTCAACTCGATAAATTATTCAGAGGTTTTAGGTACGAAAGGAAAAAAACTAGCCGCTCGTCCGACAATAATCAACGACTTTGAAATCGCCGAGGAGTAAAAACTAAAATTTGTATTTTCAAGATAATTCATAGGTGATTATCATAAATTTATATTATATCGCGACGTCGTAGCGAGTTTAACGACTGAGAACAAAACTAACGGTCCATCTAATGTGATGTTTTATTCGATCTGCTTAAAATAATAAATACCTATTCGGTAGAGAGAGAAAAACGTGTGCGTTATTTCCGAGTGAAATCTTTGGTTTTCGATGAGCGCGCCTGTGTTTGATTTCCCGAACCTTCGGCGCACGCGAACACGTCGTCGAAAATTAATATTACGCGTTGTATCACCTACCTGTAGTTTTCGAATTCGTTTCCTATGATTGTTAAAACACATCATCGTCGATATCTAGAACACTGCCCGAGGTGTTTGATTACAATTGGTCACTGATCGCGAACGCGTTTCGCCCGGGGAAACAACAATACCTAAATATATATATATATATTATATTATTATATTATATAGATACTCGTATTATTATAGTCATACCGATGCGGTGCGCATTATGTCAGTCGGGGACAGGCGTGTGGGTTACCCAATGAGACGAATTCAGTCGTCTGAATAGAACACGACCGCCGGTCGCTACAAAACGGATTATAAAGGAAAGTGTACGTATAATATCATGACCATTGGCTAGAAAACTCTGAAATAATATGATAATAATAATAATAATAATAATATTATATAGTGTCGTAAACATTGTCGACTACTGGTTGTGCAGTTGACAGGATATACGGTGCTGCTGCTGCTGCTGCTAGAGTAGATATGGGCTGTGTTTGAAGTAGGGCACAAGTCTGTGGTTACTGCTGTGTACGGCTTACCATTCAAAACATCTATAGAGATAAATCCTTAATAGCGCAGTAGTATAGGTATATTATGACACGAGAATGCGTTCGATATGCATAACGTATGCAGTGATAATTCAATGAGACTTGGACGTAAATCCGTACTAGCCGTACTGCATTAAACTCTGCGTGTAGGCACATTTCAATGTTTTTATTTTTTAACATTTATTTCGTTGAAATCGAACCGAACGCGCACGCATAAACTATTCCTAACTGATATGCGGCGTCACAGTTGATCGCATGCCACGCCGCGTTTATAGTTTGCGATCCCGATTCGAAAGAAAAACAAACGCGTTCTGGTGAAATTTAAGACGTAAAACTACGGACTCGTAGAAGGATGCGCATAACGTTCCGTAACAATCATTGTTTCGATATGAGCGTGAGTTTTGGATTACACGAGTAGAAAAAAAAGAAGAAAAAAAAAAACTCTGAAGTTTTGTCTTCTCTGTGTCTCTTATTATCGATAAAGTTCATAGTTTATCATAGACCGTACCTACCTACTTTATAAAACCATTTTTTTAACGTACACAATATTGTTATCTTTATTTTTCACGTAAAACAATAATCAGAATGGTATGAATCACGCGATTACTGAAAACTTTATAGGTACTTTTGATCTATGAATATGATTAAATTTGATTAAAAAAAAAAAATCATATCGAATAAGTAACGTATTCTATTTGTTATGTTTGCTACGCCGAGAATTTTTCGGTTTATGTAATAATTCATTATATCATATTATTTGTTTGGAAATTAAACGGGTTTGGACCCAATTACATAAATATATATATATAAATTTAGTAATAATAACATACGTTATTGCATATCAACAATAAAATATGCATTTAAACAAGTACCTACCTTAAATTTAAATAAATCTCAACAAATATTATTCGATCTACATCGTCGTGAGACATTAAAATATTACCGAAATATACGAGTAATTAAGACACAGATTTCTAAATAAATAATTATGAATCAAAATTTATATCGTCCTTTATCTATAGTAGTTGTTGTTAATTCAAATATTTATATATCCGTTAACCGTGCATAATGTGTTATTTTATAATCAGAGTGAAGCGAAAAACGTATTAATTATTTTACTATGATTAATTTTTTTTTTTCTCATCCCGTTTTCAACTAGAAGAATTGGTCCGATTCGGTCTGATTTTCAATTTCATAAATACATAGTTTAACGTTATCAAATGTTATCTTGGAGGGGATAAATTTTAAAACTCTCCCTACAGTAATTCGAATTATTGAGAAATACAAAAAACCATCAAGTTTTACGGAACACCGGTTTTCGAGAAAATCGAATTTTTTTTTATTTATCGTAATTCACAGAATTTTTTGCGCCGTTTATAGATATTTATAATTTTTGAAATAGAAGCTGCTCCCTATTTTGTTCAGAAATCAGAATCGGTTTTTTAATTAACGGCACGTCGATTTGAAATATTCTGAAAATTCAGCAAAAACAAAATGCATATGCGTTTCTAGATTAAATTTGTCAAGTGCAATAAATTAAGCTATTGAAAACCTTCGCAAGAAGTCAAATTACAAACGTTTAAAACGTACAATTTTTCAAATAAATCAATTTCGTACATAATAATATCATGGCGAACATCAGAACTGATTGTTATTTAATAATGTGGTCTGATTTTTTTTTTTTTTTCAAATAAAACTCTATAGGGCCTTGGGACATTTGCGCAGAAGTACGTATATCAAACTCCGACTCGATTCTCGCGTGTTTAAAGCGGATAAATTAATAGTTTGGACAGCACATCGATCATAATAAATGTATTTAAACGGTATTGTATAAGCTTACTCCGCAAACACATCGTACTTGTGTCGTATACCGTGAAATGACTGTGCACAAAAACATTCAATAGACGTATTTTCATATTATTTCATGGGCGTGTTTCGAGAAACCTCCTTCTCGATTTATTAATCCCGCTCGGACTAATGAAACGACGACAATGCCCGCGAGAGTATGACAAAATGATTTTCGGAAAATCACGAACCGTTTGATAAATGTATATGTAACGTATAATCGTTCGTCGGTTTACCGAATGGTTTAAAACGATTATTATAACGCTGTGTCGATTAAAAAATTATCGGAATAATAACTGAAGTCGAATGGCAACTGAATAATGATAAAAAAAAATAAAGAACCTTTAAATTCGTTATTTCGACGCGTCTTACAGTACCCACATGCGTATAAAAATACTCATAACTCGTACGTAACGTGTAATGTGCCATAAATCGTCGCGAGGCCGCGTATTTTTTTTTATTTTTTTTTGCGACAAAACGAACGGTTTCCTCGAGTCGAGAGAATTTCGAAATGCAGACGAGCACATATTTGCCTTGCGTTTATTGCGCAAAAAATTAGATTAATTGTTTCATCCAAAAGAGACCGCCCGAAACCGTACGCACGATTACTAATAAAAACAAAAATATCGACCGACGTATAATTGCCGTTTAATTGGCGGTAGCTCAAGAGCTGTTGCCGACCACCATGAGAGAAACCATTAAACATCTCGTCGGCATGTCGTGAAAACGATCGTCGCCGCCGCCGCCGCCACAGGCTGTTGTTTTGTACCTTTCGTTTTCGTCCGATCGTTTAGCCTCCAAAGTTTCGCACTCTAAACAGAAGCGCACATACAAAACAATATATATATTGTTATTATTATTATTATTGTTGTTGTTGTTACCTTACTATTACGACAGTAATAATAATGATTGTTTAACGCCCAACAATGACACGAGTGAAATCGAACTGCTCTCCCTGCGATAACTTTATCCGATGTTACGTTCACAGACGCTATTGTCGTCGATAAGAGCTAAATTCCTAGTCCACCAACACGTTGTCGTTGTCATTGATATTCCCAGTAGTGTAAGCTGAGAGTCGCACTTGCGCCGTAGAAATGATTACTGTAATGAAAAAGACTCGAAGAAACGTACGGCCAAAGTATTATTTATCGAATAGTACAAGTCCCGCAACTCGTAGAGGCGTTTTTCGGCTAAGCGCCTGATAAAATATAGTCAGTTGATTACTGTACAACATTTTCCGGTTTTATTTATTTTCCTGCAAAATATGTCAAATAATATTATTGAAAATTAGACTAGAAAAAAAAAATTCCCCACGTAAACATTTTAAAAAAAAAAAATAATATTTTTATTCGAGTAATTTGAAAACATAACGCGACATTTTTTTCAAGCCAATTATATTAATAATATTTTGATTTTACGAAAAAAATTTCAAACTTTTTTTCCAGACAATTACGTTGTATTATTTCTTTAGGTATATATTTTGATTATCTACAAAATAGTTAACAACAAAATGTTTTTTTTTCTGAATACAAAATTAAATAATATTATATTATGATGTCTAATAAAAAGTATGCATTAATTTTTTGTTGCAAATAATTGTAAACAAATACGATAAAAAATATCGTAGGAAAGTCTTTAAAAATGTTTTACTGTAATATAATATATATTGTGTAGAACGCGACGATTTAAAATTAAGCAACGTCGTTTTTCAACGACCCACAATGATCGGTCTGAATTAAACTGAAAATAATACGTTTTCCGTATTCCAAAAATCACCAAATAATCACGTAATAATAAAATAATTTATAGATATCATACGTGCATACTCGTACTTGTATTTTGACATTCTCGATAGTCTTGAAATACGAAATTCTGTTTTTATTTTCGCTGTACACGTCATATTCTGTACGTACAGCCGAATTTCGCGGCGGTCATTGTTTGCTCCTCGAGGGCTACAACAATAGAAACAAACGCTATAAGACGCATTTCAATTAGTAACAAGAGGTGACTTCCGTACTTGTAATTATTATATCCCGTTCAATACGAAAATAACAGAACGACTTTTTTTTTGTTTTCAATATTTCCTGCGCCGATCGCCGCGCCGGTTTTTAAGTAGAATTTCGAGATTTTTTTTTCGCTGCCAACAATAGTTTCTTACATTTAATAATGAATTATTATATTATGATATAGCTGACCCGGCAAACGTTGTTTTGCCATATTACATTTCTAGTCAATTTTGTAGTATAAGAAATAACTAACTTATTGTAAGTATGTGAGAACGGCGCGCCGCGGCGTCTATCACTGAAAGAAGAATGGAGCGCACGCACGCAATTTCGATAAAAGTTATGTAATAATATATGACGTTGCAAAATCCATACCTTTTGCGTAAGGATCGTCGGGTTTTCGCTTTAATTGTATACGTCACGGCCAATCGGTCGAGCTTATCGACCAATGAAAATAGATTTGCCTGCGATCGTATTCGACCGTCCAATGAAAAAAGTTCTATTGTTCATCGCACGCACGCGATTACGGTAAAAGTTGTGTAATAATATGATATTGCAAAATCAATTTACCTTTTGGTAAAGATCGTCTGGTTTATTGATGACATAATAATCTATTCATATAAAATGCAAATTACCGCGCTGATCGTTGCATCTCAATATCTAGCCCGTGAAAAGTTATTTTATATAATATTATTTTTACCGATTTCAACCCTTTAAATGCAAAATTTTGAAAATCGGGCTACGTGGTGACACTCAAGAAGGTATTTGGAACAACTTTGTGTGAAAATACAATGAAAAAAAATACAATTTCTGACTTTACCTCCGATCTAACTAGGGTGTAATTTTTACTTGAAATATTTAAAAATACCCATATGATAAACTATGGTTTATCGACTACCATCCCGGTATAAACGGTTACGTAATGTGGAACTAGATAAATTCAACGCGTCGGCTTTAGTGGCTTGGTACTTAGCAGCATGCGTTTAATACGTGATGCAAAATTATTCAAATATCGAAATGCTAATGGGCAATAGATTAATGCATTATCTAATTACTATAGTTTTATACGCTACGCCTACATAATTATTATATCGACAGCAAATATGTGTGTTCAGTTGAACAAATGTTACCTTTCATATTATACGCTATCGTTTTTACATTGCGGTACAGCCGCATTTGACATTATGAATTGAATTGTTTTTAATTGTGTCGGTTTCGCTTAATCTCATAACGTTTCGCGTGCAGGTCCGGCCGTCCGGGTTTAACGATCGCGATCACATTTTACAGTCGATGATAAAAGATCATCGTACTTTTCGACAAACTTGTATTTCACGATTCATTTTCATCATGACAATGTATTTGAAAATCAAAACGTTTGTATTTTTGGGCATTTTTTCACAAGTTGGTGAGTATAATAGAAAATAACAGTAACTATTTTTATACTCAATAACGAGTGGGATATATTTTAGTATAAAATAAAACAGGTCTACTATACTGATCACTTATAGATGCGCGTGTAACTTTAAAATAATGGATCTATATATGGGAACACTCGAGAACAGAATATCTGATAAACATAATATCCGCCAAATAAATAACATGTTTTAAACGTTTATTTTTCGGATAGCTGCGTTTTTTTCTATTATTTTGTTGTGCTTTAAAATTATAAAAATCGTTTCGATCAAACTAATAATTAACAAAGATTATTAATTATATTATTTTTATTCACACCGAATATTATATTATAGTATAATATATTATATAATTGTTTATTTAAATGTTTAATTTTTTTTATATAAACGTTATTCTTCGCGTGGGTACAACCGAGTAAGAAGAAATTTCTTCGGAAACGCAAAATATCTAATTTTATTTTAAACAAAATCTAAATAAACAACGAATATTTTTATTTATAGTAAAAAATGTTTTTTTTATTCGACGAATAAATATTTTTAAATCTACGTGAATCGATGGAATCGAGTACAGTAACAGCTCGGAAGTACGAGGAAGGAGAAATGTTTTTTGACCGTTTGAAAAAAAAAAAAAATGAAAAAAGAGAATTATTACTTCAGTGACGTTATACCACACTCGTTTATAATGTGCAGTCCATAAAATCAAATTTTATACTCATAACAGTCATAACGAACAGACGACTAATAATTTTATCTCTGACGATTTGGACTACATGGGGGAGCCGCGACTTCACGCGAGTTAATTTATGAGGTTGATAATATTTTTATACGACGGAATAATAAAACATGATATCTATACTGCAGCTAATCGGAGGGTCGCGGTCGATGGGTTTTATCGATGTGTTTGCTCGACGTCGAGTATCGACATTCGAACGAACGAACGACGAGGCTATAATAATATAATATGTAACACGAAACTAAATAAAACGATTATTATCTTATGGAAAAAAAAAAAAGTTTAACGTGGCTGATCCTAAATGTTAATATATAATTGCTTAATCCTTTCCGCGAGAATACGACGGCCACGATGTCGGATTATAAATAATTAATCGACGGAAAACATACGTTTTATATAATACCGACACAATAATTCTGAAAAAAAAAAAGAGAATAAAAAGAAATGTTATGCCGATTCCAACTGCCATAATGCGACTTCATTATACGATGTAGACGATTTTCATTTGCAAATAAATAATAATTACGTTGCTAACAGTATTTATACAAACATCGAAGACATGTTTAACATTGTAACTCTACTCTTATTATACCTACACACAATTTTTTTTCTCGTGTATTATTTTCGATAGTGTTTTCTGTTCGTTTGCTACATTAACAACCGTTTACGTTTTTATTAATATTTGTACGACACGATATCCTCTAGTTATTTTTTTATTTACGATCGATGTATGGAGTTTTTAATGGGAAAATTAACTGCGGGATTAAAAAAGAAACTTGTAAGTTCCGAACAAAACGAATACGTGTTTTCGACATGGAGCATATTTTTATTTTTTTTCTATCCGGTAACGTTCATTATTTATTCGAACGATTTAAGACGATAGAGCATAATGATAAAATGAAAAAAAAAAAACCAACGACACCCAACAGGAGTGCAGTCATTCTTTTTAAAATTATTTTCGAACATAACGATAATCTCGTTTAATAATAAACTACGCGCGTTTTTATTGACACTTACCATAGATCAAAACCGGGTTTCGTGCCCGCAGACGTGTTTTCTACATTTTCTCGTCGAATGATATCCTAGATTGAATTCCAAAGGTACATCGAAACGTTCAAGGTCGTATAGACTCCAGTGGTCCGTTTCTCACATCACCAAAATTGTCAGCGCGTATACGATATAATATGTACCGGCACATATAACTCGTACCTATACTAGCCGGAATTTCAATCAATTGATAAAACCGCTTTTTTTTTTTACTTTTGAGGTTTGTTTCCGTATGAGGAAGTACCGACTGGACGGAGAAAGTTTATAATCGGGGATGTTAAGGATATTTAGTACAGTAGCTGTAGAATTTATCGAGATCCGGTATCCGTTTATACAAATTATTACTCGAGGTATAATTTGAAATAAAATTGCTAAAAAAAAAAAAAATAATAAATAATAATTTATACGTCGTTTAAATTTTTTTTTTCTCTACGCGTCGGGCAGATCGAATCTAGTCGGAATGTACATATTTTTAACTGCTTTAGAAAAGTTATATTCAAAATATTTAATAGACTCGGCGTTTTAATGGATAATTTGCAGAGTATAGAAACGAGATTCGGTTTTAAATATCATTCGTATAATATTATGTACAGTAGGTATAACACAATATTATGTTCGACGATAATATTATTATTATTATTATTATGTAGTAGTAGTAGTAGTAGGTACTGTATTATAGAGTGGCACGCCGCGGTTATTGAAAGTAACGGCCGTTAAGTTTTTAACGTTGGTCGCAGTGATTTATCGGTTTGCTCGTAAAGTATGTAACACGACGTATTCATAACTCTATATCGCATGAATATAATATGAAAACGCGGTGGTATTACATCTACGGGAACACGTCGCGTTTAAAAGAGATCGTGAAAAAACGGTTTTTTTCCAACGATTTCGTTTCGAATAATATTTTATTTTTTCTTCCACTACTGGGGCCAATATGGGTAGTTCGCGAATTCAGTTCGTCCGTGTTTCATAACGTGCAAATCGCCTCGTCTCGTTAAAACTAAAAAAACTTTTCGGGAGGCCTGCGACTCGGTGTGCGACCAGCTGTGCATAGTAGTTATAGTGTGACATAAAGTTGTAGCTAAACGAGTGTATACTAGTACACCGAATTCCGATTGGTCGGTTTGAATTTTTCTTTGTTCGTCGAATCTTCGTGTCCTATGACTATTTTCGATTTGCTCTCGCGACGGTGAAAATCGTTTTGGACCGTTTTGAAAAAAACTGTTTCTCAAAACACACGCAAACTCGTCTCGACGTCGTACTGGTCCGAATCACCACCGCGACGGTAACGACTGACTGTGATGGTCGGTGAAATAAATCGTCTGCGATTGATTTCCCCGAGCACACGTCGCGGTATGCAGCTGTGGTCGTCTGGTATATTAGTAATCGACGGTTTCTGCCGCGTACGATGTTATTTTTCGCGAGAATTGCACGCTAGGTTTTTTTTCTCCCGCCGCGGTGTTCGGAGAGAGAGAAAAAAAAAACTTTTAGACCGTTTGTGATCGCCGTATTGTGTAGGTACTTGATTGAATCGTCATTGTCTGTCCGAGAGGCGGGCACGGCGGCGGCGGCGGCGACGACGGTCGGACGGAATTATTCGAACGATTTCACAACCTTTTCGCATCGTCCGGACCGAAGGACTCGGTCAGAACCGTTGTCTTTGTGAGGGGTATTATTTATTTTTTTCGTCGTTTTTTTTCTCTCTCTCTCGTCAATCCTTTTGCAAACGATCGGAGCATTAATAAAGTGATTTGTTCGGCGCGCACGCGATGCTATGCGCATTGTGGCGCGAATGTCGCTGCAATTATCGCCGTCGCTAGGTCCGAGTGCGCGCGATAACCCCCGTGTTTGCCGCCAGCGCAGCTGAGAATTCCGTCGAAAACAAGCGCCACCGCCGCCGCCGCCGCCGTCCGTCTCGTAGAGTACCCCGTGTATTATTATTATTATTGTAATTATTATTATAGTAAGTAGCAGACTCGTCTTGTCGCGCGGTCGTATAGGGGAAAAGGACGAACCGCAGCGGGTCGAAACGAATTCGAAGGGCAGCAGAGAGGAGAGGAAAAAACCAGTCGCCACACGTTATAGCCGACTTCCGAGAACGTTCGATGTATTATTATTATTACCGTTCGAGTGTTGCATACAAATGCCGTTTTGTTCGTCCGAAGTCGACGATCACGCGCGGTGGTGGTAGTATTATATATATATAATAAGCGTATAGACTTGAACGCACGGCAAGACACACGCTCATCGCGTCTCTGCGACAGATCGGCGATCGATATTATGAGCAGGCCTTATTCCCAACAGGCAGACGCAAGACTCGATTTAGTTGTAAAGAAAATATCAAAAATGCAGTCGACTACACGCATTTACGAGGCACCTCACAAAAATTCATATCGTACAATGTTAAAATACTGAAATATATTTACTACGAATACAATTTAGTCGTATTATATTTTATATATTATTGTTTTTAATCAGAAAATAAAAATACAATTCCCATTTTATTTTTTTATTTTTTCGAGACGTAATATTTTGGTTTACAGTGTATTTCAGTGGTCTGCGTATTTGTTGACCACTATTTCGTTTACGATTTTTTCAAACAGAGAAATTTTTTATTGTGAGAAAAAAATGTAATGATCCATACGTATTTCGACAAAATTCATTTGGCTTTTGTTCAGTAGGGGAAAATCCTTTAAAAAGCCGCCTCGATAGAACGTATCGCTTTCAAACGTATTAAATATATACCTTTGCGTCGCAACGTAAAAGAATAAAATTACTAATAGAAAACTATACAACTATTTTTACCTATTTGGTTCGATAAAACACATATTTATAATTATATGCATAAATTACTTTGCAATTAATTCCTATAATTGTATAGTCTCTTACTTAAAATGTGTTTATATAATGAAAAAGTACGTATTTGATTAGATTTGATTTACCTGATTTATCAAAAAAAAGTTACAATATCTATGAAATCCGGTCTTTACTAATAAATTATAATATACATTAGTAAAGACCGGATTTCATAGGTATTGTAACATTATATTATTATTATGAATTAAAATTTTTTCTCTCTATTCGTACGGCTTTAAAAACTTTTACTATCAAATCGAAAATGTATAAATTTCAAAAATCAATCAACGTCATTGGCAATGAGTATATTAGGTTTGTGCGTCTGTAAACGTTTTGTTTTTTATTGATTTTCACGAGGGTTTTTATTTTTATTTTTTGTAGAGTTTACTAATAACACGAAGGGAATAAAACGAAATATTATTTTACAATATGTTTACAAAATAGTTATAAACTTTACACGGCTTTTTATTTAACTGATACGTGCAGTGGCTATTAACAATATACGTGTAAATAGAATACCTTGCCTAGACAATACTCCTTAAAAATATTGATCTCGAGTTTTTTATTACTTTAAAGATAGGCAACATGTCATGCACATGTGTAAGGCAGCATTAATAATTAACCATACACAATATTATATTATTATTCGTTTGATCTAATCGAAATGTTTTAAAAAATTATAAAAATATCGAAATGGTCGAATAAGAAATAGGCAGAAATTTGGCACTAATTGGTTACCTACACATTTATGAGTTCGGATAAAAATAATAATATAACATAATAAACAGCTATAATCGAGCAAATTTATTTATTTATATAAAACGTATAGTATTTAAACAGTAACAGTGTTATACTTCCGTGTTTAAATCGTCCGGATTTAATTGGGTTTATTTGTGTTTGATATTTTTATAGAATTATAATTGGCTAATTCCACGCGGCGTTTATGGAAGAAGGTAGATTTTTATAAATAATAATATTATTAAACCGTTTTTTTTTTTTCATGATTTACGAAAAATTAAAAGTACCATGAAAACGTTCATAAAACATGAGAGACGCATATGAAAGATTTATGCCTACAATTAATCTAGACATTGTATGTCTACGTATGTTAATAATAAGTGCGCTATTTTGGAAAATCGTCAAAACTCTTTTATTTATTAAATCGAATTCGAATATAATTCTGTTTTTTTAACGATAGACGTCGTGAAATCAGCAAGTGGGTATACTAAATTATTGTATGGAAAAATAATAAAAATGTGGCAGGTGGCACGGTCATAATATTATTGGGAAATAGCCAACAACGGTTTAACGCTTTTGTTCAAAACGTCGGAGTTTGTGTAATATCGCGTATAGATTGAGGTAATATCGATGTTTAAACAAACGGTTCGATTTACAACATATTACATAAATAATTATCGCTCGAGTGGAAAACGAGTGTTTCCTTTTACGTACGCACCTGTTCCAACGCCGTCGCAAATACATATCGGAAACCGACGTGAAAAACTGTCGTCGTCACATTCGTTCCGTTTTGAAATCGGACGTGAATTTTTTTAATGACGCGCGGCGATATTTCCATGCCCAATAATCGGTATCAGCCGCATCGATTTAACGCGTACCGTCTATGAGTCAGAGTCGACTGAAGTAGTTGTATGCGCGTAATTCATTTGCAGGTGAGATGAGATGAACAGATTCGATACCACTTTACAGTTAAAACGACCTTGAAATAATACATGACCTCAGATTAATAACGTTCGTTGAAAATGTACGTTTTTTTTCTCATATACTTATAAACGGGCAGTTCGTTCACGGCGGATTCGCAGTCTTATTAACCCGCCGCGAGTCCTAGCTAAAGCGCGTCGAACGCTCGCGAAATATTCGTATTAAACAATTCGATATTTATACGCCGCGATCGATGCCTATAAAACTTTTATCTTACCGTAATAAGCGCGTTTTACGATCCGATCGAACATTTCTGTTTTTATTAGCACGGTGACACCTATTTTCTGTTCGTTTTCCTCATTATTTGGTTGTTTTTTGTTTTGTTTTTCTTTTGTGTGTGTTTTTTTCGTTTTACGACACATACACATACAACGCACGCCTTGCTTATAAAATCTTCACACCCGTACAAAAGCATCGGTAAGTATATTATGCTATTATTATGTGCGCACTAGTTCCTATGAAAATTTCTAATCATAATAATAATAATAATAACCGTAAACAAAACCCGTTACTCCGGAAGAAGCTTAGTCACGTTTTCCTAAAAAAAATAATATTGTCCAAGACAAGCGCGAAAATCGTAATCGAAACGGTGTTTTGTGATTCTCTGATATTTTATATTTCAACAACAACCACGGTATGCTGCATCACTATATATACTATATCCAGTCGGTTGTTACACTAGTTGTATTTTTATTAAACAATTTTCACTTTTGACCGTTTTTTGCGTAGTCATTTCAAGTTATTTTCAACTGTTTTCCACTAATCGAGAGAACGACGTTAAGTCGAAAACACGATTATATAAGAACACGTAGAGATTTGACGCGAAAATTAAAAACTGAAAAAACAATTAGTTATTTTACGTTTTAAAAAAAAAAACATCAAATCTATCCGAGAGAAACAAAACGATGGGTCAGAAAACGGCCCACCGGGAAAACTTCCGAATGTCCCCCCCCCCCCCCGAGGTGCTGTAGTGTTCATTTCATTCTGTTTTCCTTCGACGGTTTGATTTTTGTGGCAAATAACAATGCGATCGAAGAACTGTAACGATGACTGTACACCGTGAAATGTTATGCAGTATCCCGTCGAACATAAAATTACATCGAAAACAAAATGTCGTGTCAAACGATTATTGTATAACTATTTAACGAATTACGATAAGCGCAGACAAATCTATTACGATTGAAAACATATTGTTGTGCGTCAAGAGTCATGCCCACTAGTTGACGTTTGTAGGTACTTGAAAATGTAAATAGCTCGTAAAATCTTCACATAATTCGTCAAATTAAAAATAACCGTATTAACTCGATCGAAATATTTGTAACCGTAATAGTGATAATTTTGAAATAACAATTTTCGATGTACCTATACTGTGTTGTGTTTCTATAGCTGGCCAATTACGCGGTCGTTAAAAATTTACACGTCTATCAATAATTGTAATTATTTGAAATCGTTTATTTTAATTTTACATTCAACCAGAGTTCAAATAGCTCGTTTTCACGTGTCAATATGAATCTCACGTGATTATTTAATTTCGGTCAGCCTCCGAAAAACAGCAAGCCTACGGTTTGCCGTGTGTGCGTATCGTTTGCGGTCGCCCTATTTTTCGGGAGACAGCTGCGGTCGAGTGAGCTCGACGTACATGCCTCGAAAACAACGTTTTCGGATTTTCCTAAAGAGAATAAACAAACGAATGAAACAAACGCGCGTTGAAATCAAATGAAATCGATTGAGAATAAAATTAAAAAAACCCCGACGGTAACGTTTAAAATCGAATCGATTTTACATGCTTAATTCGAGGCATTCGTGCCTTTCACGATATTGTCGAATTTTCCGCGCCGAAAAATTTCGTTTCCCAAATGCCGTTATTAGTACGCGAATGTACGATAATATATTATTAAAATATTATATTCAACTAATATATAAATATAATATAAACATTCGCGATGTACATCGTGGACACCGCCGAATCGCTATTGCTCATGAGTAGGGTTAGGATTTTGTAGCATTTGCATTTTCTTTCTTAGTACTCCGGGGCATTGCTAATCAAAAACAAAATTCGATTCATACATCACTGAGTTCAAATATACAATTTTGTTTTTGCTTTTTTTGCATTTTCTTATGATATTCGTAAATAAATGCTTTTTTGGTACTTAAGTGTCAGTTTATTGGCTTTTTATTTAGTTTTTGTTAATTATACGCATATTCGACATTTTTAGAACATTTACGTACTTATTTATCTAAATTATTATAAATCAATTTATTTTCATTACTATATATATTTCGTGATTTGAATATATTACAATATAAAGTGATAATAAATTGTATTTAGTTGTTCTAAGAATTAATTTGTTTGAACATATAAAAATGTGTTTAATAAATTATTTTTTGATGTTAAAAATATTTTTCAGCTTAACTTTTAAATTTTGCAAGTCATTTTTAGTTGCATTTTCCTGGTTTAAATGCTTCTTTTTTTTGGAGCATTATTGGCAATTTAGAATGTCTTTATTGTATAGGTTTTTAGTGCATCATTTCCCTAGCCCTACTCATGAGAATAACGCGCGAATAACACCGGTGTTGGAAATAAAATAAAATTTTAAGTTTGTGTCAATATGAATTCTTCAATCAGAAAGCAGAATGTAGTGGATTGTGTTTGCATACGACTTAATCGCTAATTAATTATTATAATTACGTGGTAATTAAATTTGCAGCAAACTCTATAATAGGTGTATACGCTTAATTCGACTACAACATTAAATATTATTATGTTTCACTTGTTCTTTATCGGCGGCAGGACGAGCTGACCCCGTACGAGTGGGAGACGGCGCAACACTAAGACCAAGAAATAGACCAGTCGCGTCTGGTAAATACGTTGGAGCACAAATATATGACAATAAATTATCCAAACATGTATCGATACGGTCTAGGGGCTCTTTTTTTTTACACGATTTATACGTATTTGATCGGAAGAAATCATGGCCCGTCAGAACCACCATCAGGTAAATTATATCGACAATTGTTTGTATTTTATTTAGTTTAATAAGCACTGTAACGTAATGGTTTCATGGTTTTGAGAATTTCTTTGTTAATCAGCGATTAACCATAATTTAAACGCGAAACGTTTAAATTATGCTTTACTCGGCGGCGGCTCGCGAAAAAGCGGTAGGGCGATTACATTTTTAATGTTATTTTTTTGAAAATTAATATATAGTACAATATCATGTACCGATTTAGAAGAACGATTTATCAAACCAAAATTACTAACCGTATATAGAAAGACGGAATTCTAAAAACGCATTTTAACGCGAACAAAAACGATTTGCAGTTGAATCTGAAACAGAAAATATATTATAGTCATATACTCGCATAATATTGTAACGTAAACGCACGCATAAACTCACGAACGACGGAACAAGCGCAGTAAAAAGACTAAAATATACTTTTGTCGTCTAGTCGTTCCGTAGTGTAGTTTTCCGCGTGCATGTCGGGGACGATTATTCGCGTCGCTCCGGCCGCATTATTACCGAATCCATTGTTTTTGTATTTCGATCCGTATTTTATTATAATCATTTATAAGTTTTTGCTGGGCGATTGTCGGCGGCGTCGCCAAGCGCTAGTAAATTATTCCGTTTTCGATTCTATAATGAAAAAGATCAATTTTTTTTTTTTTTCGGGAACATTATTATTGTATGTTGTATTTTTGATATTTACTCTGAAAATAAACTCGATATTATACAACGAGACCCGCGTAATATATAGTTATACTAGCTGACCCGGCAAACGTTGTTTTGCCATAAATTTCCAGTGAATTTTGCAGTATAAAAAATAACTGACTTATTGTAAGTGCGTGACGACGACGACGGCGTCTACGATTGAAAGAGGAATGGTGCGCGCACGCACGCAATTTCGGTAAAAGTTATGTAATAATATATGACGTTGCGAAATCCATACCTTTTGCGTAAACGTCGTCGGGTTTTCACTTTAAAATTGTACACGCCTATCGAGCCTATCGACCAATGACTATAGATTTGCCTGCGATCGTATTCGACCGCCCAATGAAAAAAGTTCTATTGTTCATCGCACGCACGCGATTACGGTAAAAGTTGTGTAATAATATGATATTGCAAAATCAATTCGTTTTTGGTAAAGATCGTCGGGTTTTTTAATGACATAATAATCTATTCATATAAAATGCAAATTACTCGCTGATCGGTTGCATCTCAAAATCTAGCCCGTGAAAAGTTTACCCCTTCTTTTAAGGGTTGAATTTTGAAAAATAAGTTTGTAGATTTATTTATATACATCCCCCTAGGGGAGGTGCTCAAACGGGGATTTTATATTATGAAAAATTACTAACCTATTGTAAGTATGTACGTATATGTGAAAAGTATATGAAACACGTATATATATTTTAATTGAAAATGATTCGCAAAAAAATTTATAAGCAATGATAATGGTCACTATGGTTACAGTATAGGTATACGTACATAATAATATGTATAAATGGGTTATATGATATAAATGGCTGACTTTTTCCTATAACCAATAACAACCATTTAAAATTTCAAAAGTACATCACAAAATTCCCGTTTCAGCACCTCCCCTAATTGGGTTTTTTCAAATTTTTCTTTTCGTAAAAACCTTCTCCTGGCAATTACGAACAATTCAAAAAAAAATTTGAGCCAAATCGGCCCAGCCGTTCTCAATTGATGAATTGTTTTACATTTTTGGCTCCATTTTTATATATACATATATATATATAACCGTTCCAGAATATTCTCGGCGCTCGCCACATTTTATAAATATTGAAAAAAAACTATTCTATCTTTTAAGTTGGACCATATTATAAATGGTTACCAAATTTTATCAAAATCCGTTCAGTAGTTTCGGAGTTTATCGCGAACATACATCGTGACACGAAATTTTTATATATATACTAGCTGAATAACCCGGCTTCGCCCGTGTGCAGTATAACTTTTTATTTTATCAGTTTTTTTCATTTTTACCCCTTTTACCCCTTTTAACTCCGGTAGGTGTCGAATTTCGAAAAATCCTTTCCAATGGGGTCTCCACTATATAAAACGAAACTGCTGCCCAAATTTCATACTCAAAGCTCCAGCAGTTCCAGCCAGGCGAATTTTTCTAGTTTCACCCTTTTTACCCCTTTTAACCCCCTTAGGGGTCGAATTTCGAAAAATCCTTTCCCATGGGGCCTCTGCTATATTAAATGAAACTATTGACAAAATTTAATACCACAAAGCTCCATTGACTCAGGATTTTTTCCATTTTTACCCCTTTTAACCCCCTTAGGGTTAATTTTCTCCATAATTTATGCTATAAACCCGCTCCCCGACATTCTCTATCATTTAAAAAAAATTTGAGCCAAATCGGCCCAGCCGTTCTCAACTGATTCAATTTCCAATTTTTTGGCTCCATTTTTATACATATATAACCGTTCCATAATGTTCTCGGCGCTCGCCACATATAAATATTGAAAAAAAAACTATCCTATCTTTTAAGTTGGACCAAATTACACGCGGTGTAAAAAATTTCATCAAAATCGGTTGAGTGGTTTAGGAGTCCATTGAGGACAAACATTGTGACACGAGATTTATATATATTAAGATAGATAGATATAAAGCAACAATATGAAATTGTTATACAGCAGAGACCTAGGACAAGGAAACGTCGAGAAACGCTGAAAATCATATTTCAATAAAATTTATTTTTATATCGTGGGTAGACAATCCCTCTCATTGCTCTTGTGGAATCGAACAGACTATCAAGCATAATATAAGAATGTCCAATTACTGCTGTTTTGAATAGCAAAATTACATGAAGCTAAAACATGGGCAATTAATTGGCTAAACAGTCTAGAAACACCGCTTTAATAAGCGACAAAATGCCGTTAAATTTAGAATAGAGTTTTGTCACGTTTAAACATTGGTTGTGTTGTTTGTAATTTTAAGTTTTCAAATTTATCTAATACCAATTTATCGTTATAATTTCTTTTTAATTTATCGTCGTCTAGTTTATCATTGTCTATAACTTATAATAATTACTTGGCAATTTTCTATTTTATAATGAGCCGGATACGTCATATGCAAAATAAAATAAAATTTAACCCGGTGAGTTTAGTAAAAAACAGGGCGGAAACGATTTCGGCCGTCCCTTGAGAAAGCCGGACAAAAATTATTCCCACCCCCCCCCCTCCACCACTCGAACTTACCGGTTTTTATTCTAAAAATATGATTTTCAATGTCGCCCGACGTGTTTCTCAGCCAATGCGCGATCGCCGCCGGTCCCGTCGGGCCTTTTCCGAGCAGCCGGAGGATCCGTCGTGGCGGCGGCGGCGGCGTGCCGTCGCGCTTAGAACTCGGCCCGCACGAAGTAGCGCTTCTTCGGCCGCGGCGCGCACGCGTCCCACACGCGCGTCCGGTCCGCCCGCGTCGCGCAGATCGCGGTCCAACGCGGCCGTCTCATACAGCTCGACGACCGGCACGCCGTGGACGCAGCTGATCGCGTCCAGTCCTTGTAGAGCAGCTCCCCGTCCCGTCGCTCGGTCCCGGCCTCGGCTGCTCGCCGTTCCTCGACGCGTCCGGCGGCGTCGCCAACTCGTCGTCCCGGGGCGCGTCTTCTGTTCTCGATTTTTTTTCCATTCGAGTCGACTTCGGACGCCGCCGCCGCCGCAGCCGCCGACTCGTCTCGTTTCCGTTTTTTCTCGACGCGGCGGCTCCTAAAATGCCTATTTGAAAAAGTGATAATTTAATTGAGTACGTACCGCGATCCGCTCGTAGTATTTAAATACTTTTACCTCAACTTCGTTACTCTTTCTGTGACGCGTTACGTGATTCCGTTACAATTTATTTTCTACAGAACGAAAATATAATGTATGTTTACTTTTTACGAGCGATTCCTCGACGTCGTAAATTCGTAACGAAAATACGACAAAACCTTATTGTATTTAATTTTATTCGTTCAATAAAATAATAATAATCACGAACGTTTATTAGCTTTATTTAAAATTGGAGACTGTAAGCTGAACGTGATGAACAATGGAATGTCGAAAATGCCCGTCGCCTTCGAAGCCAACGGCGCACGGTACTCGATCCTGTACCCGGACGTCGAAGGCAATATAAACATCAGACACGGGCAACACTTCAAATTGCTGTGCGCCAAGACGCGATTCCAGAATTTCGATTTGAGTTACCTCGACGAGTTGATGGTTTCCTGTCAGGGCAACGACTCGCTAGTGTATAAGGATCACCCATACACGTTCCAGAAGTTCGAGTGCCAAGACATGCCCAAGTCAGAGTTGATCGTGACCAAAAAGACGTGCCAGCCGGAAAAGCACACCGTGGCCTCGGTGGGTTTCCGGTCCAAAACCGTCTTCCTAGTCCTGTACAACGTGTGCTTTGACCGGAAGACCAAAAACAGCCTGTACACGTGGTACGAAGCGAGAACGCCGTACTTCAACAGCCACCAGAAATATCAGAACCGACCGTCGTTCGTCAACACCCGAGAGCTGTTCGGCAACACGAACGTAAACTTGAAATACAGCATTAAGGAACAAGTGAGCCGCGAACACGTATATAGATAGGCTCGTATGGCTGGGGGGAACGGACGAGATAGAGACACGGAAAAAGACGGAGAAATAGATAGAGAGTAAAATAGAGAGAGAGAGAGACATTATATTATGTACCTGCTATAAGTAATATGTGTCGTTATGTGGTTATACTTTGATGAGTAGTGCGCCTGTCTGTTGTGAATAATAACGTCGTCGTCCGATCATCACACGAAAGTTATTTTGACTATACCGTGCTAGTTTGACTGCAACGAATACGATAAAGGAGCGTGAACACAGACGGTTGAGATTAAATCAAAGTTTTCCGACGAATTTAGTGAATAACAAAAAAATAAAATAAATATCGCGCATTATGTTTTTCGGAAGCACGAGAAGACGGGTCTCATCAAATAGAGTTAACGCGTCTTGTTCTCCGGGTAAAACGGGCGCCAGGCTCGTCAAACACCCGCTCCTACAACCATCTCTATCCGATGTCCGTTCCTTCGACCTACGCCGAATAAATTGATTTCCCACATCTTTTTTCCCACGTCTTCCCGTCTCGTACAGGATGTTCCTGGTGGTCTTTTTCCAATTTGGATTATTTTCCGTGATACCGTGCGCAACAAGGTATTCTGACAACGCCAAACTATAATTATACAGTAACAAACAAAATTTTTTTCAGCAAAAAACCTTGGCCAAAATTCTCAAATCGAATGAACTTGCGGATAAATATATACGAAACGACGGCAAACACTCCATGTCCCGGGGTCATTACGCAGCCAAAGCAGACTTTTTCTTCTCTTACGAACAGAGAGCTACGTAAGTTTGATTCACATTAATGATCTCGTCTAAGCTGTAATTTAAAATAACCTAACAAACATCAGAGTATAAATTCTCCGGTTTCATACAAATGCCGATGGTTCCAGTAGCTCTATCTGAAGGGGATGGAATCATTCAAAATACCTTTATACATCGAAAACTCGAGCGGGCTGTTTTGAGCGTTCAAACCGGGCACGTAGCCAAGGGAGACCTGGGTGGGCAGGACCGGCCCAGGGTTGGCCCCACCAAACTTCAAAATATATTTTGATTTTATTATGTTGTTATTTAAGGAGCAAAATTAGGGACTTATTTATCCATACATCGATGAGTCGATATCTAAAAGCTCATTAAAAAATAAAAAAAATTTGACATGATCTTAGTGTTGTGTTTATACACCTATTTATATGCATGTCACTGCTGCAGGTTCTACTATGCCAATGTTGCCCCTCAGTGGCAGATCTTCAACGGCGACAAGTGGGCTAAGCTGGAGGAGAAAACCCGGACTGATTTGGACAAAGACATAGACGTACATCTGATCGTGACCGGCTCGTTTGGGTCGTGTACGCTGCCTGACGTGCATGGCGTCCAGCAGAAGCTGTTCCTGGATTTGCCAGCTAGCGTACCGGTTCCACTGTTCTTCTGGAAGCTGTTTTACGATAAGACCGAAAAGAAGGGCACGGTATATATAGGCCTGAACAACCCATATGAGAAGGTGGACAACACCACAATATTATGCCCTAACGCGTGCCCTAATGGGTTTGAGAAAAACGGCAAACATAATAAGATACATCAGGCACCGGCTAAGGATGCCAATGATGGGCTGATCTATTGTTGTAACTTGAAAGCGTTTCAGGACGTCTACGGCGAGTTGGATCCAATCGTGTTTCAAAATATCTAATGAACAGATAACTAATGCAAAAACACATTAATTCTGTATATTATATAATTATTTGAAACTTAGGCACCGACATTGTATTCCTCTCCTCACATTTGTTGATGAATTTTGACAACAAATGACTTAATTTTTGTTTAAAAATTGTAAAATGCTATAAATAAGTTATCAAAAAAAGACTAAGAGTTTAACATTGAAAAACAAGTAAGCATATTATTCATCAAGCAGATATATTAGTATTACATATATTGGAAATACATTACTAAATAGTATATTTCACAAAAATATGTAGTATGATTATTGAATATAATAATGTGTGTATAACTTACAATATTTCATTATGAAATTCAAAATTATATAGTACTATTATTGAGTGTAATAATATATGTATGAAAGTAAATCAGTTGAGTGTTTTATTGTTGGTTTTCATAGTTCCTCATTAAATGGATAATCTTCCAAGTGCTTTGCTCTGCAAATAAAATTTTAAAATATTTAAACAAACTGTAGAAAAGTAACATAAATTAATCCTTACGGTTCAAACATTACAAAACGTAGATTTCGATTCAATGATTCCAGTAAATCCATTTCCTCTTTTTCTATTTCGAAATCCCAGACATCAAAATTTTCCTTTTGTCTTATTGGATTGGATGATTTTGGTATGACTAAAATTCCTCTTTGAATCTTAATTAAAACACAGTAAGTAAGTTTATTAAACAATAATATGATCAAATATAATTATTATTACCTGAAACCTTATTAATATTTGAGCATTGGTTTTCTTATATTTATCAGCTATTTGTTTAACAATAGGCTCTTCCAAAAGAATTCCCTTTGTTAAGTTATATGAGCGATAAGGTGACCCCAAAGGTCCATAAGCCGTCAATAGTATACCATTGCTCTCACAGACTTCTTTAAGTTTGTTTTGTACGAGATAAGGATGGTTTTCAACCTAAAACATTTAAAAATAAAATAAAATTCAAAATTAATATAAATAAACTATAATTTTAATTTTAAATTATTATAAATTAACTATAATTTTAATGAAAAATTAATTAATTTTAGTTATATAAAATAATTATGATTTATACAAATTATTACACTACTAATGAAAGAAGAAATAATATTTGAATTTTATAAAGTTCATTTATTTTAATCGATTTGTAAAAAAGACTTCATTACCTGATTAACAACTGGTTTAATAGTTGCTATTTCCAAAATATCTTTCACTTGTTTGATATTGAAATTAGAAATTCCTATTGATTTTGCGAGTCCTAATGGAACACATTTTTCCATAGCCTTCCATGTATCTAAATAAGAATCATTTGTTCCAATAAACCGATTTTGGCTATCTCTCTTAACTGGGGTTTCCTAGATTATAACCTGGTTATATAAACAATTTAAAATACAAACTGTATAATACTTCAAAATATTACTTACAGTAGTTGCTACTGGCCAATGGATAAGGTATAAATCTAGATAATCTAAACCTAGGCATGTCAAGCTTTCCTTTAGGGCAACTTCTACTTCTTCAGGTTTATGTCTGGTGTTCCAAAGCTAAACACATTACAATTCCAAAATTTAGATATTTATCATAACATCGTGAAACCAATTGTTTTGTTTTGTTTCATAGATTATAAGTCTCATTGACTGAAATTGAAACAAAACATTAATATAATGAACAGGGGCAGCTTGGAGTATGGGCAGTATGGCCAATCCATTATTCTATATAGAATTTTTTATTTTTTATTTTATTTTATTTTTTATTTTTATTCCCTACAGATCACAATACTTTTTTTAAATACAACTACTTATTAATATTCATTACATCCATACTAAGTTGATACACATTTAATGATATAACATTATGGAGATGTATATTACTGTAAGTGCAACAAATTACTAATTAGTACCTTGAAATTTACAGTTTTAAATTTTTATCTAATAATAGAAAATAAATGCGAAAAATGATTTTTAATATGATAACAGCTATGAAGAATTTTTTTCTATTTCAAATAAGTTAACCCTCAAATTCTGCTTCATTTAAAAATTATTGTTATTTGACATCAATAAAAATACCTCTAAATGTTAATTTTCAAGAGAAAACTGTAATCAATTTTGAATAAATTTTAATTTAATAATAATATATTCACAATGTTATCTAGAAACGATTAAAATGTTCTTGTGTAAAAAAATCTAAACAAGGGCCATATTACATAAACGTTATGAGCTAGAAGTCGGAATTTTTTTACAAGTAGTGACACATTACTTATGAAATAGTCGCACCACACGATAGAAAAATCAAACCTTGTTTAATCTAATCTTTGAAAGCATAGTTCTTTGCAGTCAACTACTAATAATAAGCATTAAAAGATATTTTAAAATGCTTTCGATATTTAAATTACTACAAAAAGCATGATACTATACATATATACGTATATTAACGTACTTTACTAGTGATGTATATGTCTTCTCTTTTTATGACTCCTTCTTTGATTTTTTCAGCAATAGCTTTTCCTATGGACTTTTCATTATTGTAAAAAGCCGCACAATCAAAATGACGATATCCTATATCAATTGCACTTTTAATGGCTTCATAAATCTCTATTTGTTCGGACTCTTTTATTTCAGGAGTGGACTGAAAAATTATCAATTTAGTATATAAATAAATAAATAAATATAATATTAAAAATGTACAATTTACCAGCCATTAAAATGTATTGCTTATGAAAAATAAAAATAAACTTAAAATGCATTAATAGACAACAATCAAATATTAAATAACATAATACTCAATTATCTCCCGACAACTGAAGTAGCAAGTCTGTAGTATTCAAATATTCAATACCAAATATTTACTTTAAGTCTATAAAATAGTGAAAAGTATCATGATATACTTGCTTAACCTAAGGTGATACTAAAATCATTGACCTACTTAATAATAATCATTAATCATTAATATCTAATTAATACTTAATAATCATTGAAATGTTGATGCTTTTAGTTGTCAATAGATTTCCAAAACAAAATGCATTCTTTACACCTGATGAAGAATTTTATTTGAAACCGGTCATAAAGATTTTTGCCCTCTTTATTATAATACTTCAGGCAAGACATTTGATTTTAATTTATATATTAAATAGTTTCAATAAGTTATTTTGTACATGTATATTTAATAATACTTTGTTAACAAAATCAATAATTTAATTTTATATTATATTATATTTATTAAACCTTTACCCAAAAAAAAACTTAAACACAATAAGTCTTCGACGCATATTGTGTTTGGAGATTTTGGAAATCATATTTCTATCAACATTTGAAAAAATACTATATTTTTGGTTATTTTTCAATAATAATTAAAATATTTCCTATGGTAAAATGTATAATACATCGAAATTGAGTTGTTTGTTCAGATTTCAATCATCTAATTGGCTTATTAAATATATTGTTAGGAGACTGAGCTGATCGATTCGATGTTAACTGTCGACACAGCAGTAGTTATAATTATTGTTGAAAAGCTTTTTTTAACATTCATTAGAAGCCACAATCTTTGAATTAACATTTAACAATAAGCGCATACGAGTAAAATTATTACATTGGTATGGATTAAATGACAAAATTAAAGAAGCCATCTGTACTAAAGTATTAGGGTGGAAAAGCAGTCGATATCAAAACCCCTTTTCTAGGAGTATAACAATAGAAGCAGTTAAAACAGTTATAAAATCATGACAGTGAATCGGTTTTAATGTTTTTTTATCACTCATGCAAGTGTTATCACGAGAAACAAGAAAGTCGTTAATTCACAGTTAACTTCGGGCCAGCATTTTAAAGGTGTACATATATATTCATCCAGTGAAGAGCCGAAAATAGGTTCGCACTAACACAGCCGCCCGGTAACGAAAATACAAAACAGATCTTTACTCTAATCGTGACGACACAAATTCAATTTTAATCGCTACGAACGATTGTTTCGCATTACCTGCCACGTACCAAGACCCAACATCGGATATTGCCGGCCGTTGTTGAACTTGATCATTTTTACGGACTGCGACGACATGTCAAGAAGCGATGGAAAACAAACGAGTCGCGAAGAGTCGGAATACGCGAGTGATCGATTCGCAAACGAGACGTTTTAATATTATGTCGGAGCCGGAGACCAAAATTTCTTCAGCGCCCAACCAGAGTGAAGACTGTGAAGAGCATAAGTCATATAATAAACTTAATAAAGGTTAAGAGACACAATGGATTTATAATAGATTAAAATTGTCATTAACGTTTTTTATCGTATCCGGTGATTATGAGGTTGCTCCGATAATGGTGAAAATTTGATAAACCGCTTACACACATCAACAGAGAGAGAGAACCCATTGTTTGGTGTAAGACACTGCCACTTGCCACGCCCATCAGCCCATCACCGCACAACCATGAATGTGTGAATAACTATAATATGTAAAAAAAGATTGTTGCGATTCTCGAATCGTTGTGAAACGAGTTTTAAAATTCTCTCCCCATTTTATCTCATTACCTATAAAACTGTTGAGAAATTCAAAAACTAAACGACATTTGCTATCGGAAACCTCTGATGAAATTGAAGGTTGGACCAATTTATTCTGGTTGAAATCTTAATGACAAAAAAAAAAGTTATGTTACAATTAATAGATTCCTTGTTTTACTAAGAATCTAACAGTGTCAGTTAATATGTTATTATAAGATTATTATTATTATTATCATTAATATCAAAAAAAAATAATTGATTACAGTAAAAACAAAAATGAATAACAAATAATCAGTTCAGTCAAGTTTTTTTTTTATAAAAACCTAAATTGATAGGTATTATAAACTAAAAGTAACCTATTTTTTCCACTTTAAAGTTCTGTAAGCTCTAAAATTTGACACTTTATCGCCTAAATGATCATAGTTCATTGATATAAAACAAGAATCACACATATGATTTACAGTTACGGGAGTTCTTACTTCATGGCAAATCATGACAATACTAGATATACATCTATTACAAAATATACAGTTCTTCAATTTTTCTTTAGCCATGCAAATTGTTCTTGGGTAATTATTCTGGCCTAGACAATCAGTAGATTGAGCGAAACTGATATCGTTGAAAATAAATAAATGTTCACAATACCCCAAATGTTGATAAACATAGGGTTGACCAATGCGCACATCAAGGTCCAAAAGTTGTGTAGTGTTCATTGGAATTATATCTCCAATAGGACAACCGTTTTTGTGAGCCCATTCTTTCATCGTTTCAGCATAAGCCCTTGTCTTCCCATCTAATTCAGAGTCAATGTATATGTTATTATTTATGTAGAACAAAGCATGTTTCAAATCCGAGTTGACTATATATTCTGAAAAAGAAAAAAAAACATAAATAACACTTTTAATATTATACAAAAATCACTAGTATTAAAATGTATAAAAATCTAATAGTATATGATGTTTTTTTCTTAATTTTATACTATAAAATATCATAGATTTATACTAAAGGTATGGTTATAATGCTATGACATTATCGGTTACATTTAAACCCGCTTATGATAAACATATGAGCTGTGCTCACACAAATATCATTTCTGACAACAATCCTATAAATGTTGAAGGATTTTATAAGATACAATAAATTAATACTTTCAAATAACATTATTCTTAATATTTACAGAAGAAATTTATAGCACTATTTGTCATTTCTGAGTCTGGTAAAAGTCAAACATGACAAACATATCAGAAGCTGACAAGCCAATTAAACAAACTTAAGCTATTGGATTTAAATATTTAATTTACTAAATATTAACAAATTTATTTTTATTATTTTTATTTTAAAATTTATTGTTTTAAACATCGTTTGTTTCTTATTTTTATTTACTAGATTATTAATAGTAATTATATAATTAATATATAATATATAATATAATTAATATATTTATATTTTCATAGCCAGTAAATAGATGCGTTACTTATGTGTATATATTTTTAATAATGCATAATTCCATCAATATATTTACCCGATCAATTATAAACTTATATCCTAAAAAATTACTTAATAAAAAAAATTAAGACTATAAATAATAAAAAGTAAAGACTTGAAATTACCATATGGTTTATGAGGGTTATCACTTATATCTCCGCTGATTTCACTATCTACATTTTCACACTTAAATCCTTGTTTAAGGCACTGAAGAGTTTGAGTGTCATAAAATTGAATGGCATTTTTACAATATGGAATAACAGCGTCATCCGGATTTTGATCTTTCGTCCAATGAAATGGATAATAGAATGAAACTGTAATTAATAATGTTTCTCCAGGAATGATATTCCCTCTGGGAGTAAAAGTAGGTAGCGAAGCGTACAGCTTTAATCTTTTCTTCTGATACAAATCACTTTTCACCACATTAAGCGTTTGGAGATTACCTGTGATAGTATCATAAAGCGGAAAAAGATTTCGAGAACTTAATGTATCAGGTGAACTATAAATTCCATGAAAATTATATTTCTCTAATTCTTTTTCACAAAGTTTCATTTCTTTAGAAATATTCGTTAAATCAATATTTGGATTGATAGATTTCAACTTTGTTAAAATAGTATTTTCATTAATTCTAGACATTTTAAAATTAGATACAGCAGAAAATGCATTCTCAGTTTTAAACTGTCTAATATTTATTTTTTTAGAGAAGTATCCTCCTACAAATGAATCACTTAATTCCATAATTGTAACAAGTGGTTGTTGTTTGATGTATTAAAACTTTAATATCACTGATATTTAGCAAATCTTGACTTTCTGTAAAAAAATTAACACGATTTCAATGAATATAAAATGTTACAGGTACAATATTATTTTACAGTATAGTGGGTTTATAATATGAATATTAATAATGCATTGTCAATTAATACATACTTTTCAACAATAATATGGAAATTCACAATACTTGAAAATTGAAACAAAACCTCTTGAACTTGTACAATATTTTTCCCTTACACTAATTAGATATCTAAAAATACTATTATTACAGACATAATATTATTTTATTGCTTTAAAAAATTAAAATACGGTTTAATACTTTCGTTACTTACAGTAAAATACACAAAAGGTTTTCTATATAATTAAAAAATTGATAAGTTTTTTGATAAGGTTATTATCATGATTTAGATAGCCGTTATCACGGTTTTAAATATTTACGGGCCGTCTAAATTTCTATGAAATCGCGAACCGATGGATTTGTGGGTTCTCTCAAGAAGTAATAACTCCTAAAATAGGTAGATATTAGTATATTACCAAAAGGTAGATAATATTCGTTCGACCTTGGAAATATATTGGCTGACGGATATGCACAATGCATAAACGGCAGTTATTGAATAGTCCCATTAGAATAATACAGCGTTAAAAATCATAATAACCATGAGTTTCTCTCAACAATTCTAATCGTAGATTTCTAAATACTTTATTTAATAATCACGTCGTATTGTAAAGAAAACGCCATGCTTCACGACAACGATCGTGTTGAAAAAATTATTTTTGACGAAATAACATTTGACAAATAATGTTTTGAAACGTATATAATAATAATGTAGGGTAATGTTTTTAGAATTTAACAGTTCATTATAATATAATGATACCTTCTGGACAAGATCGACCTGGCCACTGCAGAGGGGCAGGGATTCGTGTCGTGGGCCCTAGCTGTGTTATAGTTTTTGGGCCTTCCATTCACTAATGACAAAATATAACTATGATACAACTTTATTATGTAAAACTATAGATAAATGCTAAACGATTATGATTAGTCTCTGTTCGTGGAATAATAGAGAAGCGTAATAAGCGATCGGATTGGAAATAGGGTTTTGATTGTGTTTTTAGATTCTTTATCGCACTCTAGATGGATCGGCGGTATGTCGGAATGAAAATTATAAAAAACTATCATCGTTGTCATAGCTTTATTTAAAATCACAAATAAAAATAATAAATACCAAGACTACAAGCTAATGAAAATGAAGCGATAATAATATTAAATGAATCAGAATTAAAAAATAACTATATTTATCTATTCATTGTAAGAAGCAACAGGGGTTATATACCAGGCCCGTGTTTAGGAATTTTGCGACCCCTGCCTCAAGATTTATGGCGCCCATTTTCAATAAATTTTATTTTAAATATCTCCAATTTTAATGGTGACCAAACATTATTTTTCCAAAAAAAAGTCATTTAAATTATTAAAATATTTGAATTTTAAAACATAATTTCTTTTGAGGGCCAGATAATAAATGATGGTGATCTATAGTTTGGCCACACGTGTCATAATTTAATATCGTATCTGCGCCGGTAAAATGAGAAATTAATTAAAACTTTTGATAAAAAATGTGGGGAAATCTTTTAAGGGGTCAAGTGCCAACAAAACTAACAAAATTGAAGAAATGATAGATTTTCTCTTGTCCTTTATTTATGTATTTATTGTTTTTATATATTTATATGATATATTAAAAATACATATAGGTACCAACATAATCATAATTACAATTAAATGAAAGGTAAAGTATATCAATTATATTTCAATGTCAGTTGAAATACCATTTTTTTAATACCATAAACATATTATTTTGTGTTGGTGACATTTTGATATCAAACAAGTAAAATTAAATATATCAAATACCTAGCATAGCATTGCAATTTTAACCAAGCATTCTCTATACATTTTTAAATTTTTAATAGTAGATAGGTAGCAAAAAACAAGTAACTATCACTGATAACGATTTGGTTGTATAATTTCTTGAGTTAGTTTATCACCAAAAAGAAACCAACTAGTATTTAGAAATTACTTAATTAGTATAATAATATATACTATAATATTTTAATTCCCTGAATTTTTGTTTTAACAAAGTATTATTAAATATATTATATAGGTACCTACAAATTAATTTATTAAAACTATTAAATATATATATAAATAATATAAATAAAAATTAAATAATTAGGTCTTACCTGGAGTATTATAATAAAGAGTGCAAAATATTGTTACGGCCGGTTTCGAATAAAAAGCATCATCAGGTGTAAAGAACGCACACTTTTTGTTTCTTGCATGTCACTAAATTAAGAAAAACACGTATTAAATATATATTTATTGTGTTAGTTATTTATTTGTTAGTAAATAAGTAAGAGATTTAATACTAGTATTTATAACATTATACTTTAAATGTCATTGATTTGTTTGGTGTAATTTGTTTTGTTATTGTACACCAATTTGTTGCCAATTCTTTTATACTTAGTTTAAAGTTCGTAATTTTTAACAAATTACATGTAGCACTGCATTCGTCATTTTTAAGTTTAAATTTTTATTGTAAAAACCTAAAAAATTTGTAAAAAAACAATAAATTTAATGAATATAAAAAAAGTTTAAATTTTTTTTAATTTTCCGCTTGCCATCTCGAGCACGCGTGCCACTGATATAGGTAACAACATCAAGATTATTGTTCAGTGAATTAAACAATAAATAAATAAATTGCATAATAATTTTTAGATTAATACTTCTCTTTACAAAGAAAAATTGTATTTTTTGTTCATACAATCTGAGATGATTTTTCCGTCCCAAAGTGTAACGCCCCCTGACGATCTTCCACCGGTGCCCCCCCTCCCGTAAAACCTACCCTGCCCATAACAGTCATAATAATATGATTGCCTAAAAAACTAAAACACACCAAGTGTTTCCGTCTTCGATGTACTTATCGCAAACAATAAGTTGCCGTTACACATATATATACACTATTATAAACAAACCGACACGCATGGCCGCATGGTGCAAGGGACACGCGTGGGACACGGGACAAGTGGGGCGTTAATCACGTGTCGGAGAGAAGCGTGCGGCGCAGTACCTTCTGGCGGGACCTTGACCTTGTTCCCGATAACGAAGTCAATCATATCGGAAACCCTTTTCGGTTTCGGCAACGACCCGGCAGTGAACAAGGATGGTGGAGGGCAAGCTACTTTTAATTCAGTCGCCGAGCAGTTATCGACTTACAAAAGTCGTGTAATAGTTCAAATGAAATCTGTATCGAAGTCAGTTCCTGAATATTCCTAAAACGGTCAACTACTCTATAGTAACGTTAAAAATTTATTCGAAATGAATAATAATTACTCGGGTTAGTTGGAACAAAAGCATTATACTGATTTCCTACGACGATTTTTCAACTGAATCGATCGAGATTCGAATCGACGAGAGCGATTATTATTAAACCGGTTCGATCGAGTAATAGCGTTAATTATAAACGGTACCGTTTAAAATTAATGGTAACAGTGACTAATTATTGTAGTAGAATTATATGCGTTGGAACGCTGCGATTCGAAGTAGTATGAAAAAACCATGATTATAGCGTTTATATTGAAATCAGATATGAGAAAAAAAAACACGAGCCACGCTATAGTTCTCGGTAAGTATTGTAAATAATCGAGGAGAGAAAAATACGATTAGAAAATAAAATCTGAATCCCAGGCTCATAACGTATTATTTGTCTGCGGTTGTACCGAGAACAGTCGACAGAATTAGTTGCCCGAGTATAGATTATAATTCTACAATAATCGAACGGTAATAGTGCCGCGAATGAAACAGCTGGTCTCGCGTTCGGCTTTCGATTTCTACTGTCTTTCTCCTCCTCGGCGCGGCGCACCCGAGCGCGTCCGTAGCTCATTCGTTCGTCATCGATTGTTCGCCGTCGCGCGCCAAATTCCCGCGGCCGTCCGTCCGTAATCACTCGTTTGATATCGCGTCCAGCTCTCCGGTGTTAACGTCAGAGTGTCGTCGACGGATCGAGCCCGGTGGTCGTCGTCGTCGTCACAGGACCAGTCATCCGTTTCAACGGCACCGCACGTCCAGGTTGCGTCACGCACAATTCCATCGTCGTCCGTTATTCCCCGAGTATACGGTAAGTGCGTTGACATTGTTTTCATGTTTGCCATACGAATGTGCCTCCAACTATCGACCTGTAAAACTACATTATAAAATATTATATAGTAACGTAACAATCAATACTAAATGTCAGTATATACCATGTATCGGTGCATTTTTCTAAGGGGTTTTCACACAAATTTAAAGCAAATAGTCAATCATAATATGGCTAGTATTTGGTAGAAGTGTTTTTATGCTCACACCCTCATGATTTTTTTAATTTAAATATTAACGCTAGTATTAAATAGTAGACATTGATAAATAAAAAGTGTGAATTTCAAAGGAGATATAATATAAAATTGAATTTGAAACATTTTTATGTTTATGTAATTTATAATCAGAAAAGTAAAAATAAGTTTATTCTATAAATGTTATAAAACTAGGTTCAAACCTTATAATACATATTTTTTTTCAAAAAACTGATTAAAGAATTAATGAATGCAATATTTTATTTTATATCGAATATTCATGATATTAGGTAAACATTTATCCATCATTAATTACCTAATTATAATTTTTTACTACATACTTTAAATTCTTCTTTTGAAAGGTCGCCCAGTCTTTAAAAATTCTATCAATTAGGCAAAAAAATATTTTCACTCTGTGACATTTGTGTCGCCTGGATTACTAGTTTAAAAAATGCACTGCCATGTATAGAATAATATAAGATATATTATAATATTATGCCGTATCATGTATAAACCTAAGTACTTAATATAAAAATAATGATATAATTATGCTGTATCATGTGTGTTTCAGTCATTTTTATCGTACTTATAGGTTCGTTCTAATTGTGTTTTGACGCTTGACAATTATTGTTTTGTATTCAACATTTTGGGAAATCTTTCAGAATTACTAGTACCCATGTGGTCGAAACTAATTAAAGCCGGCAATCATGGGCTCGTTCGTGGTGTCATTATATATTCAGTTACTTGGCCCCTGAGCAGCGTGATACAACAGACGCTTGACCCGTCGAGCAATAAAGACATTGATCTGCAACGAGCGGCAAAATTCAGTATTTATGGTGGACTGTATGTGGCACCATCCTTATATGCTTGGATGAGGTTTGCTAGTTTCATTTGGCCTTCAATGACAATTACTAGTCATATAACTAAGGTAAACATAATTCTTTTACAGTACCTAATCTACTAGATAATAAGTGTTAACAAATTAAATCAATAGGTGTTATTGTTGCAAAGCTTTTTGTGAAAATTAATTAGTTGTATGCTTAAACTTTAAATAAGAAATAGGTTGATAAATTATGTAAATACATCTCTGTAACATAACTCAAATATATTGTTTAAATACAACAAAAATCAAATAGACAGGCCCTTATTAAACAGTCTAAAGTTTGATTTTCATTGAAACTAGATAACCTCCTTAAATTTTTATTAATTTTATTCTTAATTTAAAAAGACTTTAAAAAAATATTTAACACATGATGTATTACTGGAAATATTAAAATACTTTTAAGTTATGATATTTACTGTTTTGAAATAAAATTGATCTAATTTGATGTGGTGTATTTATAAAATTGTATTGATTAGGTCAAAAAATATTTACTTCCTGTATTAAATAATTTATATAATAGAATAAATATTACATAATAGTATATAATACTATGTTGTAATACAATAATGTATTATATTATACAATTTAAATTGTGCATTTTAATTGACTACCTTTTGGATTTAACTATTATTTTTTATTTAAATTTTGATCAATCATGTGCAATTTTCGTTGTAAATAATCAAAGTTTTAATAGTTTTAACAATAAATAATTAAGTTTTATATGTATACATATAGTGCTATATGTAATACTCGTGGTTTTTGTTTTTTAAAAAGTTGGAATGATGAAAATAAACAGAAAACTCAAAGGTCATGGTCTTATAGACTATTTTATATACATAGTACATTATAAGGTTGCCTTTATTTTATAAAAGAAAAATGTTACGATGTATTTTGTAGTTATTTAATTTTTGTACAAAAATTATTATTGCAATTATGTCATGATTAATATCTTTATTTGGAAATTGACTATTGGTTAAATAGTTCTTAAATTAATGTTGTAATATTATTTTAAGTCTACCTATTCAAAATTAAAAAAATTGTATGTACCCACGTAATCATACACAATTATTTATTATGATAGAAATATTAAATTTTGGTTTTTTATTCATATTAATTTCCAAACTAAGTATATTATTATTATACTTTTTATATACCAATATAATATGGTATATATATATAAATATTTAAAAATAATAACATATCCAGAAGGCAATTTTATTTATCAATCTAGCCCTGAATATAGTTCATATTTTATATTTTTTACAAACATCAATTATATCACATTATGATGACATAATAACATTATGGTTAATGGTTATAGATACTATTTTGTTCTAAAATAAAGATACATTTCCATGAGAAGCCTTAATAGTTAATTGTGCTCTCCATTTATGGCGTTAGGATAACATTACACTTTTTATATCAATGGTTTAAAAGTATAATTATTTTCTTTTAAATATTTTATATGTAATAAAAACAATATTAACAATTAAATTTATAACCAACTAAAAAATTTATGTAAAATGAAAATTTTTGAATCATTTGATACCAATTTTATTTATACATTTAATTTGGATAAGTTCCTAAAAGGTAATACATTTTTACTAAAAATCTAAAAGAATTTATTTTCATTCTATAATTGAATAATTAATTCCGTATTAATTTGAATGATAAACTATTCTGGGTAATGAAAGTGATGATCGATAAAATAATTATGAAGTGAGAATATAGACTTGAGTTAAAAGAAAATTGTATAAATGTTTATTGGACAAATATAGATACCTACTAATTATAGAGGTCAAATATTTAAATTAAATTATACTAATCCTAAAAATATATATTGAAATTGTTCTGAAAAAGGTAAATCCTCAAACTGTAAAAAACATAGTCAAATAAAAGTTTTAAAATTGAAATTGATTGTACCATTGAATTTTTTATTAAAATAAAGATCAAGTGATATTTATGTGTTTTTTAAATTAAAAATCTGTTAAAATTGTTTAATATTGTATTAAAAATTATTCACAATTCATTTGAATACTGAATACTACATTGAGAAAAGAAAATGCAAATGTATGCAAAATATTTATAAATGTATGCTATGTCATATACTCAAATCAAAAAAAAAAATAAAATACACGTAGCTATCTTTAAATCTCATAATTTACCACGTATTATATTTATGTGAAACAGTAAATTATCTTGTTAAGTATTTTACTTTCATAAGTATTCAATGACCTAACATAACCTTAATAATTACAAAAATAACTGAGTGTTGACAAAGTTAAAAATTGCAGTGAAATGAAAAAATATATTTAAATATTCTTACCTGCAAAATAACCAAATTGTAATTGATGTAATTTTGATTTTAATTTATTCAGGCAGTAGTTGAACAAGTTTCGTATGGTCCTTTTGCAATGGCTAGTTTTTTCTTTTTCATGACACTTCTTGACGGAGGTACTATAGAAGATGCCAAAAAGGAAGTTCAACGAAAGTTTTTTTCGACATGGAAGGTATTTAATTTTTAAATCATTTTTTATGTATTTCTATTTAAATAATCAGTATATTCAGAAAACAATTATTTTAGTAAATTGTATTCCTATTAATTTAATTTAAGATTGTATAATCTAATTAATTGAAACAAAAACACATTATTCAGAATTAAGAAATTAAGAAAAGAACAATTTAATAATTTTAAAATTTTAAAATAACTAATCAATGCCATAGAAATTAATTTAATTAAAAAAAATTCTTTTGAATTAATTATTTAATTATACAAGTAAAAAATTTAATGATTTAAAATATAATTCGGTTATGTAATCAATTGTACTTTTAAATTATAAAACATAATATTATACACTGTATATACTGATTTGATTAAATTAAATATGTAACTATATTAATGATATATATTTTAAATAATTCACATAATTTATATTTATTTGTTTTTATATTTAGATTGCAATAATGGTTTGGCCGTTTTTACAAACAGTGAATTATTGTGTCATTCCTGCGAAAAATCGTTTAATATTTGTCAGTATAACTGGACTAGTATGGACCACATTTTTAGCATATATAAAATATAATAAGAATAAATCTGTAGCCGACGAAACCACCGATTGATTGATAATTTACACTTTTACGTGTTTATGTGACTGGTTGTTTTAACATTATTTTAAAATATTTAATTGTTATTTATTATTGATTTTAATTGTTATTAATTATTTAAACTATTGTTGCCAATTATTATAACTACTTAAATATATACATTTATGTTGAAATAACATATTCTAAGCAACTTGTGAGATTTATATTTTTTGAATCTGTTTTTAAATCTTTTAAGCATTTGAAATGTAAGCAATTCCTATTTGTTGTAACTAGACAACACTAGTCTAAAACGTATGGTTTTGTTACATAATGTGATCAATGCAATTAATTATTTACCAAACAATTTTACTGTAAAAGATCCAATTTTTAGTTTTGTAAAAACAGTGTTAATTTACATTTTTAATTGTCTTGTCAAAATACTTCTAAATCATGTTTGAAATCTAGTTTTCTCATGATTTACTCATTGTTACCTTTTATAATTGATTCCATAAAATAAAATCTTAGAAATGTCTATTTTTAAATAATTATTCATTAAGGCAACTTGTGTTAAATTTATGTGTGCAATCATAATTGCATAGATATTGCTATTATTAGGCATTGTTAATTATATTATAGAACTTAATCTATGTCTAGAGGGTCCTCCTATTATGTGTTACATATTATGTAATTGTAGATAGTGTTCATAATTTAAACGTAATGGTAAAACGTATATTTGTAAAACGTGATTTTGTTGTATGAAATAGAATGTAATATTAATTTTGTTGTATACATTTAATTATGATTTTGTTTATTTAAAATGTTGTTAATTGAAAAAATATTCAATAATATTTAAAGCTGCCATTTTACATCATATTTTTTAGTTTCAACTAATTAAATAAACAAAAACATTTAATTTTATAAAGTAACTCATTCATTAGTTTTGATTTCATACCACAAAGATTACATACGTTATTTGTATTTATTTTTAAAAACTTTCATAACTTGGATTTTAAAATGAAAGAACATTGTTTTCCAGTAGTATAACTAGGAATAGTATATCCTTACCAAGTACAAACGTCTCCTTTTGTCCTTTTGTAGTATTAATTTTTCATCGCTGAAATATCAATTCAAGTTGTAACAAAGAACCATCATGTTCCATTCTTAATTCTTTTATGTTTAGGATCTACATTAACAACATTCAAATTGCATTAGTGATATTTTTTATAACATATGAGGTATGAATAACAAAAATAAATTGTAAAATACATCATTTATATCAAATTAATTTTTGGTTTTCCTACTACTGTTAACATGCAAATTGTAAATTTTTTAGTTAAATTTGGTCATCTTATGCCATTGTATCTGATCCTTTATATTAAATGCAAGTATTTTTTTTCTTTACAATACTATAGGAAATCAAAAACTGTTTTCAATATTAATAGATAAACAAATCATTATATACATTTTATTTTCACAGAGCTTTTAATTTATATGTAATAGGTATCTCCCATATAGTTTTTGAGTATTTTAAATCTAATCAAAAACATCGCAAAGTAAAAAATAAAATTAACACTTATGTTATAAAAGTTGTGATATTAAAAGGAAGCTATATATAGTTATACGAGGAAGGATATTAGGAAATATATATTTATATTAGGAAGCTATAAACCAGTTGGTTCTCTCGTGTAATTATACCCTGTCGTCGCGCACTGTTTTATCTTATTTTTACTTAGCTCTGGCGTTGAATAAGATGCAACTAAATAAAAAATTAAAAATGTATTATTCGTTTGCACTATTGTGACAGTAATAAACCACAATAACTAGACATTTCCCCTTAGCATATTGATGATGTTTTTATTTTATCAATTCTGAATTACTGAAAATGTAGTTTGTTGACACAAAGAAGTACCACTAAATATTTCACCCAAGTAACCTCAGATTGAAATGGGGCCTCCGAAAGGTATGAAAAGTGTAATGCAATACATATTTGTGGAAAAATTCATGTTTTGAACCTTTTCTCAAATGTGTGCATGCTCAATACACCTTAATTTGCAATAGCAGCTTCACTTCTATACTTTTCACTGGAAAATAGGTCATGACTCAGAGTTTGAAATATGTAATGTAACAAAAACAAAAAATGAAACTGCGTAAAGAAATGTTTTATCTAGTATTACATAAAGGTGAATGTACCACACTGTCCATAATTTTGCAGAAATGCAGACTGTTCTTCTCAGTACTATGTCTTAGTACCGTCACAGACTATATGAAAATTTGACTATTATATGACTGTTTTCATCTCTGGTACCATAGTCTATGCTTATAGTACTAACAGAATACAGAATAGAATACATTTATTCTGTAGTACTATAACGACCATGTCATCGTTTCCAGTCCTGTAATCATTACTCATTAGTTCATGGTATAGTAATATAAAAACATTAAAAACATTCAGTGATAGAAGCCATTATGTTGTGTACTTTTAGGATTTCGTTATCAAAATTGATAAGGATGTGTTTACAACGATTTAAACAGCTATAAGCCAAGATCGTGTATTGTATATACTATTGAATAAAAAGCTAAACTTTAAACAAACTTATCTACTTTCGAATTCGAGTTGTAATTGGGAAATTAATAAATATAAAATCGAACAAATGTTTTAAGTAATTTATTAGATATTGATTTAATTAGATTATCCTTGTCGTACTCTGTTTAATAAGAGGTTTCTGAATGGATAAATTTCCTAAAAATTTTGCTTCTTCAAGTAAAACCATTGCTAACGACAAAGTAAGTATTGACTTTTTGTATATTCCAAGTGATATGATATTTGTAATGATTTTTAGAAAGTTCATATTATATTCAATTATAAGAAGGTCATATTGATTAATATGATAACAGCTTTTTAAATCCATTATACTTAATATAAATTTTAATGAAACAGCTCTAATTTAATTATTTTAATACTTTTTAGAGTTTTGATGCAGATTCTATGATTAAAAACATAATCTCTCAACAAGATACATTTGTCGTTAACAAAGATCATCAATTGTATTCGGTAAAATAATGAAGTAAAATTATTATTTAGAGTATTAGAATTTCTTTACGTCATTTAACTGTAAACAAATAGGTACTGTGTAAATTGTAACTAAATACATTTCATTGTACCTATATTATTTTTGTGGACATATTTAACTGATTGAATTATTTCCAAGATTAGCCAAGTTAAAATCTTATAATTATAATTATTTTATAACCATTTAAATTGACAGTTTGTGTTTATTAATTATACTGATATGTATTCTTATGATATATTTACTTTAGAATTTGCCAAAATGGATGATACCAAAATCTGGTTTTGTACACCCATTGTACGAGCAGATTTGGCAATATGTGAAATCTGACAAACGGGATAGAACATGTGATACTAATTTAGTGTCACAGTTATTGATGACTAGTGGTCTACCTGTTGATGTTCTTGGTAAACTATGGTCCATGGCTAATGTTGGCGTTGAAGGATCTTTATCTCAGCAGGAACTTTATATAATTTTGGCCTTGATTACACTAGTTCAGGTAAATATTATAAATTAGTATTTATATTCAATGATAATATGTATACAATTTTGATTCATTCATATCAAAGTACAACAATGATATGTAAAATATATATTCTAAATATTTTATTTTTTTTATGTTTTTCATTTAGTAGTTACAGATTTACTATTCTGGAGTTTGAAATACACAAACTCCTCATACCCAAAAATAAAAATGTACTATTCAACTTCAAGTATCCAAATATTCTAAAATATCCCTGCTTAATTTGATATTATTTTACTCCTATAGATATAGATAAATGTGTATAATATATATAAATATTTATATATTTATTTATATAGCTATTTTTATACCTAAATTTAAAAGTGTAATCTGTTGATTACAACTAATTTAAAGAAACTTAAAACTGGAGAACTATGTCCTGTAGTCTATTGGGATAGTTTGCCTCTGTAATAGCATAATTATTATTCATGTTTGTTTTTGCGTATACAGTGAAAATCTTATAAAACAATTCCTTGACATAAAACAATAATAATATTATAGACTTATTTTTACAACCATTGCGAATCAATGGTAAGACCTCAAATTTAGTTAGTACAAAAATATTTCAATCAAACCATTGATTATTAATTGATGATATCTATTTTATATTAAATGATTCAATTGATTTTGTAATACATCAAATGTGAAAATGTAAAACAAGAAAGGTAGCAATTCTGCTGAAATTCATATTTTGATGTTGTATTAGCTTTATTTAAAACAGACTATTTTAAGTGCTTTCCACTGTATTTGAAAATGATTAATTCAGTTGAATATTTTAAACATTTTAAGCACTAATTTTTTAATATTGTTTTTAATTTTATGTTTTAGAATGGATATTCAGTATCTAACGTTTCATTGTTACAACACATCCACAAACCAATAATTCCACAATTAAATTATACCTTGGTTGAGAAAAAAAATTATGTTACCACAGTAAAACCTATTATTGAACATAAACCACAAGAATCAAATAAATCGAATATATTACCAAAGATTAATAATAATCAACAACATATTTACCCCAGAAACTTTCAACATTCAAATTTCAGTGTTCCTTCTGAAGATTATGATCCTTTGGCGGTAACATTCATAGAACCAAAAAATCAAATGTCTAAAATGATACCTCCTTTAACTGCTAATTCAGAACCAAAATCTCTTGATTTTGCACCAGTCAATGATAGTTTCGGGGCATTTGATGATGAATTTTCAGATTTCCAGTGTGCTCAGTTTACAAACATTGATAGTAAAAATAATCATGAATTTACTGATTTCCAATCAGCTTTTGAAACATTATCTTTTAAAGAAAACACTAAAAGTATTGAAGATGTCGAATTGTTAAATGTATCATCAGGAAATGTATCAAATTCGTTTGAAAGTCAACCAAATTTGATTAGTTGCGAAGATGATATTCATGATAAATATGAAGTATTTAGGACTTTGGCAGCAGAAACTATTGATGATCAAAATGCAATTAAGGAAAATAATGAGGAAACCTTGATAGTAAAACCAATTGAAAATATTGAAGAAAATGTTGAACATTATGAAGTTTATGATGATGAATTTGGGGATTTCTTATGTGTAGAGGAAGTATCAAACAATAAACCAGAAATTGAAGTAGACTGGAAAAATGTTCAAGTACGTAACATTTGAAAATCGTGATGATTATCTTTCAATACGAAATATTTTTATTTCAATATTATTCAAATATATATTTTATAGTTTTATGTTTTTGTTGCAGTTTTAGCTAATTTATTTTCACCTAAATAATTGTTATTTATTGTGTTTGTTCTATATTTCCAATTAATATTCTGTTTTTGCAGATACAAAGCATAAATAAATGTTTGGAATTTCTGGAAGAAGGGTTCGCTACATTTTCATGTATATCTGATGAAAAAGTACTAATAGAAGTGATAAATCATGATAAAGGAATCAAATATTTAAAACGTATGTATAATATAAATTTTCCATTGCTCAAAAATTATTATATTATTTAATTAAATGTTTTAGAGTTAAATTTAATTAGTCAAATTTGCAAAAGAATACTGTTAAACTGTTACTGTCCATCATTAGAAGATAATTTTACTAATGTATTGTCAAAATTGGAAACATACTTCAATAATTTTATCCATGAATCCTCTAATAATTTAGAGGTAAATATTATGGACTTATAGATACAAAATAAAATACATTTTAACAAGTTTAGTTTTTACATTTTTAGGTTTTGAATTCAATCAAGGAAACCATACCTTGTTACTTATGCAAATGTGATTGCAGTTCAGAATCTACTGAATATATGTTAAACTATTATCATCCGTCTTGTATAAATTTATTGATTAATTTTGTTCAAACTTCTCAACTTTCTGTTAAATAATTTATATATTGTTGTTATCTTTTTTTTGTGTTTATAATTTTTATTCTGTAAAATTAATGATTATATTCTTATTTAACAATTGCAATTGCAATAAATATTACTTATTGAAGAAATAATTGTTTAAAAATCTAATTTTTAAATAAAATCACACGATACAATAATAATAAATAACATTCAGGTTGAGAAATCGGACAACATTCAAACGTTTGAATGGCAAACGATTGAATGTTCAAAATTTTGAACGTTAAAATATTGAAAATATAATAACGCCTATACCTTGAACATTCAAAATCTTGAACAAAAATATTTTCACAATGTTAAGTTACGGCATGGATATTCTAAATTTTTTTAAGTATTGATCTTTAGTTAGGACTGTATAAGTAATAGGGTTTATATAATATAGGTAAATTTTATGAATTTTAAATATTTATAAATCTAGACAATGTATTGAAGATAAAACATTGTTTTATTGTCTATTGTAAATTAAGGAACAAAATAAATGAGACTATTATTATTATATAGTCGACTTAAGATAGTAAATACATTATGTATTTCATTTTATAGAAACGTGGTTTTAGAAGGGATATTGTATACTGTATGGATAATTTTTCTACGATTCTCGTAAACCAATAAAAAATGTAATTTATTATAAAATTTCTCATTATAGTATCTTCAAAAAGAAACTAATTAAATTATGTAAGATTGGTCTGTCAGTTATATCTTATATTATTTGGGATGTAATAATAAATTAAAGTTAAGAAACTTTAGTTTTTATATAATAAATTATGAATTTATTAATATTACATAAATTAAAATAAACTAAGCATCCAGGTTCATGTAATTTCACCCTAAAAGTAAGATGTATAACAAACAGACACGCAATGATCATTTTTAGTTCTATGGTCTAAGTTGTAGAAAAAAGTTGCGATAAAAATGATTGAAATTTAAAAAAATAACATTTGTATATTATTTACGTTACTATAGGTATATATTATACATATTTAATGTATAATATATTATAATTATTTACTTATCATACACATAAAAGTATACCTGCTCCGGTTTATTCAATTTCACATAATTTTCATTAGAATTTTTTTATATTCTTCCGATTCTGATGAAAGTTCACTGTGTAGTGTGAACATTTTTACCAAACATTATTAGGTATCTCTTTATTCTAAAATAAAACATAACTGAAAAAAAAAACGTATTTTTCCACAACCAATGATTAAATTAATTCATATGACATGAATATAATTGCAATTGTAATTAATCTCCAGCTCCCCCGATTAGAACGTGCTCGTGTTTGACCTCGACCAGATTAAAACATATTTTATGCAAGTACCTTATTCATTCCAACTTCAAATAGTCACCGTCAGGTGTTATACATCACGCTCCCAGCTCATTCAATCTTCGTTATCCGCGGACAATCGTACGGGCAACCACTGTACGATGCTGGTTTCCGAGGTATACAAAAATAATTGGTGATCGATACGGTAACGCGACGAGTGATATAATTATTCAAGTCAATTTAAAGTTTCCCTATTTACACGCGCATCATTTACAATGAGTCAAAGATAAGCATTTATGAGTTAAAAAGTGAAGTTGATTTTAGTATACAAAGTAGACTCTAACTTAAATTTTTATCGAATAAATTTTAATTTTAAAACCAAGTGATATTTATGAAATTGTTTCGACACGCGATCAAATAAATTTTGAGGCGTTGCCTCAAAATCCGTTGTCACCGGAATACATTGTTTTCATAATTTGGCGTAACAACGGGTGATCTTAACAGGTAAGTTATTGTTATATTTAAATGAATTATAAATCAAAGCCGAGACAATATTTATTTGTTGACTTATTTTATAAACTTGATTGCTGCTCGCAGAAGATGTCAACAAATTTCGAGTGCTAGCTCAATTAAAACAAAATAACCATAGGGGTATGCTGCAGGGTGTGCGGTAAAAAATTCAGCCAACCTTCAATTTTTGTTTTTGTTGTAAATTAAAATATTTATTAATTCAAACCTATAAAATTTTTAACTATAAAAAAAATAATAAGTGATAACTTTTCAATGTTATTATCGGGCGTCAGCCAAATTAATAATGGCACATTTATCGGTTACCATAAAAATCATTTGAATCAAACAAAGACCATTGAAGGTAGTGGCGCCATTTGGGAAAACCTACTGGGGTGGCAAAAATATGATTTTGCAACCTCGTGAAAAAAGGCGGGGTAACGGTCGCTACTCTATATCTATGACCTACTATACCTATCTATAGACTGTAAATAAATATAATCGGTACTACTTACGGCCTGTCGGTGGGTTGCCGCTGTTGAGGTTCGGTGTTCGTATTGGCTTGTGAAATAAACTAAGTAGTAATGGATACACAAAAGTCACTATTAAAAGTTTAATTAGTCTTTGACGAGATAAACAATAACAATCGACGACATTATTGACTATTACGGAGCGAGATAAAAACTGCAATGTTTCAAACCGAGAAGAACTTTCTGAACCGCTGTCGACACTAGACTGATCGTCTGCCCACTCTGCAATGGTAAGCTGCTGTACTTTTGCGAGTCATTCGGACGGGTTGCGCACGCAACTCGACTGTTATTGGTCGGGTGGCGCGAGCCAACTTGCCTTTCGTTGGCCGTGTCGTACACGCCGTATTGGACTAAATGTGAACTTTCATTTATTTCGATTTCACGCAAACTAACTATTTTTGTAAAAAACAAAATTATAGGGCCCTTCCTTCAAAATTATACTGGGGACCAATTTAGCATAGTTGTGCCACTGAGTATACGCGCGTTTTATAGTTAAAAAATAAAATATAACCGTTATTATTTGTTTCGTCTACGGTGTATACACCTTACACACGGATAATACAATACGGTAAATACCATGATAATAATATTTCAATAATGGGAGAAAAGAATAGTAATTATTCAGTGTAATATACTAATAATTTCAATAATCATTTACTTAAATAATAATAATAATATATTGCCTCGTTGGCACGACCGAAACATAAACAAGTCGGCCGTTTGAATAATATATTATACAATAGAATCATATTAGGTATTATTATAATAAAAAACCTTACCTCGACTGTAGGTTTGTTTGTGGCGGCATTATAATGCAATAACGAACGAATGCGATGCACCTTTTGTGGCCGGCCCGTTTTGAGCGATCGCGAATTGCCGCAAAGAAATGTTATATTTGATTTACACATTTATTGAATACGCACTAATCGAAACTCTGGAAGACGTTGCGCGAAACGTTATCGACGAACAACAGTGTTATATTTTTACCGTCCGAGCCGCGGTCGTCGTGACTCGCGAAACACGGGGAAAAAAAACAAAATGGCGGACGGTAAAATTCGACGAACGGCACACCGCGAACGCGACCGATAGGAAAAATACGTTGAACACCGAATGTGCCGACGGTACGGTAGTAAATTAAGCGACAAATAATTTGGTTTCGCCCACGCGACCGCCGTGAGACGTGCGATTATTCGTCGATAAATACTATTACCATCGCCCGCGAAACGAAATGTAGAAGGCGCGAGACGAGCTTATGGCGGTCGGCATAAAATTCTCGAGACACGGACCCGTTCGGAGAAGCCCACCACATAAACGCGAACCGACGAAGACTGAAGCAATGGCGGAAGGGTAATCCCAGCGTCCCCCGAAACGGTTAAAAAAACGAACAGCCAATGAGAATTATTCACGAATTCATGGAAAGAGATTTTTTTCGTAACGGTTTTTCCGAACATCATTACCATGGTATCCAGAGTTGCGTCCGCGGCCACGTCCTCGTCGTTCGGTCACGGCGGCCACGCGGCCACGGCGGCGGAACACTACACGCGCGTCGTGTTTGATATTCGTAACGGAAAATTCAAAGTACCCCGCGGGGTACGCCGTTAGCGTGATTCGCGCCGCCCGCAGCAAAATTTCTCAAATATATGATAGCAATAAGATTTAATGTTATTTTCACGTATTAATGTAAATGTGATATTATTCTAGCCAGGGGGGGGGGCTGTGCGCCTATGATTCAAGGGGGACTATCATTTATGATAAATTTTAAACGTCCCCGTGTACTATCGGTACACATCACTGGAAAAAAGTTATGGGTGGCTCATTCAAGTTTGATCAGAAATTAGGATACTAGTGTCACCCTGCGTTCCCCTCCACTTAAACCACTGCAAATGTAAGTGAAAAAAAAAAACAAACGTACGTATATATCCTTATATATATAAAAGAACAGGCCTTTTTTATGTACCAATTTTGTGACGACGCTATTTAACTTTTTTCCAATTTTTTTTCACAAAGTTGTTCCAAATACCTTTGTGAGTGTCACCACGTCACCCGATTTTCAAAATTCGACCCCTAAGGGGTTCTCAAAGGGGTAAAAAGGGTGAAACTAGAAAAATTCGCCTGGCCGGAACCGCTGGAGCTTTGAGTATGAAATTTGATCAGCAGTTTCGTTTTATATAATGGAGACCCCATGGGAAAGGATTTTCCTAAATTCGACCCCTACCGGAGTTAAAAGGGGTAAAAGGGGTAAAAATGAAAAAAACTGATAAAATTAAAAGCTATACTGCACACGGGCGAAGCCGGGTTATTCAGCTATATAGTATAGTATATATTTTATACAGTTATTCAAAGACAAATAGAAAACGGTTTATATTGACTAACAAATGAAAAACATTTATTCGAATACGCGTATTCGACATTTATTTATTCGTTCGAATACGAACACGCGTGCCCCCCATACGGGTACCCACATGGGTACCCACCTCGGGCCGGACCCGTTTCAAGTGCACAATAAGCGTATCCGGGCCGATAATGAAATTGTATTCTCGCTGTTACAGCGCGACGGGATGACGGGTACCGCGATGGCGTTCGCGGCCGCGTTGCTGATGGCCGTGGCCGCGCCGTGGCCGACCGCGGAGGCTGCGAGGATACTGGCTTTCGAGCCGGTCGGCGGCAAGAGCCACTGGAACTTCATGAGCGGCGTGCTGCGGGCGCTGGTGGACAGCGGCCATCACACGGTCACGGCGTTCACGCCGTTTCCGGACGGCGACCGCGACAACTACACGGAAGTGGACACGTCCGTCGAGCTCGAGGTGATACGGGACGCCGGCGTGGTCGAGCTGATGGAGAAGTGGTCGGACCCGTACAAGCTGATCGATGTGGCGGCGGCGTCGAGCAGGGACATGTGCGACCGGGCGTACGGTCACCCCGCGATGGCGGAGCTGTTGCGGCGGCGGCGGCGGTCGTCCGGTGAAGTCTTCGACTTGGTGATCGTCGAGCCGTTCGCGTCGGACTGCGTGTCGTACGCGGCCGCCGTGCTGGACGTGCCGCTCGTCTACGTCACCGGGCTGCCGCTGCTGATGTTCACGGAACGCTCCGTCACCGGCCATCGGTCCAATCCCGCGGCCGTGGCCGACGTGTTGGCCGACCACGGCGTGCCGCGCACGTTCGCGCACCGGCTGTCCGGCGCGGCGCTGGCCGTCTACGCGCACGTGGTGCACGCGTACGCCGAGTTCCGGCTGCGGCGCACCGATCCCCGGCCGTACGACCTGGTCGCGCCGAAGACGCCGTCGCTGGTGTTCGTCAACGGCCATTACGCGAGCAACGCGGCCGGTCCGGTCACGGCCGACGTCGTCAACATCGGCGGCATGCACCTGCGGCCGCCTGCGAGTCTGCCGCGAGTAAGTGTGGGTCGCGCGCCCAGTGCCGGACCGCGGGGGCCCCGGGGCCAGAATCAGTTATCTAACCCATCTATTTCGGTTTTTTAATAACGAACGCGCATGTTTATTTTTTTCTCATTTGACAGCGCGTGACTTTTAAATCGAACATAGAACTATAATTTTCAACTACTAGTATAGATACACTCAGGCTAATACTTTTTTTTTAAACTTTAGGATATCTTGGAGTTTATAGAACAATCACCCGATGGAGTTGTTTATTTCACGTTTGGTTCGACTGTAAAAATGTCTTCTTTACCGGAACACATTCGAAAAGCATTTTTGGAAGCACTAGCACAAATCCCGCACAGAGTATTGTTGAAATATGAAGACGAAATGGAAGACAAACCTAAAAATGTGATGATAAAAAAATGGTTTCCCCAGCGAGATATCCTGTGTAATACATTTTTTAAATACATTTTTTTTCCATGTTAAAACATTGTACTGAATTGTATTCTTATTGCGGCGAATAGTACATCCAAAAGTGAAACTGTTCATCAGCCACGGAGGAATATCAGGACTATATGAAGCCGTTGACGCCGGTGTTCCAGTTCTTGGATTTCCTCTATTCGGTGATCAGCCAAGAAACGTAGACAACTTAGTAAACGCCGGAATGGCGATTTCTATGAACTTGTTGTCGGTAACTAAAGAAATGTTCTTAAAAAATGTTCTAGAACTGCTCAATAACAAAAAGTAATAAATTAACGTTTCTTGTGAAAATGTATAGCAAATTGTTTTTACCTGAAAATTGTAATTTTAGGTACACGGAAAATGCTGAGACTGTATCGAAAATATTCAAAGACAGGCCGATGTCACCGGCACAATCAGTAGTGTACTGGACGGAATATGTTCTTCGTCATAAAGGAGCGCCACATTTGAAATCACACGCGCTTGACTTGACGTGGTATCAATATTATTTGTTAGATGTCATTTTAACGGTGTTAATGTTTATTTTCGTGGTTTTCTTTGTGACGTACATGTTCTTAAAATCGATTTATAACTATTGTTTTAACAATTCGCGAAGTAGGAAATCAAAATCTGAGTAAATGTGACCGAGCAAATTAACAAACTATATATTAAGACTAGATGGGCCGAGCATTTTATCAATATAAACCATTCATGTAATCTAAAATATATATAAAAGATAGTTATAAGTATGTATAATATGTATAACATAATATGCAAGAGAAAAATGAATAGTTATAATTTAAGATGTATCATAATTGAGTTTTACGCACAAATAATTTTAAACTTTAACATCTCCGTTCATAATTCTTATGACATTGTTTATTTAGTAGACAATAATACATTTTTTGATATACGGGTAAAAAATCACTATTTTTTGTAATTATTGTGATATGTTTCTTATAAGTTATGAGTAATATTCTCTTCGAATAAATACATTTATACATCTGATGTACTTGACCGATTTAAAAACGATGTATTATAACGCTACCTATGATTAAGTATGACATAATTTTGCAATTGATCTCCCGTTCCTGTAATCAGAAAGTGTTCGTGCTTGCCCTCGACCATAAAAAATCGTAGTTTACTCATTGTATGTTGATTGTTCAAGTAGCCACCGTCAGCAGTTTTATACTTTATGCTTCACTACTCGTTCACTCATTAACGTTCGTGGACAAACATACGGCAACTACGACGATCACGGTTCCTGCGGTATAAAAAATGAATAACCTACTTTTTTTTATATTCTTATAATATATGTTATATGATGAGTTTTAAAATGTTTGAAGAGAGCGTGGGGAAGCGATCCCAACGGGTCACAGATAATGTCCGTAGGTATTTTCGTAGACATTGTTATGTTCACTCAAAAGCGATAAACTTCAAAAGGTTTCTATTGTATTCGGTAAATGTTGTCTACTTGACAAAAAATTGTATTCTAATATATTCAATAGTAATTATTATCATCAGTATATCGGCAATTATAAACAATAATCGTGATGCTTTGTTCCTTTTTTGTGTGTGGAGGTAAATACACTCCTATTAAAAAAAATACAACGTAAACATTTTGTCTTGTATACGTTTCCATGCATGTGTTTCCGTTTTGTTCTTATTTATGTAAAAATACAAAAAACAAATTACACTGTGTTGCTGTTTCGTTAGGCAATATTGTAACAAACGTTACAATATTTTTAATCTTCAAACGGACATGAACAAAAATGTAATTTATTTAAACAGAGACTGAATTCAAATAATCCATTATCGTCATCATTTTATTGAACTCCTCGAGCTTTTTAGGATAAACTCGTTTTAATAGGAACATAAAACTTCGAAGTGCATTTTCGTCCTTTGTTTCTATAAAATCACAAGTGAATCATTATTCAAATATTTACTCCTTAATTATATTAAAGTTCTGATAAAAATAAATATATTTACCTATGAAGCTATGTATAATAAATTAAACAAAATAATAGCTGAAAATTAAAAATAGAAATATTACCAAAAGTTGAAATAACTTTGTCTATGATATATTTGTCGTGAACAAATTCGTCGATGTCAATTTGGGCTTGTCGATTATACTTGGGTGAATATTTAACTTGATCACTGCAAATATGTACAATTCAATCATTAATGATTTAATACTTGTTTAATATTACCACAATGACAATGACATGATTTCGGGCACATATCTAAAATGTCAGTTATGAAAATAAATATTATAGTACCTTGTACCAGTTATCTATTCCTACCTACCTACAAAGTCGAATTAAGAAATGATTTTACAGTTGTAATTATATAGTCAGGGCCGTGGAGAGAGAAACCCGGGCCCGGGGGATATACCTTAGAGGCCCTACTATTTTTAACCGCCCATCATTAAATTTGTCAGGTAACAGTTAAGAGTAGAATATCATGGTAGGTACGTATAAATGGCGTGTAATAGATCATTTAAAAATAACTGCTCGAAAAAAATTATAAATCAATTATTTACAAAAATGAAATATTTTATTATCTTGGATTTATTTTTAATTAATATTCGAAATTTATATATGTATATATTCGAGTAGGTACCTGTAATTGTGTATATTTTTTGTGTTTTTTTTGTGGAAACTTGTGCAATCGCTTAATGATTATGCAGTGTACTTACGAATACTGTTGGGCCGTAACGACCGACGGCATCGGTTCGGTGTTGACCCGCGGGCTCCAGTAAAAAAACGTCGGCGAAGGTGGCGGGAACGGGGTCGTCGGCAGCCGTTGGAAGAAGCTGCCCCCCATCGGCCACGGTCGGCACGCGAAACTCGGCTGGTATGGTATCATCGGCACTGGGCAGCGGTAAACCAACATTTGCCCGTGCAGCACCGGGAAAAAAACGCCGCCTTGCTGTTGCATTGGCTGCGGCTGTCGGCGTTGACCCGCACGACGATCGACCGGAGTTTCGAAAGCTAAACGGGATGTTTTGAATTTTCAATGATGAATACTGCAGGGGTATGCGGACAGCGACTATACGGTTTCGAAGCCCGGGCGCGAGCCTATTTCAGTAGCCTTTGATCGTTTCGAGAGACTTGTCGCACATACGAATACGCCACAGATTGTGTACAATAAGAAACTACTGGCACAGATTTATCACTCCAAAAAGTGTGTATAGAAAAAACGTCATTGTAAAAATTATTATACAATTTCGCTTAAAAATTATTACATTGATGAAATTGAATTTGCTGTAATTCATAGAAGTTTTAGATTGTATATTCGAATTAAATAATCATACTAGATATAAATAGTTGTTGAGTTTTTAACCTGATTTAATAAGGTCTTTCCAAACCATTTTTTCAGTTATAATTTTTGTAAACTGATTTTTCTTTACAAACGGTTTTTTTTGTATGCACTAAAGAGCGATTTCGTTTAAAAATATTTCCCTAGTCTAATATATTACCTACTGGCATTTCATTCGAATAAAGATGGGCGTTTTCGTGTTTGTTTCTTGATTGTTTCATCCACGGCGCTATCGTATATAGCTCGCTATCGTCTAGAAGACATAACATTCAGATGAGTGCCATTTAATCGATTTCAAAGCGCTTATGCAAATACCATTTGTTATTAATAGTTTGTTTTGACTTATGTAAGGCCATTTTGCAAGCGTGTAATCTGTTTTCTTTAACGGTTTAGGCGTATTTCGACAATTTAAAGTTTTCTGCGATTCTGAAATTAAAACTAATCATTTGTAGAGTCTCAATAATGAATGATAAAGAACAATAAATAAAATTTACGGCTTACCGGAATTGAGTAGCATCAATTTCATTTGCCTATTCGATATTGTTTTGCCCATATCCAAAGTCAATAACATGCTTTTTTCACCGTACCAACAGTTTTTGTCTGCACGCGCAATAAAGTTTTCAACAAAACTGGCATCACTAAGAAAGACTCGTTTTTGTAATAAATATGGTAGCTGTTCGTTTGTAATTTTGATTAGAGTTTACTAATCATTTACTCGAAAAGTAGTAAATAAATTGAAAATATTAACTCTCTAATATCATCTAGGTTTTAAAACGTCACTAAATAAATATAAAAGCAAAATATAAATTAACTATGCACAAAATGCAATGGCTATAGGGTACCTATAATGATAAATACTGAATGTAGACAAACACACTTTCAATTATTGTTTATTTAGTTGTAAAACTTAGTATCGCAAAAGATCCTAGCGGAAAAGAGCAGAGTGACGTAGTATTAATGTAAAACACGTTGTTCACCTAGCCGCGATGCACCTGAGAAACTCGAGCTCCGTGTCCGGCGACATCCACGACACCTGCGGCTTGGCTGCCGCGAACAGTAACCCGCGTCGTCGGCCGCCGCCCGCAAAGGACGTCGCGTCCACCTCGTACACGTCGTCTCCTTCACAGACCGCGGGGTCGGACGCGTCGAGATCGCCCCGCAGAGCGGCCAACCGACTACCCGGTATCAGGTCCCTGACGCTGACCGACGATTTAACGGGGCCGGACGTCATGTCGTGTAACAACGATGTTCTTTATTAACACTGGCTCCGAGTGAAATTACGACCTTCTCGGGGAATATGGTTGGGTACATTTACCTAACCGATCTGTCTATAACAGACGACGCGAACAACGGATGTATCGCGTATAAGGTTTAGACGCTCAGACGTCGCGTATATCAGTCACCGACGTTCTGCTCGCGTATTACGCCATCGACCCAGAGATTCGTCGAGAGATAATCGCGTGGCGGACAAACAATCGAATTTTCGTCCGCGTAACCGTGCGCACAATCATAATACATAAACGCCATACATCTCGTCGCCGTTGTCATGCACACGGCGACAGCAGTGGCGCGGGGCTCGTGATAGTTTGAGATAATAATACGAGGGAAGTGCGATAAAATTTATTTCGAAGTGGCGCACGCACAAACAAAACATCGTTTTAGAAAATTAATTCTATAATTCTCTCGTTTTTTTTTATAAGTCACGCCGTGAGTTTTGCGACAATTTAATAATTGCGGCGGTATTTTCTACACCCTCCCGCTGGCGCGTGAAAAGCGCGACGGATTTCGACTGGACGTTGATTTTTCCGAAAAAATTATCGTTTGATTTGACCGAAAGGAAGAGCGAGCAGCGTCGTGTTGTCGTCACGTTCTCATTACGGTCGAATCTCATACCGTTTTGCTATTCAAAACGACTAGCGAAGTCGGCTTCGTCCCAGAGCGTCGAGAAAGAACGGAAACGAGTAGAGTCGGCGGCGGCGGCGGCGGCGGCCGCGTCGCACCGCGATCTGCACGACGCGGTGGCACGGCCGAGGCGGCCTACACTTCGTGCGGGCGATCCGCATCGGCGTGCTTCGGCTGCTCGGAAAATACCCGAGGCCCGACGCGGATACTCTTGAGCAGGAGCGCGGCCGAGCCGACGGCCGACAGGTAGCTCGCGGCCGAGCTGTTGCGCGAGTGGTGGTCCGGCGTTTGACGACCGCCGCGAGAGAAGCGTCTCTTGCTGAAGTCGACGGTGCGGCCGAAAAGTGTTTGATCCGTATTGAGCGATCACTGTCGTAAAACACATCCTAAAACCTTAAATCCTAATATTTAAAAATATTTTTTGCTATAGCTTCCCCTCCCACACCCGTCCGGATGGCGTGTTTTTTTTGCCCTACGTCTTTGTTACCCACGCGAGCGTATACGATGTTTTTTGACGCGTTGTTATCGTCAGTGGCGTAGTTACGGGGGGGGGGAGTGTAAGGGGTTTCCACTCGCCCCCCAGATATTTATTTATTTTTTAATGATATTTAATTATTATGTACCTCCTACATATTATTGTAAAATTATATTTCCATTATAAATATATAATATACATAAAAATATTATATTATATACAAATTAAAATTAATAAAATAATTTATTTAAATTAACCTGTGATTATGAATTGACTCTTAAACACCAGAAAAAATTCTATCTACGCCACTGGTTACCGTTGTTTAAATAAAACGAACGTTTATCGTTTGATCTGATGTTATTTGTTTCGGTGTGGTTATTTTTCATGACGTAGAAATGAAAACGCGAACGGTAAAAAGGATATATATTTTTTCGGATGATAAAAGAAATTGCAAAACGACTGTGCGCGTTTATCAAAGTGTTTGAAATGCTCTGGGTGCCGAGCTTGTGAGGCGCCTAGTAGTGTGATAGATTATAATAATAATGCAGTAAAGTAGTAAAAGGTTATAGAACTCGTGTAATATTTATGAAAAGGAGTAAGGACACAATTGTCCGTCGTGATTATTAAGGTTATTAGGACATCGAGAAATCATAACATTTTTACATTACATGTACTTTTCGTCCGGAACTTGAGTGACTTCATACACGGTGTATTTTCTACGTCTACATTCGACCAATTTTGATTACCTGAAAATACGAGTAATATTAAATAATATTAATTATATATTTGAAAATAAAATATGTGAGTTGGTATTTCAACTGTTTGAAATCAAAACGAATGATACCAATTTTAACGATGTATCGGTTTCCAAACGATAAATGAACAGAAATTTGTAAAATAAATTCAAATTCCGTAAACATTCGGAAGAAAAATCCGAAAATGTATTTGAAAAACTGCAAAAAAAATGTGTCCCGTTGACGGGATCGAACCCCCAACCCCAGACGTGAAGATAATTCGTCGCGCTAAATGACAAATCTGTTAGGTTTGATCAAACCTAACGAAACCTAACGAAACCTAACGAAACCCAACTTAACCTAACAAAGTTCGATTTTTTTTGTTCGAAACATTTGTGAAAACATTGTATACGATGTAAAAACGTTGTCTCTGGTAGATTTAACTCTAATAAATTATTTCAAATAATTAGTAAGTTAGATAGACAAGCTTGATAGCAGATAGGGCCAATGGTAGGGCCACGGCCCTACCTGGCCCGTGGGTGAGATGAAATCGATTGAGAAGAAAATGATTGGCTTTCTCTATTCAATCTTATTCAAATAAATTATCGTCTGATATCGAATTTTGAAATATTTTGTTAATTCGTACATTATATTTATTTTATGCTTAACTGACGGTTTCGTTTGTTTCGAGAACGTGAAACATTTTTTCGATTAGTCATTGATTTTTATGAATCCAGTTGTTACAGACACCACAGTTATATTGTTGCTAGCGTCGTTTCCAAGTTGAAGTTCAGCGATAGAACACAAATTATTTCTCAAAACAAGTAAACCTATTATTATTTTGTCGTTTTCTTATGTTGAAATTTTGGAATTATCGCTGTTTTTTAGTTCTTAAATTATTGTTTTAAATTATTCTCAAGCTGAAAATTACCATTAGTTGTATAAATTAGCTAGGTACCAAAATCAAACAACATTTATAAATGATCAATAATCCTAGTGTTCTGGTGAGTGTATACGTACAGAATTCTGTAGTGTAGGTATAGTGCTTAGTTACAGTACGCTCAATCAGATAGTTTACTTATAGTTAAATGATTTTACTTCTCTTCATAAAAAAATTGAATTAAAAGTTTTGCTTATTATTACAATACATATATAATCTTCACTCTTACAGTAGTTATACTCTCTGTCATCAAATCTCGTTATACTGAATCTCAAAAGGAATAGGAAAAATTTCAAGATAGGTTTTATTAAAAGTTTATACAAAATAATTTGAATATGAATACTTCAAAATTAAAATACAAATTACCGAACCTATTTTAAACTGTCTAATTTATACATTTTTATTTCATTTATTTTACACCGTTTATAGTGGTTTTTTTTTTAATTTTAAATGCGATAATGCAGAAAGTAGTACCAGACCAAAAAATCAGAAGAGCTGTTTTAATTATTTATAGTAAAATATGTAAACATACATACAATATTACATACCTGTAGTAGTCAATGATTGTCGATGTCTTTAAAGCTTTTCTATACTCAAAGTCAAAATAACAAAAAAGACCAAAAATATTATACAGAGTTGTTGAGAGTAATATACTATTAAGTGCAATAGTTGTTTCAAGGAAATTTCAATTCAGTTCAAGATAATGAAAAATTAGGGATATCGATTTTAAATGAATTTACAATATTAGGCTCTTGTGAATTACTTGATAATAGTATTCAGTTAGGAGTTAATCTAGAACTAGGTTGTAAAAAGTTATAAAATCTTATAAAATACAAATATTCAATTTTCATAAGAAACTAGTTTAAATTTAGTGTTTCATATTTACTGTTTGTTTTATTGGATATAGCAATTAATAATGTATTTTAATTTACAAATGATTTAATTAACTTAGAGAGTTTTAAGTAATTTTTGAATATTGAACAATTCAATTTGATCTGTGAGGAAGCAACTATCTTCACTCAACAAATTATTTTTAAAATACATGAGAAAACCGTGCTTAATGCTTAAAACTAGTACTGTCCTGAACAAATGGGACGTAATATTATGACGGTATTAAATTTTTAGTTTGTACTCATTCTATTTTGTTATACACTTTTTTAAATTACTTAAATTCTGTTCAAAATCAGACTGATGACATTTTAAAGGAAAAAATAGTGTATACAAATGTAATATAACAGTTAAAAGTAGAAAAAGAAAAGAAATTAACTTGTAAATAAGTATTCTAAATGTGCTTAGTGGGGTGAATTAGTGATCTAATAATACAAATATATACAAATTTAATGAAACTGGTGAGTTAAGTGGAATGTTGTAATTTTTATTATTAATACATTTTGATTATTGTGATATAAGTACAATACATTTGCAAAATTTTTAAAATAAATATTAAAATATGTCAATAATATATAATTAATAATAATAATAATTTTTTTCAACATTATTCAAATGATAGATCACAGCTAAACTGACAGCATGGAAGACAAATTCTTTAAGAAAATATATCACTCTTAAACAGCCACATTCAAGAAAAAAACGAACCGTCAAGAATTTAGAAGTTCATTTAGTGCATCTGTGTCGTCCTCTATTTCAATATCTTCGAGTGAAACTTCATCACGACCAGTACTACCTGTAAACAACCATTTTAAATACTCGATATTTCAATATTTTGTTATTTCTCTTACCCGAACTTTTCATCACAGGAATAATACCTGATATAATATACTGTCGCATGTCTTGTTGGAATACTTGATTGAAAATTTCTTGTCTTTCTTTGAGTTTGATGTTTATCTTTTGTTCTAAATCTGTTACTTTTTCTTTGTGCTCTGCTTCTAATTCACCTAAAAGCATATATATTTGTTAGAAATATTAATCAAATGTCAATGCTTGAAAACTAACCACTAATTTTTTCCAATTCTTTTAGCTTCTTTGATCGATAAACGGCCAACTGAAACCGTTCGTTTAACATCTGTTCTTGCAATTCTTGCTCTTCAACCACATCCTCAAGCTTCAACAATTGATGTTCAACATCATTGATTAAAGTATTAATGTTTTCTAAAATAACATGAATTCATTGAACAAAAAAAATTGATGGCATTTCATCGATTACATTTATTATCATTACAAAACTAAAATTACCCATATCTTTCATAGCATTTTCAATACTCTTCACCAATTGGGGCATTGAGTTCATGCAAGAAGTGATGGTGTCCATTTTTTTCCACTGATCGCTCATTTGATGATGCAGAAGACTTACCATTTCATTGACTTCCTGAAATGTTCAACATTATAAACATTTGATTAATATTTTATTTATGGAAATTAAATCAAACCTCGGCTTTATGGGCATTGTCTTCAGCTAACAAATGCAGCTGATTCCATTCTGTTTGATATTTATGTAATAAATCTGCACCTGCATCATAATTAACAGGTTGTTGATCATTTGAAGATGGTGCAGGATTAACTTCATTTCCAGACAATCCTCGTAAACTGAAAATAAAAATGAATAGGTAAATAAAAAAATATATATATACGAGTATATGGTTAAATATAATTTACTAAAAATGCATAGTTTGTACATAAGATAACAAACTGAACATATCATTCATAATATTTTATTATTTTTCACATTAAAAATAAATAATTTAATCGTTTGAGTAAAATGTATTGCCAAAGTAATATTTATTAATTTTTAAAACTCAGATATTAGGCATAATCAGAATTACTCATAATATATATAAGTATATTAGATATATTGATTGATTTTTTTTAAACGAACAGTAATTTGTTATTTTGATATGGTTACATTTTATTTAAATGCACATTCATAACATTAAAATTTAGTAAAAATAATTGTTATAATATATATTATACTTATATATATAATTAAAAACAGATACCAGATAGGTAACTTAGACAATTATGAATATAAATTTGGCAATTTAATTTATTAAGAGACTGTTGAAATTGTTGTTTGAAATATATTCATTGTAGATAACAACAAAGTCAATACTAAAATATTCAAAATATTAGATACGAGTTATATAAAATATAAATATCATGAAAGATACCTAGTTCAATTTATTTATTTATTAACTTCTGTATTTTCATTAATATATTATTGATTAGAATAAATCTCAGAATAAACAATGCATTTCACACTAGTACTAGATTGAAAATCTAGGGTAAGTATCTAAATATTTACTGTGTTAAAGAATGCGACTTTGGCAAGCTCATTAGTAAACAAAGACCTCAACAAATACAATATGCGCAGTTATCAAATTGTTTTAAATATTCATTCCTATGAAAATGATTAATTATAAAAAGGATTTATTAACATCTACATAAAATATGGCTTAATATGTTTTGAAATATGTGTTAAACTATAAACCTATAAAAATATATATTTTTTTACTATTAATGCAGTTAACAATCGAGCACATTACAATTAAACAATTATTTACCATTTTATTATTGTATCTGTAGCTGAATAATTAAAATATTATAATTTTACAGTTAATGTTCTAAATTTAAAGGAAACATGTAAGTATAAAAAATATATTAATATTGTATTCATTTACATTGTTTTATTATTATTCTTCTTACAATATTTAAAATAAATCAAATCTTAATTGAATTATATATATATATATATAATGAACAGGAAATGTTAAAAACATTATAGGGCATTGTTATAATTAGTAAACAGTTAAAATTATTTTCACAAACTAACTAATGGCCAGTTGTTATCTAGTAGGTACTTATGTCAATAGCGTTCATTATTATATATTAGCTATTAGCAAATTTATGGTTGTAATTGAACAGTACCTAATTTGATAATTAACTATAATAATATTAATACATTTTCATACCATTATAAGTTAGTATTATAGGAGTTTTCCCTCTTTATATTTCTATAGAAATAAATAATAATTTATTAAAATAAAATGGTAGAACATATTTTGCAATCTTATACTTTTATCATTTTACATTACTATTTCATAGAATATTATATATTAAATAATATATTATACACATTATACACAATTATCTAATAAGTAATAGTATATATATACCGTAGAATGCTGATATGTTTATGCGCTAATTAAATAAATCATATTTTATAATAAATATATAAGAAGGTATTTGAAATTTTTAAATTATTGCATAGTTATTATTAAATTTTAATAATTTTACAAAATCTGGTTGTTATCTACAATGGTTTTATATAATTAAATATATTATTCTACTATAAAAAAAAAAAAAAAATGTTTTGTTTCCTCTCTTTTAGATTAGATAATTGTTTATGTAAATTAAATATATAAATAAATACCAATCTAAAATGTTTAAATTATATTGAAATAATTCATCAATGATGAATCATCATCATTACAAATACTTTATTAGTAATATATACCATAAAAATAATATTAAAGATATTTTTTCCATTAATACTATTTGATTTAATGATAAATAAACATTTATAACATATTAAAAAAACTCATTTAAAATAGTAGTTTTATATAAATTAATATATTATTAATAATAACGGTATCTACCTATATATACAATATAATATAATGATTATTTTAATTTAATAAATAAAAAAAAAGCATATATAAACTCATACACATACTTTTCTATGAAATAGTGTGAACATTTAGTAAATTATTTTTAATCTATACTAAATACCTAGTTATTTTAATTTTCATAAATAAATGATATATTGAATCTAAATATTAAATAACATACGTTTGAAGTATTAAAATAAAATAAGACATCTACAAAAAAATTGTAGAGCTGCATATTTAATCTATCTATTCAAATATTATTAGAAAATGTATCTACATAATGTTTTGTTGTTAAGAGAAGGTATTCTTGAAGAAAACAAAGTGTAGATATTACGTATTAAAATAAAAATAAAGACGAGAAAGGATAATAGCTTAGCTTATTATTTTCCAATTCAACTAGGTATTGAATATAATAATAATTAGGAAACCACAGTTCATTAATTTTTATAGCTCAATATGATCAAATTATGATTAAGTACATTTAATCTACTCTTAAAATATAGGTCAGGACTTTGTTCACTATGTGATTTTATACTTGACTTTATGAGTATTATGGTACAAAATATATAAACGTTTATAAAATCTGATAGGAATTTAAATTTAAGTGTAAAAAGTGTTTACGATGGAATTATAAATAGTCTAAACTCTGTCAAAGTTTACAAACAATTAAATGAGACAATGTTCTTTTTTAAGTTTGTTAAAACATAAATAAATCAATTTTATATTCAACATGAATATAATATGACATATAAACACGAGATAAGCATAACTATTGAACACACAAGGATAAGATAGCCAGAAATGTACAATTTAATATAATCCATTTAGATAAAACTATTCATTCAGTGTGGCAAATGCAAAACAAAAAATACAACTAATAACAGAAGTGACCGTGAAATAATTACACCTGTGAGAAAAAAGTGAACATAAAAAGTAGACTAACATGAACGGTTCATATTTAGAGTAAGTACTTAAGGATTTTAACTATGATAAAAATAATTCTATAGTTTCAACAGTGTATAGATTATATTATCTGTTATACGGTTGGAATATTAATAATGTACCCCCCTTGGCCCTAAGTATAACAGATATGGTTCTAAAAAAACCAAAAGCCATGAGTTTCAAAACAGGCAGTATTTTCGGACCGGTCAGGGAAATAACAGAGGCACACACAGATGTGCATTGAGCCCATAATTTCATTATTTTATCTAGTATATAAAAACAAAAATCAAAACCACCGCGACGAGTAGGGTTTTTGCGTTATCGTTTCAATCGGCCGGCTGCCCGACAACGTGAGTTTTACATACCTGGCGGACAGTCCTTCTTGGACGACACTGTGCAGTTTTTCCCTCAGAGTTCCGAACATCTCGGACGATCCTTGAGTCGGACGGACGTTGTTGAGTCGATCGAAACTATTGCCGCGACATGGTTGATAATTATAACCGTTTTTGGAGAGAACGCGGGGTGAAAAAAACCGAGAAAAACGCCTTTGTAGTTTTTCGAAAAGCAACAACAATAATTATAATATTACCTGTGTATAGTGTATAATGGTAGTAGTTGCGCCACATTTAGTTTAATCACACACGAACATCTATGATAACCGCGCGACACCGCGAATGATAAGAGCGTAGATAAGAGCGGACATTTTTTAAACATAAAAAAAAATACTAACGTTAGTCGGCGCCGCAGATCGTCGTAGTCACTAGTCTCGCATCGGAGTACCCCAGCAGATCGAAACGGTCACTTCGAATCGTCAAACTTCTCGATCTCGGACATACACACGTCGGGCGAGTACCGTTGTGTCGTCGTTTGCGCGCTCCCTAAAGGTTAGCATCACGTCATTATTCGCGTCCATTGTGCGCTGCAGGCTGGTTACATCATCAGTTAATTACGAACCGCATCGTGCGTTTTCTCTATCCGTTTCTCATTTTCCGTTTGACATTGTTTGTTCGCCAAATCGCTGACCTCTGTCTTTTGTGTTTCAGTTATGCACCGCGGGTGAACAATATGGACACGACCGAAGAACCCCCGGCGTCAATCGCTGACGACGGATCACCAGACGACAGTAACGCCAGTAGCCCGACCTTTGTTCAGACCAATGGCACCGCAGCGGCTGCGATTACGTTCGATCCACTGCCGCCTGAGAGCGTCAGATGGTTTTACAAGAGCGACCCCAAGAAGTGGACAAAGTTTGATGGTTTTGATTCGCTAAACATAGAGTACAGGTATAGGGCGAATTTCGGTAGTGAAGAAGAAGCGTCGTGTTTGAACGGGTCGTTCAATTATTATTTTCAAAATTATACGGTTGTGGTCAGGGGAGGACTGTACGAAGTGGACTTGTTGAAGAAAAAGTGTACCTCCATATTTTGGCCTGGTAAGTAAATGTACCTTTACACATTATACCCGTGTGAATTATCCGATTTTCATATATTATTCTCCTTGTACAGGCGAAGAAAGTGATATTTTTCGTGGGGTATGGTTTTACGATGGATACGAACCGTATGAGTATGGTGAAGAAGTGGAAAGGGAACATCTAAACCTCTTCAGAGATGAATCCAGAAAAATTGAAAACACCGAAGACAATGGAAAGTCAGGTACCAAGTTATTTCTCTCAAAAACAGTATACATAACTATGATTTATATGAATATCGTAATATGATCGTAATTGATTAACTGTTGATAACAAATTATTTTTATTTATTACAGTGTGCTAATAAAGTAAAATTTTTTTGCAGTTATAAGAGATGTAACTTTTGGAGATGTTCATGTAGTATGGTATTCACCTACTGAGGTGTATTCCTTTAAACCAAAGTCTTTTATTAATACAAAGATTATGAGGAGTGTTACAAAAAAATTAGGAACTTATTTTCAAAAATGTAAGTTTTCTGTGATGATTTTAACGACTAAACTATTAAGTGTTATAATATATTAACTGCAGTTTTGATTGCTCAGATTTGGTAAGTTAATTTAAGTCATGAAAGTATATTGAATTATTTATTGAAGTAGAAATAGTTTTAAGCAAATATGTTTGGCTATTATCACTTCACAAAATCATTTGTATCACGGGTCATGTTTCGCTATTGTCCTTGTTTTTTTTTTTTTTATTGTGTATGTTAACTAACTTGATTATCTTTTGTGACAATTGTTTTAGCTGCTGGTTACAAACTGATTAGATCTTACAAAACCATTGCTGACGAGAAAGATAAATTAAACGATATTACTCATCTAGTATTTTTAATTCATGGAATTGGTCATAAAATTGACAACAAAAAAATAATTAAAAACACCTCTCAGTAAATATACTTTATGATATTGTATAAACAATGAATTTTACCCGTGTGATCAGTTGTTTTTCAAAAATCTTTTTGATTATAGATTTCGGGATTGTGTCAAGTGGATTAAACAGAAATACTTTCAAGGCACCGATCAGAGGGCAGAGTTTTTCCCTGTAGACTGGAGATCACAGTGTAGTTTTGATGGAGGTAATGTTTTTTTGCAAATAATGAATATAAGCATCTCATGATCATGTTTTAATGAATTTTTTGACTTTTGTTGAATTTAGGGTTAGTGGAACAGATAACACCATTGAATTTGAAAAACATACGACAGATATTAAATTCGTCAGCTATGGACATAATGTATTATACTTCTCCTATATACGGACGAGAAATTCAGAACAGTTTGGCAAACGAACTAAATAGATTACATTCAGAATTTGTGCAACATCACCCTCACCATCATTTTAAAGTGTCCATAATGGCACACTCATTGGGTAGTGTCATTTCATATGATATTATAACTGGATGGGAACCATTTGTGAGTAATAAATAATTTTTTTTCCTCTCTGTAGATGTGTAATATTTTAATTTAACATCATTTCTAGATTAAGCGCAGTGATAGCAGTCCACGAATTCATTTGAATTTTGAGGTAAAAAAAAAAAAATCTTTTGTTTGTTCTGAGTAATGTTATAATACTTTTTCATATGTTATTTAGCTGGAGAATTTCTTCTGTTTGGGTTCACCGTTATCAGTTTTCCTAGCATTGCGTCAAAATGAATTATTCAAAGAAAATGTAAATATATTCCCGATGTGGTTGGCCAAAAACGTGTATAATATTTATCATCCTACCGATCCTGTGGCTTATAGGTAAATTGAATTCATTACATTATTTATGAAAATAATTTGTAATGTTTTATCACCGTGTTTAGGTTTGAACCATTAGTGGCAAAAGATTATTGTCGCTACAAACCGGTTGGCATTCAAGCCTATGGTGTGAAATGGGATTACTCGGAGGTTTCTTTAGAACCAATACTAAACAATGATTCTAGTACTGAAGACACCAATGGAACCGAAGCAAAAGCGCCAGATGTGAAAAAAGAAAACGAAACATTCAGCCGTAAACTAACTACTTGGTTAAACATGTCTAGTAATAATGACAGTAAAGTCAGTTCAAACCAGTTAGAAAACAACGCATCTTCACCTTCTAAAAATAACACACCAATTGATGGTAAGGATTTGTATTTGCTAAGTTAAATGGTTGAAATTGAATAATTTTAATAGGAAAATTTCTTTGTTTAGTTTTAAATCATCGGTTGGATTATATTTTGAGAGACAGTATTGGAGGATCGGCCAGTAACTACTTGTCAATGCTGTATACGCATACTTCGTATTGGTCAAATTATGACGTAGCGTACTTCATTTACACTAGGCTGTTTCCTGAACTAGAAAAGACAATGGAAGACTCTCTGAGGCCAGACGAGAAAGTCATTGATTTCGATCTACAACTTGAGCAAGGTAATAGATCCAAATTGAGAAAAAATTGACTCAAGCCGTTCATAATGTAATTAGCGCTCAATCAAATTAAACTTATATTATATTACATGTATATGAGTAAAACAAATAAAATATTTTTTACTGTTTCAAATCATTGAAGGTGTTGAAGTAACTGAAGATTTGAAACATTCTACTTAAGAAGCAAATCGTCTAAAAAAAAAATTGCCTACATTATTAATAACATTCGTAAAGTTAAAAAAAAAACAAATATATAATCTTCAATTCACCATTTATCATATGTTGACAGGAAAATGTTAAGGAAATCGCCTATATAAAAAAAAAAAAATTGCCTAAATAATTAGAGCTCTTTAAGTTTAAAATTAATAAATATTCAATTCATCATCATTTTTATTATGTTTACAGGAAAATGGTAAACACCAAAATAAGTTCAATGTTTAAAGTTTTATAATTTATTGTTAAATACGAAACAGGGTAATTTTACTTATATTTCTCGATGATTTGATCGCTATTTGGTATCTTTTTCTCTTTTGATAAATACTATAATGTTTGTTAATTTGTTCTCGTTTTAGCTTTTACATTTTATATAACACTTCAAATCGATTCCACTTTTTTTCATTTCTTTTATATTAACTATTTTTCATTATTATTTGTGTTACCTTCTTTAATGCATGATTCATTCATTGGAGTAAAGATAACACTATCAGTTGTGATATTAATTACTAAAGACACATAAAAATATATATTATATTCTATTAAAAAATGAATAATACATGTTTGTTGCATAATAATAATTTTATACCGCCTTTAGGATTTTAATATACCATGTAGACATATGCACGTATGGAGGTGTATTTCGGGAATTAGACATACTTTCTTGAATAATAATTTCAGTGTTTAAGTTCTCGTGACACACTTCGATACGTGTGTACGGGTTAATAATCAAGCACGTTTGTGTCCATGTCGTGATGATTTATATTCGATCGATTGTCAACATAACATCACTATTGTTTGTTCTACAGTGTACTAGTCTTACCTATGAGTAACTCATTCATGTTAATTCGACTAAGTTATACAATTATAGTAGGGTATGTGTGCAATGGGAGTTATTATAACGTACCTGTGAATGCATTATTGTTGTATTATTAAACGCGTGTTAACATTATATTAATTATATATCTCGTCTCCTTCTTTTCACCTTAGAACGAGATGTTAGTAATTTAAGTAAATGTATTGTAAACTGTGTAGTTCAATATTTGGTTGTTTCGAGTAGAGTTTTTTTTATAAAAAATATATATATATATACACATAATATATATATATTTTTTTAATTTTATTATTTAAATAATGTTCGCTTTCATTGTAGTTCACACGATAATATTTCGTCTAGCCGGTTGTAGTCAGCGAACTGTGTTGATTATTATTATTATTATTTATTGTTTTACGACTCTATATAAACTATTTTACTATATCGTATTTTATAATGACCTCAGCGGTTGTGATTGTTTTATATATAATATATGTATTTTTTTTACATAAAGTATATTATATAAAGACATGATTAATGTGTTCTGTGATGTTAAAATTTTTAATGAAAAAAATAATTGTGTACATGTAAACTTGATACTTGTAATAAACATTTTGTGATCCGAAACCAGCTGTTTTAATTCTTCACCACTGGAATGCCCTTTGTAAAACGTGCCCGCTAAACAATCATGTGCTATAATAATTGTCATCAGACACCTTTCCGATCGTGTATTGGACTGTAAAACAGTTGTTTGAAATTGTGTCTAAGAGTACTAGTGTATATTGGATAAATACCGCTCGGCGTGTCTGTCAAGAGAGAAGGCAATAATCAAAATATTATATAAAAAAAAAGAAGGAATTTGTGGACTTTTTATTAAGAACCATGAATTTATAGATTGCGACAGACTATGCCGCCTCAAAATAAAACGTATCAATGTGAAATCATTTTGTGCATGCAGATTCAACTGATTGAAATAATCAATACATTATATGACAAGGTACTTTTTAAATGGATAGACGTTGGGGAGCTGCAGAGACGTCTTTTTAGAGATTTGGAGTAAAATTGTTAATTTATCAAATGTAAAACATGGCCAAAACCTAACCTAGTACGATGGCCAAAAAACAAATCATTTTAAAAAACGGGTATTTTGATCACATACATTTTTAAGCACTCGGTTGGCATCATAAAAATGACCAGGTGGCGAATAAAACTCTGGGCCTGTCTACAATAATTAATACTCTATTAAAAATCCGGGAACAATATCAGTTGTTTTTTTTAATTACAGCCTTGTGCAGTGCCAAATGTTTTCCATTCTTTCACAAATTTATTTTTATACGACTGAAATCTGAAAAAAGTAAAGAATTAAAACTTATTTCCTCTTCATATTTCGATGATTCGTAATGCTCAATAATTATTATTAAGTATAGCAAAACCCAATTTTTGATAAAGGAATACAATTAAAAATAACTACTTTTGTTAGTAATTAAAAGAAAGAAAACACAAAATAGATCAAATAATAACACAATAATCATATAATATCTTATTAAAGTTATAGAAGAAAAGATGTTCTTTTTACAAGTGTATTTCGATTGTTGATTTTAATTTGGATGCTAAAAACAAATTGTAGATCCGTCAGTATAATACTGTAAATGTAAATTATAGGATCACTTTAAAAAGTTTTGGTCAAACATAATGTATTTAAATTTGAACGATTAATCTAACTTGGATAATATAGCTATAGTGATTTTATCAGATAGTGTGCCAAATAAAATCAACAGAGAAGATAAATCGTAGTAGAAATTGAATTGAGAAAATTGCATCAAAGTACATAATTGATTATTATTAGAACAACTCTGTGGCCCCTTTGAGCTATTGCTAATATTAGCAAAATATATATTAATGCAGATTGATTATATTTATTAAATGCTTTAATTAAGTTAACAAAAATTTGAATAGTAAAATAAATAATAAACTATCATAATATATTTTTGATACAAAAAAAAAAAAAATTATAAAATGTTTCTTAAGATTAAACGAATAATAATAAAACAATTTGTAATTTCTAAAATATTTAAAACTCGCAATAATGTACAAATGATTTTATAATTAAAAAATTAAAAATAACACACAACAAAAGAGATGCACCATGGATTATTAATTTATATACAAGTTATGTGTTTTCTCATAATTTATGTAATCATATTTAGTGCAAAATATTGTCATAAATACAGTAAAAAGTTCATGATATAAAAATAAATGATTAAATGTTAGAAAATAACACAATACACACTTAATTGCTTATTAAGACAACAGCTATTATTGCAGCTCCCTCCATTAAGTGACTACCGCGATTGAGATTCAGTCATGTAAAATTGGAGAAACTGACATTAGTTGCTTGTCAAAATAGTGAGTTTTATGTCAGACTTTGCCTACAAATTATCAACAGTTACATAGCGCTTACTCAATTCCCAAATACAAGTTCCTACTCAAAACACATTGACTTTGGTGATCTGTAAAATAGCATAGTAAAAACATTGTGAAACAGTGCAGAGGTGTACATAGAGGAATATGGGGAATAGATTCTCATATTTTTTTGGTTTAACTATAATTATTTATATTGATTGTTAGTATCGTGTTTTGTATATAAATATAATTTAGTATTTAAAGTCTATTTGTTTTTAAGTCCGAAGTAGACACAGAAAGAAAGAAACTATAACAATTCTTTCTTTGAGAATTATATTTTAGGTAGCTATGTGACAAAATGTACTGACAATTTTGTACTTCATAATTGGTCCAAGAAAAAAATTTCAAAACGCCAGATCAACACTGAACAGTACTAAAATGATAACAATGACTGTTAAAAATGTATTTTTTATTATTCAATAACAGTTTGAATTCATTGGGTTTGATAAGCTATTACATGCCATTGACTCATTTTACATAGGGTATTGAAAAAAAATATTTCAAGGACTTCCACCCCATAAGAGAAAATCATGTGTACTTCTGAAATAGTGCAACATAACAATTGAAAATTTACCTCACTGAGTTTTTGTGGCATCAGAATGTAAAAAGAAATAATTTACCGAAATGCAAATAATTAATATCCAATGCCTACTGTAAAAATAGTTTATGACAACGCAATTGATTAAAAACATTTGAATAAACAATATAAAAATTTTAATTTACATTTCACATAATAATTCTTGTGTGTTTTAACTCAAAATATTGTTTTATAAATTTATGTACGCTTCTAAAAATTAGAAACCTTGATCATATAAAAGCATAAATTAGATACTGTAGTTCTGTAATCAGGATTTTTTTAAAGGACGATTTAAAAAAAATATATTCGGTAAACACAGTTAAGATGAAATTTCATTCAATAAGAATAATAAATTTGTAATAATGACTTGTAGTTCACTTAATTCAGGCTAGCTTTTTACCGTGTCTATAACTATTTATCTACAAGAATATAAAGAGAATTTTTATCAAATTTACATTTATTTTATATTATAACACTATATTATATTTAGAAGGGGTCGGAGGAATTTAGTGTCCTATCACCTCAGGTTACAGCAATGTTACTTGGTAGTTCATGATAAAGAAAAGTAACATGGTCCAAAAAATAGTTGTCACTGGTAACAGTGTTAAAAGTTAATTACATTTGTACATAATATACAATTAAATTATTATATACTATTTAAAAATCAGTTTATAAATTAAAAAGGAACAAACCGTGTGGTATAACACACTGATTGATTTAAGATGATGTACCTGCAACTGCCAAGTCTTTATAACACCCATTTTTTCTACGAATTAAATCACCCCAAAGAACTCGGGTTCCACATGCTGGACATTCACCATCAATTGGTATGATGTGATCAGATGAACCTAAAAATCTCTTGGCAAGACATACTATATGTGTGATTGCTTGACAGTCTGGTTCTAGACAGCATAAAATACTGTCTGGAGAGCAATTACGAGCACATAACACACATATTTGACTTTTGGTGCTGCCATCCAACAAACTGATGTTATTTGATGGCTGGGTTTTCTTACATGAAACTGGTCCTTGACATATAGCCATGTGCAATGGTGGAAATTTGTCGTCCTTTGGAAAGAAATATTCATTTTTCAAACACTACAACAATAGTATTATTGATTGATCTAAGTTTGTTTTGTTTACTTACTCTGAAATCTCGGCGATATGCTACATTGAGCCACCGGACATTTAACGCTAGGCGATTCCAAGGACATACATGCAACATTTCAGAAAGCACTCGAATACAGTGGTCGTATACTTTTTCAGTCCTCGCTTTTGGTGCTACATGTTTCAATCGTCTAGATTTCTTGGGATTTTGCCATGCCCATTCAAACTGAAAACAAATTTTTAAAAAAGTAGCTATTATCATTAATTCACTCTCTTCTAAGAGTCTATTGACTTACTACAACATACCCTGAGTGCCGATATATCGTTGGGAAAACCGTGTATTATAAGAACCATTTCCCTATAAGTAGTGAGGTGTAAGTATCGAATACAGATTTAATTATTTCATTGTTAAGTAGTTGTGTTACCATGGACCTCGAAGACTGGTTTTCTTGGCCCCTCCACTCTTTACACCTTTGTTGTGCTGTTTTATCCGACGATTTGGATCCTTGGTGTAGCCAATATAAGTTTTTCCTTTGGACTTTTCGTTCAGACAGTAGAGCAAGTATACGCCGTAGAAATCTTCTATTTCTTCGGCCATAATGACTTGTAATAATGGAAGTGGTTCGAAATTGTATTCGACCAAAATAATAATGTCAACTGTATAACATGGAATTAAGTTGGCTTAAATATAAAAGTGATTAGGTTTTTTTTTTATTAATACTACTATACATAATTGACAGTTTTTAAACACATTTGTAAACCGAAATCTTACAATAAATTAGTAATACAAACGAAAACTGTTTGAATTTTTAGTATCAGTTATCACACAGAACCTTCGTATCACTGTTATAATAGTAAAAACATGGTTTGACGTGGTATGTTATGGTAGAAGTAAGTGGTTAAGTTAAAAAAAAACCAACTTGCTATGAATTTTTGTAACGAATTTTTTCAATTTTCATTTTTTTTTAAGTGTAAAAACAAATATCTAAATATAGGTAATATTTTAAACTTAATTATTGTAAAAATGTGTGTTGAAATAAATATACTTGTAAATGATTGTGGATTTAATAATGTTGTTCATTGATGTTAGTGTGGTTGAGGTAAGTATTATACTATTATTATTTTGTTTGTTTATCTGGAAATGTTTACAGAAAGCAGTGATTTTTAAATGTGAAAAGCAAAGGTTTAAATTGTTTACAAGGGTTTTTTTGTGAGTAGAATTACCTAATAGGTTTAAACTGTTCTTAATTTTGTTAACAGTTTGCTAAAAATAATTGACAATTTAAAAAAGAAATGTAGATGATAAATTTATGTGATGATATAAATGTTGTTATAACATTTTATTGGATATTTTTTATTTGAGTAAATAACTTATTGACAACCAATAAATATGCATTAAAAGATGGACTGCAGTGAGGCTCCTCTACATACATCACTGGCTGTAGCAATCGTAGAAAAAAAGTACAACATTATCAAGTCAAATTTGTTTGTACAATGTACATATTATCTTTTTATGGGCAGAACTTATAATAAGGTGTTTTCAATCCGTTGATATGATAAACACAAGACAAAGTTGTAGGTACTCGTGTGGGTATCTGTTTATGTATAGGTATACTGATTGGTTATTTATCGGTTAACTTTTAACGAATTATAAATATATTCGAAGAATAATACTATGAAAGAAATGTATTGTGAAAAAAAAATGGTTGTTTGAATACTTCCTATCCCGTTCCTTCCCCCGAGATATGTATACATGACTCAAGTTATGATGAGAAATAGTCAAAGTTTAATACGTTAATGTAAATATATTGTAGGTATTATTTAAATTTTTTTTCCTCTTCAAACATTTTAAAATTGGTTTTTGTTTGTATATTATACCAATCCAATTTAAAGTTTAAATTATTTGCAACGATTGAGATTAATAGTTGAAATTATCCAAAGGGGGGTTTTCTTCAAAAAGCGTTATGTTCTGTTGTTTACTAATGTCGTCGATGATGTAGGTAATAATGTTTTTGAATTAGTAGGTGTAGTTGGTTGTGGTTAACAAGTTAACACATGAAATATTTATGTTAGGGAACTAATGTGACATTTTAAACCTTTAAAAAAATATAGTGAGCAAAAAAAAATGCAAAAAAAATACAAATAATTGACTTTTAGTCTTCGATGATATATTGATATTAACTATTGGTTTCTGTTTCGAGTCTCCAAAAACTACTTTCGCCTCGCCACTGACTTAGTTCAATTCAACTCAATTATATTATGTATTTCATAAAAAGAATAGTTTACTTCGATGTTAAAATAATGGAAGGTTCGTCATTAAAATCAATAGTGCGGTTCAAAATCGTTAATTTAACTTCTTTTATTGTATTATATTTCGGTATTAGGTGGTAATGTTTTCGTTTGTTACGTCTGAACCATAATTTTAAATTAGAAAGATCAACACGACAGTCCTATTCAACTTGTTTAGGTATGTGCTCATATATTACATAATACGATTATTACGATTTGTCGCTATTGCTGTAATAATAATATTAGTATACCGAGATCGTTTATCCACGAGTTGTAAACATCAAAACGTATTTTTATGGGACCATTTATCACGCTTGGTCATTAATCATTAACGATGAGTGTAGGTAAGACAAAGTTTGAGTTTCTATTTCATTTTCAGAATAAATATTTAAATAATACAACGCATCGTCGTCGTTAGGAACCTATACCAAAACGTTTACTTAATCGACTTCTCTTTTCGGTCAATAAACTTACTTTTACTGTTGATAGTGATATTGTTGCCCATCTCACAACAACATTCAGCTATAATAGCATCTCAGCGATCAGGGTCAAGTGGAATTATTCAAACTGGTTCGGAGTAGTAAAATAAAATAATACCTATTCGACGACGACGCATGAAATTTTATAGATTTAATTAATTTCTAACGTCAACCAACGGTGCAGTAATTATTAACAATATATTTTTCGTCAGGTTTTGTTTACTGTATTTCGAATTTTTGAAATGAAACTATGAAACACAATAACAGTTTGTTTTATCTACGTTATTTATTCAGGAATGTTATGTGTTTATACGGATTTCGTTTTATATAGTAGTCTATACATTTGGTGTAGGTACCTCCTATAAACCTATCACAAACGAAATCGTGTATACCTACGTCGATTATAGTTTTAAATCATTTGCAGAAACCAATCGTTTGTAAACGTTTTATTATTATTTTTATTTTTTTTCGATCGATCGAATTAAATTGTGATTTCTTAAATTCTGTAAATAACGAGGAAATTTTTATGCACCATTACAGTTATGAACTGTGTACGTTTGAAAATGCGTTTTTAAACCGCGAGTCGTACGGGGTCGTACTTATGTGTATAACCTCAAGGACCTCTATTTTCGAAATTTTATTTAGCGAAAACAAACAGTTAATAGATGTATTGTGCTGTGCTCTTTCCTACTACTATTATTTGCAGGTACTAGTACAACGCGTGATCACATTATGGGTCATCGCACACAAGTATCCTTTGTGGCGGCGAGTCCAGCCTATTATTTTTTGTTCGAGAAATTCGATTAAAGAATGGAATTTTTTTATTACTGATTTATGTTTGTTAATTATTTATTATCCATCTCTCTACATTTTGTTATTCTCAGATATATACGAATGTATACGTGACTTAAAGTAATAAAACTTAACAAACTAAACCCCGTGACAGTATTTCGAAATTGCTATGTGAAATAATTTTATTAGCTTTGTTTTTTAAATATTATTCAATATACATAATACTACATATATTATTTTACTAACGGTTTTTTAAAATAATTATAGTAGATTTTTTCTTTATATTACTCTAGTTATTTCGTTATTTTTCCATATAAAGTCGAAAAAATAGGCCTTTTCAATTAACTCACATATTTTCCTACAAATAGTCATCGACAAATAAACACACAGAAACACATCGGGGGAATCGGTACATATAGTAATCAAACAAAGTAGTTTGTATTTTTTGAACGTAGGGGTAGGGTAATAAAATATTAGTTTAAAAAATAAAACCTATAGTCTAAATTATTTGTGAATTTTATTAAAGCTTACTAGTGGGTGTTACTCGCACTTCGCACCGGGTTCGATGTTAAATACTCAAATAATTATCATCGTTCGTATTCTAAAAGTAAAAAGTGATCCAGAAAAGCATCTAGTGATTTTAATTGATTTTAATAATATGTTTATACTCACTTTATAAAACCAGGCCATATTTCATAAAACTCTGACGATGATCCATCCAAAAAGCAGACTATATTTAGACCTGGCGATCCAGGAAGACATTAGTGGCGATTCCAATTAATGTATCGTGTTTGAGTTCAGGTTCCCAGTATCCGGACGAAATCGATCGACTGCAATAAAACCATAAATGATTATCAAGTTCACGTGCACAAGCATTGATTATAAATAGTACTATTAATAAACAGTATTATTTATATATTATTTATAATCGATGGTATAGGTAATATTTTATCTTGCTCTAACCACGTAATAATAAGAAATTCACCAAAACAAATAATTTCCAAATTACCTTATACGGGTGTAAAGGCCACTCACACAAACGCACGACGCGTCCCGCCATCACTTCGGTCACGGCGATATAATTTCTTTGTTCTCAGTGTCTGACAGAGACAGTATGCCGAACGTCATGGAAAAAAAATAAATATAAACAAAAAGCATTCTATACCGCGTTTTCAAACTTGGTGCATACTTACTTCGGTAACGGGCTGGTCCTCGACGTTACCCGGGTATCGAACAGACATTACCGGCTGGAACCGCGGCCATTGTCTACGATTATTTTTTCACGTAGGCCGTTTAGTCTCTCGCCGTTATCGTCGTCGTCGTCATGTAGTGCCGTTTTACCGCGAATTTGTCGTCGTTAGTTAATCGTTTGAACGATCGTCAGTGCGCGAACATCTTTCTTTCGATCTCGATAGTCGCCGATCGCCGCCGCGGCCGACGTGACGGAAATAAAATCGTACGCGTGTGAAGTGCTCGAAAATTCGAAAACAACGGCCTACATCAAACGTGAAATTGGGCCGAGAAAAAAAATGGCGGACTTCCCGCGAGTACCTACACCTCGCCGTACGGGCTCGAAGAAACGTACGATACTCGGGGTATCAAACAGACTTTACCCGCTGGAATCGCGGCCAATGGCTATGATAGCTTATTTTTCTCCGGCGACCTTTGCACGTTGGCCGTTTAGTCTCTCGCCGTTGTCGTCGTCGTCGAGTAATAGTGTCGTTTTTTTCGCGAATTTGTCGTCGTTAGTTAATCGTTTGAACGATCGTCAGTGCGCGAACATTTTTCTTTCGATCTCGATTGTCACCGATCGCCGCCGCGGCTGACGTGACGGAAATAAAATCGTACGCGTGTGTAGTGCTCGAAATTTCGAAAACAGCGGCGTACCTCAAACGTGAAATTGGGCCGAGAAAAAAAATATGGTGGACGTCACGTGAGTACCTATTTTTATTTTTTTTTGTTTATACATCTGATTATCGTGTACATCTCCCGTATCGTCCGGGCTGTTATTAAAGTTTGTCATTGATTGAAAATCCCATGAAGTCGGGATGATTGTTAACGTTCTGTGTAATTACATTTAATTATATTACATACATACATATATTGCATATAGCGGGCGTTACCGTTTTTACCCCTTTTAACCCCCTTAGGAGTTGAATTTTCAAAAATCCTTTCTTATTGCACGCCTAGAGCATTAGACAAATCACTGTTCCAACTTTCAAGTTCATACATTTTGTAGTTTTTGAGATGCAACGATCCGTGAGTGAATGGTATTTTAATTTTATATACGAGTATATATAGATTATATTATCAACTATTTATAATCTATAATCTATATCATTATTAGCATGATGTTTTATCAAAATTATAGCAATACGATGGGATTTTCAATTCCATACGCATAAATAACGTTTTGAATGTCCAATTAAATTTTAATGTTAAAATCAAAATTCTAATTTTTTTAAATTTTGGAATTCGAGAGTCCTATAGAGTGTTATATGAAATATTTATCGCGTTATACGTGTAATTCAAAATTAATGTAAACAATTTTTTTCTCATGATAAAAACACTGCGGTGGTGTTGATAATTATTATATTCGAAGATTAATGCACTTTTAGATTACAGCGCGGTTAATTTGGTAGGAACGGACGCGAGATAATAACACGAGGCGGCTGCTAATTGTATCATTTATTTTCGGCTTATAATAAATTTTAATATTCAAACCAAAACGTATTTTTTTTGTCTCTTTAAAGATTAAATAACTTAATTCGTTACGGAAGTTAATCGCATCAGTATATTTTTATTATACTCGGTTTGTGATCGTTGTTCACTGTTCATTTCCAATCGGCGTGTCGGTATATCTAATAGATTCAAATTAGTGCGTGCCGTGTGGAATTCGGTAGTGGATGATTACGGACTTTAGTCTAGATTTATTGCTATATACTTACTACGCATTCATTTCAATAGTAATGACTAATGACTAATGAACATATAAACATTAACATTTATGTGAATTGAAAAAAAAAACATATAATTTTAGCTAATTTTAGAGTATAATTTAAAATAGCGAATTGAAAATTACCATTTGCACATATGACCTATTTTGTACTATGATGAAACTATATCACTGGGAGGAATACATAAAAATATTTTTCTAATTGTATAGAGACTTAGGACTCGTGTTTGATTACGGGTTTGATTAATAATTATTGATTGGAATGCTCAGGAAGTGTTAAACATTTCTTTAACCAAAATAAAATTTATATGTATATATATATACCTCCTATAGATATATCATTCACTTTTGAGAGGTGTCCATTAATTTAAAGGTTTTACTGTAGTAAGCAATCTATAATAGGACGGACGTAAAAATTGATCATAAAAAAATGTACGTAGGTATACGGCGCATAATACATGAATGTATAAATAAACGGCACCGTGTTTCGTGTCGCCCCTCGCGGCCACTTTCACCGGGTGTCCTTTTTTTTTTATCCACTCGCGCCGCAGAATCTCTTTTGGTTTCTACTTTTCTCTCTCTCTCTCTCTGTATTTGTCGTGTGTCGTGAAAGCATGACCCTGAGCCACCGCGAGTCCTGTGATATCCTTGGAATTATGTAAATGTCTGTAGTCTGTGTGCCGCTGCGATGCGCATCTCGTCGAATTACATATCACTATAGTATTATAGGTATGTGTCGGTAATAATGTCGAGATTTCCATATTATAATATTATAATAGAGCGAGAAAATCGAGTTTTCGAACGTAAGTCCTTGTCACTCCCCCTCTTCCATGTTCAGAATATACGGGGTGCCATAGACAATTAATAGTAGTCAGAAGAACATCGTTCAATGACCCAAGATGAAACATAACTCAATAATAAACAATTTGTCGAAAAACGCGTAACGTGCGCACATTATAATACGTAACTAGTACTGGTAGTTACACCAGCTACATCGGTACAATCGCTATTCACACACACAATATAATATTATAAAGGTATACGTTTACACGTGACGGGTAATCGGCCGAGCTCTGTCCTGTGTAAACTCAAGGAGGAACCGGTACACGGCCCGGTAATCGGACGAGTAAAACGAGCGAGCGAGTGAATAGAACGCGCGCCGACTCTGTCTATATTAGTGCTAGGCCGAGCGCTCGTCACGTGTAAACGAAGCATAAGAAACTAAACGTTTTATGAAGTCAGTGTTGGTTTTGAAGTTTAGCTGCGAAATCACAGCACTGCAGCACTTTGAATTTTCCGTTTCGAATTATAACAAACGCGACGCGCGTGTAGTGTGAATGTTCCGTCGCCGCGTGGCCACGGTCGCGCACCGCGGACGGAACTCTGAATACCACGGTAATGGTTTTCGGAAAACGACCGTTACAAAAAAAATGACTTTCCATGAATTCTCGTGACTTGTCATTGGCTGTTCGTCTCGGCCGACGCGGGGAGGCTGGGATTTTCTTCCCTTTGTTTCAGTCTTCGTCGGTTCGCGCGTATGTATGGGGTTTGTCCGAACGGGTTCGTGTTCGAGAATTTCATGCCGACCGCCATCGAATCTCGTTTCACGGCTTCAAAATTTCATTTCGCGGCGATGGTAATAGTATTTATCGACGAATAATCGCACGTCTCACGGCGGTCGCGTGGGCGCAACCAAATTATTTCGTCGCTAAAATACTACCGTACCATCGACACTCGGTGTTCGCCGTATTTTTCCTATCGTATCGCCGTCGCGTCCGGTGCGCGCGATCCATTACGCGAGTGTAATGGCCGTCGCCTTCGGATTTTCAACGATTCCGTCGAGGCTCGGACGACGACGTCTAATCCAAGCCGGTAAAGGCTTCGAGTGTGCGTTTTTTGACGTCGTCGTCGTTTCGTATCGTATCGCCGCCGCCGTCGCGTCCGGTGCGCGCGATCCATTACGCGAGTGTAATGGCCGTCGCCTTCGGAGTTTCAACGATTCCGTCGAGGCTCGGACGACGACGTCTAATCCAAGCCGGTAAAGGCTTCGAGTGTGCGTTTTTTGACGTCGTCGTCGTTTCGTATCGTATCGCCGCCGCCGTCGCGTCCGGTGCGCGCGATCCATTACGCGAGTGTAATGGCCGTCGCCTTCGGAGTTTCAACGATTCCGTCGAGGCTCGGACGACGACGTCTAATCCAAGCCGGTAAAGGCTTCGAGTGTGCGTTTTTTGACGTCGTCGTCGTTTCGTATCGTATCGCCGCCGCCGTCGCGTCCGGTGCGCGCGTTCCATTACGCGAGTGTAATGGCCGTCGCCTTCGGAGTTTCAACGATTCCGTCGAGGCTCGGACGACGACGTCTAATCCAAGCCGGTAAAGGCTTCGAGTGTGCGTTTTTTGACGTCGTCGTCGTTTCGTATCGTATCGCCGCCGCCGTCGCGTCCGGTGCGCGCGATCCATTACGCGAGTGTAATGGCCGTCGCCTTCGGAGTTTCAACGATTCCGTCGAGGCTCGGACGACGTCTAATCCAAGCCGGTAAAGGCTTCGAGTGTGCGTTTTTTGACGTCGTCGTTTCGTATCGTATTCGCCGTGGTCGGTGCGATCGCCGCCGTTTGTACTATCGATATTCGGTGATAATCGATATTAGCGTATTTTCCGTCTCGGTCGCGTTCGCGGTGCGCCTCGCCGCCGCCGTTCGCCAAAACGGCTCGTTCGCGCGAGTAGTGAATAATCGTTCCGTGGTGTGTTTTCCCGCGTCGTGGTGTTTTTATTCGAGTGTACTAGCACGAAATACGTTGTGACATGTTTCGGAACCGCCGAATGAAAACGGTCGTCAATGGAGTCGACGACGGCCCGAGGTTAGTGATAATATATTATAATATTTTATCGATGTAATAAATAAGTACGACCCACCGACGCGTTATGCAAAACTTATTATAATTATATATTATTATTAAACCGATGTTATACAACGCGCGTTGGAACTGATAAATAGCGCGTTGTCGTCAATACGATTTTCGGAAATGAGTTTCATTTCTGCGCCGAGTAATATTAATAACGAGAACGGATAAAATCCATTACTCGCGTCGCGTTCGTCGCCAAGTAGTCTATATTAGGTACGCACAATCTTATAGTCATATGTTTATTTATCCGATATTATTATAAATTATCATTATTTTTAGAAAATGTAATGAATTTCAAATAGTTTACCTGCAGTAGAATCATAAATATTTTGTTTATTTTGTTTAGGTATAAAATGTTCAACTCCTGTGTGGACATTTTTATATTAATTTTTAATGAATTTCATTTTCACAGGAACTATTATAAATTATTAAATTTATTAGGGCCCGGATTTTCATGCATTTGCATGTTTTTTTTAAACAGTCTAGAGAGAGTCTAAGAGTCTAGATAAGCTTCAAATTTGAGTTATAATAAATATATCCTAAATACTAAGTTTAATTTTTACATATTTTGTCATTTTTGAACATGTACTGCATATTTCTGTATTCCAAAATTTGTTATTGCATATAAATGGGTTTTAAAAGCATATTATTAATATTTTGGTTATATTTATAGTTATAAAGTATCTATAGTTTATTTCTGGTTCATAGATATCCTAAATATTTTATACTCATATAGTCATATGTTATTTTCATTACACCATATTCCTTGATAATTTTGTTTTATTATGAGATAATAGTTTGTTTATTTTAATTTATGACAAACTTTATAATATATTTTCATAACAAAAATATTAGGATTTCTACATTTATTTTTTTTGTATGGACACCTGCAATATGTTATTGTTGATTGGACCGGGGCCCCTTAAAGCCAGTAAATATTGGGGGCACCAGTGTTTGACACTCCTTCCCCCCGGTAGTTGTGGACAGCTCCCTTGTTTCATTTAGAATTTCAAAATAAATATCAACGAGCTAGCGCCTAAGTTATGATACTTTTTAAATGTTTTATAGGACTTGAGTTTACTAATTCATTACGTTTTCGGCATTATGGGAAAAAATAACTCGATTTTGAACATTATTCCAACGTCGTGAAGTTCATCACGACGAAGAGGAAAGTATACGCGTGCAAATACCTATTCTGGCTCGGATACAGCACTATACGTCTCTAATCAGTAGTCTATCACTTGTACAGTTCGTGACGTTTTCACTTTTCGCGAAAAAAAAAATGAGAAAGAAAAAAAAGCGATACAAGTTCGTCCGTTTGCCGTGTTTGACCTCAACCGAGGTTACGATCGTACAGGTTCTCGCGTGAATTCGCATTCGGTATAACATGAAAATAAAGACTGTCGGGTGGCTGTTATGTCTATTAGTCTACTATTATTTTTATTTACTTGGCTACTACAACACGCTGCATATGATTCTGTATACATTACTGTTCTCCCCCCCCCATTGTTTTCAGTAGTTCTTTTTCATCGCATTTCGAGCAATTGAAATCATGACGGTATCGTTAAAACATTTAGAATTTGAAATTTATCAAGCTATAATTCAATCTGCTTATAAGGAATTTAAATCTAGATTGTTTAGTGACTTTAAAAATGAATTTAAGAATTATCCAAGCGGTTTAGCTGATCTGTCTTCTCAAAATCTTTTTGGCTTCGTATTTATCCTATTAATCTGCAAATTACTCATTGTATAAGCATTTATGCACAGATTGTAATTATATTGTTAGTTTTTTAATAATAAAATAAAAAGTCGAGAAAAGAGATAATATGGTTTCGAATATTTCATTATAATGACAAACGATTTTTCAATTTTAATTTTGAACCAGTTTAAAGGATTTTTCAATCGACGTCCGTTCTTATTATGTTATGCACGTCGTCTGACGGCTCTGATCTCTTCAGAAACGAGCATAAAAACAATGCGCGTACAGGCAGTGTACATGATGTACCTATGTAAAATTATGCATAATATACGGCGCGCTGTGCTATACGGCGTACGTCAACTATTTTACATATTAATTGTTTTATGCTTATGCGTGCGTAATACATACATATGCATAATGTAACGTGGCTGCTTATATTATTACTATTATTATCATCATCGTTATTATTATTGTAATATATATGATTGTGTTTAGAATAAACGCGTTCAATTATTCGTAGAGTTAATAATAATATGTAGATCGTAATGAACGACTGGAAAACGTCGAAGTAAAATTCGATGGCGTGAAATCCAATACTCCATGTAGATATATATATTCTAAATACGTACATACAGCTTGTCTGTTGCATCTTTATACGGTGAAAACACGATTTAGCTGTCAGGCGAGTTCGGCTCTTCATCGACAACGTTAAAACATAATGTACAACTAAAAAATATAATAATATAATGTACTGTATAATCATATAGTCCTTACTCCTTTCCAATTCGTTTCTAAAACACGATACGATGACCATCGACGACCAGCAATACAGTAATAAGGGAATATTATCATCTAACTTCATTTATAATCTATGGCCGTGAGTGTTTCATTTTTTGGATTTGTTTTTTCTTCACTCGATAAGATCTTAGTCGTTCAATAAAACTGTTTCTCTCTGTCCATATTTTTTTCTACCGAAAAGGCGTTATGACAATATTTTTTTCTGTACTCATTATGAAGTTGCATTAATAAACTAAGTTTTTTTTTTTTTTATTGTGAAATAATGTCTGTAGAGTGGTTCAATTAATTTTATTTCTGTAAGAATTTCGAATACGTCGCGCGTCGTGTGATCATCATAGTTGGATAATTCATGCTTCAATTTTTCTGTAATTGGATTTAAAACGAGTAAATATCGTATAGTATTGTAACATCTTTGATTTACTTCCTAAAATATGTTTTCCATTGTGTTTTAACGTCATATTTAATGATTAACTACGGTTAGGTACATAGGCGCAAATGAGGACAGGCTTAGCCCTCCTATAGATTGTGTATAGCTCCCTTGAAAAAACCTCTTGGTTACACTACATCAGTGGCGGCTCGTGTGTAGGGACGACGGGGTGGTCGCCTAAAAATATAACGAACTGTTTTTTCAGAAATCTATATATTAAAATAATTCTTGAAGGCCGCGCCTGAAGCGGGGGGAACCGCGTTCCCCCTTTATTCCCCCGTCCCTTTCCGACCCTTTCGGTTGAAAATTATCATTTGATTTGATCGAAAGGAGCACTGTCGTTACGTTCTCTCTACGGTCAAATCTCATACCGTTTTGCAATGAGCTATTCAAAACGACTAGCGGATTCAGACGCTAGCGTCGTCCCGGAGCCGCCGCGTCCGTCGAGAAAAAAACGGAAATGAGACGAGTCGACGTCGGACGTCGACTCGAATAGAAAAAATCGAGACGCGCACTGGGACGACGAGTTGGCGACGGCGGCGGTCGGCGACACCGATTCGTCGAAGGCGATTCCGTCGTCGGACGCGTCGAGGAACGGCGAGCAACGGGACAGGGAGCTACTCCACGAGGAGTGGCCGCAACTGGACGCGATGAACTGCGTCCGCGACGACGTGCCGGTCGTCGAGCTGTATAAGACGGTCGCGATTGGCCGTCAACCGGACGCGCGTGTGGGACGCGTGCGCGTCGCGGCAGAAGAAGTCGCCCTACTTCGTGCGGGCGTACACCAAGCACGGCGTCGCTATCCGCTTGGCTGTGTCCAATGCGCGACGGCACGCCACTTGCTGAACTCGACGGCGCGGCCGAAAAGCGTTTTATCCGTTTAGTATTAATTAAGCGATAGTTGTCGTAAAACGATTACATTGTATGTTATACATTTGTACATTGGTAGTAAAATATCCGGTGTGGACCTGGAGCTTCGGCTCAAACACTCTATTTGCGCCTATGGGTTAGGTATGTCCAGATTAAACTATTTTGTTTATAACTTATTCGTTACGAGATTCGAGATCCACCGTGATTGGATTTATAGCGCTTATAGGTTTTAATACAATATTAGTGTATATCGCACTATATTAGAACAAAGCAAAAGCACGGATAGTTTATGCATAAATATGGCAAAAGTCAGTGAAATTATAATGCAGATTTCGCGTACTCCCTGCTCACTCGTAATATTTGATGACCTACCTAACATATAGTATCAAATTAGTTTTAAAACAAAGCTTCCTCACGCATAACGAATGCGTTATAACCACGCGCTACAATAATATTAATTTACCGTGTATAACAAACTCATTAAAACCCCTGTGAACACTTCCTCATACTTATTCATTTATTCGTCACACCTAATACGTTGACTTGATTATCTTACTTAAAGCTGTTGTGGAATTTATGCACGAATAAAGCTCAAAAATTAAAAAAAAAATTTAAACTCGCCGTATTTTATTCCACGATGCTAGGGTACTATAGTACATCTCCATATCTCGGGTAAAGCGTATATATTTAACTGTCGAGATAATCCGCTTACGGCGTAGGAGGATAGTAAAGGGCAGTGGCGAAGCGTCATAGGAGACAAAGAGATTCAATGTCTACCCACTTTGAATACTTGTTTCATAATACATATTATATAATATATATTTCAATATTTTTCAAAAAAATTTTTGTCGGACTAAAATTTTTAAATTAATTTAAATTTACAATTTAATTTTAAATTGTAAGTTGCATAGGTATTTTTAAAATAGACTAGTTGCTGGCCGTGCGCGAAGGCAATTATTCCAGTTAACACCCAAATACAGTATAAAAATAAATATTAGTCATTAAGACATTTGTCTCATTTTTCCGCATGCGGTGTGCAGGGGGAATTGAAAAACTAGCGGGGGTTATCGTTGCGCTGTGAGACATGTCTCGTCGTTCATATTAGTTTTGTTTTATTTTATCATATAGGTAATCGTAATCGAAGGTAATTTACGTCGTATTATTATCTACTGTTAATTTTTGTCTTCATTATAATATTATCTAAAAATTACAAAATTGTCATTGGTAGCGATGGGCGATTTAATTATTGAGATTTTCAATAATGGAATTGGAAACTACTCCTACGAAAAAAAATTTGAATTAAAAATAAAAGATCCGGACGGGAAGGAGCGAAGTGACATTTTTTTAACGTCTCCCCGACCTAAAGACTTACGCCTCGCCACTGGTAAAGGTTAACACGGCACAACTATTTTAAGGATATTAAAGCAAAAAAAAAAAAATGAAAATTATTTTGATATAATATATACGAGTATTATACCTATTATTAGAATCGAAAATTTGTAAAAAAAAAAAAAATGTATTTAAATCATCGTCTGCCTTGACGCGTCACCATTGGAATTCCGTATTGTCGCGGTCGGCCGGAGCGGCACGCGAAAGAACCGTCGTCGCCGTCGTCGTCGTATAGTTATAACCGTTTCGTCCGCGGTGTACTTCCGCCACAACAAGTCTGACCTTCGCGCGTCGGTCGCGGTGTACGCGGGTTTCGCGTGGCCGGCGCGCTTGTGGTAGACACCCGTAAGACAGGTATTTTTCGACCTACGGTAACGCAGTTGACATTTTTGCGTAAAAACGTGTGTCGTAAAAAAAAAAAAAAAAACTGTATCGGACTGCTGCATCGGGAAACCGGAATTTTGCGGTCAAGGCCGAGGCGTTACTTACGCAACAACCCGGCGCGTGTTATAATATTAATAATAAGGTATAATGTGTATTATATTTTACGGTCAAAACCGCATAATATCGACCGCGTTGGCGAAGTTATCGTCTCGCTCGCGCGCCGAACACAAGCGCGGACAACCAGTCTGACGTGAAAAACGAACCCGATTCCTGCGACAAACTCTCTCCGCCCGACAGCAGACTATAAACGACCGTGCCCGGCACTCGCCACACGCGCGGCGTGACGTTGTTGTAATGCGATGATTTATAATGATATTGTGTTCGAGTGCCTAATTTATCGTACCAATATATCATGATATATTGGCGGCACCGGACGGTAAAAAAATTTGTCCGAACAGTATGGCTTATCGTCGGTACCCGGACTTTGATGACTTTTACATTTTTTTTTTATTCGAAACGTTTTAGACGATGATTTCTTTGCTGGAAATGTGTTTCGATAACACAGACATCTAAATGACTACGATTTTTATTTTGCATTTTATGGATTCTTCCACGATTTTATTATTTATTTATTGATTTCCATTTGTAATCTTCATCGGTTGTTACAGTTTTGTCGTCATTCACACATTAATTTTGTGTTGTATCTAATACTATATTACTAAATTAAGACAATTTTTGTAGGTTTTCAGAGAATTTTTAAAGGTACATGCATTTTTATAAGTTGTTAGGCCATCAAATTCCGAGCTTTTACTATTATCATTATACACAAGATTGGGTTCGCTCTGGTATATTAGCACATGTTTCGATACGATTTAATAGTATAACCGCTTACATTTTCGTACATTTTTACATCAAAAAAACATCATTATTCACCTATCTATACAAACCGTCTGTGTTGCACGATAACGGATGTCCAAATGTAATTTTAAAATCGTATATATTATATTCAATATTATTGTGTATGGCCGATGGCGAAATTTAAGTGACTCGATCAAACTTCTCCGAGAGAAAGATGATTATACATTGGCCCACGTAAAACCCAGATCCTGGAGAACGCGAATTGTGGTGAAACGAAGGTATCGAAGTTTAAAGTACGAGCATCCAAAATCCTTAAGTTCCGGGTCGGCCGGGTGCTCGGGTTCTAGGCACGCGCGCCGCAATGTGTGTAGGTTAATAGAGTACTAATCAGTTTGCCAATCGAAAAGAGGTCACCAATATATAGTATTGGTCGGTTAGGTCATCTGCAGGTGTTATTTAGTTCTCGGACGAAGCTTGATGGTAAAAATCATTGAAATTTATACCTACTAGTTGGACTTATATTTACAATAGGGTTTTTATTGTGTTATGATACCTACGTTTTGCTTTTGCGAAAGGAGTTAGTTTCGTTTTGAAGGGAACAGATACATTTAAAAATAAGCATTGATTTTATAATACACAAAAAATAAGGCTGTTTATTTGGGAACATAAATAACTGCAGTAGTAATGAAAACATCCGATAGAAAGCAGTGTTGTATTTGTTGTCGCGAACATTATTATATACAAACGAGTATATTATAAAATCATTGCGAATAGTGATAGTATGCAAAACGGTTCATAGAACAAGAAACGATATTAAACGAAACAACTGGCTTCGGAGTATAGGTATCCAGTGGCATACCTGTCATAATATTTCCAAGTCCACCTACGACGACGGTAACGACATAACCCCATTCCTCATGACGTTATTAATTATCGATAGTTTTTTTTTTATCGATTTAGAAAACACCATGATTTAGTATCGATTTGTAAACTTGTTAAATCGTATATCATTATGCTTCCCGTGTAATAAATACGTCTATGGCGTCGCAGAAAAATACTCTGGCCTGTTATCGCAACTAGGTAGTGATTTTTATTCTTTTTTTTTTTTCTTACCCATCAGTGTTTATCGTCCGTGGAAGACGGCGGAATCGTCCGAGTGGGTTTTAACTTTCTTCCGCTTGCGTTGATTCAGCGATATCTACCCGCTCATTAGCCCGTGCGAACGTTATAAAAGATAGTAATCACAGTAGTTATTAATAATAGTTGAATAATGATCGAGAACCCATGCGCGCGAGAACCCATATTATTAATTGGTCATTGTGACCAATGTATGAACACGACGTTATAATGCGCCGCCGAGTTGTCTTAACGATTCGCGCGGCGTCTAATTATTGCGATTATGATACCAAAGTAGTATTATTCTGTCCTTATTTAAATTTTACAATAATCATTATTAAATTATGTATGTAACTACTATTATACTCGTAAGTACGTACATGGTCATACGCACGCGTAACGCGTTGGAAAGTTTTTAATTTTTAGTAGTTGAATATTAATACTGTGCACGACTGTTGTACACAACAACAAAATAATATGATATTTACCCACGCGTGTAGGTAGGTAGGTAGGTGTATCAAAAATTCGTAAATTCGGCGTTTGTATCCTCGAGACGCGCGTGCGTGAACCCCCCCGCGTACGTCAACAAATTGTATCCGCGCGGATAAGAGATTAGTCTGTGCGAGATGTTCGCACGCCTCGCGCGTTCTAAACACCAGAACGGGATACGAAAAATATCGAAAAAACAATTGTTAATATCAGTCATGTTTCGTAATAATTATCGTAGTCTTGTCGTTGCCATCAGCCGAGCGGACGAGAGTCAAATCGTACTAAAAATACGCGAAAGTCAAATATTGATTATGATTTCGTTATTATTACGGTAAAAGTATGCGAAGTCACAATACGAAAACGTGTAATAATTATTCGGAATATCGAACGGGATAGTTGACGATTTAAAAAATCGGGCGAGATACTGTCAGGAATAATGTCCGTTAAAAAAACGATTCTGAGCGAAAGTCGGTGTTGTACATAATACGAGTATAATAATCGTACGGGCGATGTAGTTTTATTTGTTTATTTATTTATTACGAATATACGAGCTGAGCACAATTATACTACCATGGAGGCATGGAATTTAAAATATTCTATTATAATTTATAATTATTATAAATCGAAAACCCACTTGATAATTGGCTCTCGGTTTATTATGAATTATGATATATAAACAATTATCGAGCAATCATAAAAAAAATAAAACATACATTTAAATGTAAACAATAATTATACCAAACTGATCATAAACAACTCCGACTTTCGCTGTACACACATCGGTTTGTAGTGTTTGTACGAATCCAACTCTTGGCCTATAACTTGATGAATACTACTATCCATTGGACGGGTTCATTTTTCAATATTGTTTTATCAATTGTGCAATAAATAATAATTAATGACTAAAATATTTGTACACATTTGGGTGCAGTTTTACTAAATATACAAGTTAAATCGTTGGTAGATAATATTTAAATAAATTCGATTAATTGAAAATTTTTTATACCATATAATATGTAATAATATTATTATGGTCATATATTATACATTATAATTAACGACCGTCGCGGTCGTCGTCTCGTGATTCGAACTTAAAATTATCGACTATAAAAATTAAATAAAATGATTTTTAATTATAATTGAATTACTCAATAGAATATAAAATATGCACTATTGTGCAGTGTATTTATGAGCTGCAGTTGCTTCGTTTTTAACGATTATTTATAATATTATGAATTCGATTGACATTTTGTTAATGGTTTTTAGGTATTATCTATGTAAAGTAGGTAGGTATTAGTTTTTTATTATCTACAAAACTAATAATCTTATTTACAAAAATGGCCGTAAAAAAATGTCTACTCATAATTTATAATATGATGATTTTCGATACTTTTATTGTCTATTTTTATTCATATATATATTTACAAACAATATTTTAATAATTAAAAATAAAAAACGTAAACAATATAACGGTTGATCTATTTTCAAGGGGTAACGTCAATTTGTGGTCACCCGTAAGGCTATACATATTTTATAAAATCCATGTACCTCGTCTACCCATTTTATTTGTCTGTATCAAATCCAGAACGTAGTATATTGTATAATAAACGTAGGTGTATATTATTTTATATTTTTATATTCTCTCTTTTTCTCATCGTTTTACCGACGACGGCGTTTTCCGCCCTCTTTTGACGTTGTATTTTTTCATTTCTTTTTTTCCGTACACAACGTGCAGTGCGCGCGCGCGTCTCGGCCTGTGGCAGTTGAAACGAGCTTCCGGCTATAGGAATAACGCGTTAAAATCATAAATCCACCCCGGTTTTCTCCATTAAAAAAAAAAAAAAAAAAAAAAGGTAGTCACCACGGTAATTCCGAATTTATCGCCGCGGGACGGGGCCCTTTCGGTTCACGCTTTCCGGGCAATTTCATTTTAATTTTCGGCCTCCCCTCTCTTTTCGTCCTCGGAGCCCGTAGTCGTTCGCACCACACCTTAGTCGCACGTGCGTGTGCGTCCTTATCTTAATCTGCAACAGACCGTATTTTTATTTTTTCTTCCCCGTCGTCCCGCCACGGTCGTAGTTGTCGTTGTTGTTGTTGGTATTTTGTTATTGTTTTATTACTACCCACTGTTACGTCGACGAGGCTAAATGTAGTGGATAATCTCCGCGGCCGGTCTTTCGGAGCGTATTCTATGCACTATATACATACTACCGCGAAGGTATTATAAGTAAACATATTGTACCTATATATACGTTCACGAGAGAGAGAGAGAGAGTAGGTTTTTCGAAATTGTAATCCTCCCGGTAACTTATTTACGTCGGATATGCCGCTACAACGATAGCATTTTGGGTCAGGCAAGTGGGGGGGGGGGGGCACCGGTCCATTTTGCATTTCGTCGAAGTGATGAGGCAAACTCTGATCGTTTCGAACCGATTCGAACGGTTATTTAAGCATGTCGACAAACACGTTTAAAAAGCACGAAATTATTGTAGTTTAATATTATATTTCTTTTCAAATACTCCGAGATAATGTTCTGTGTGTTTTTTTTAAAATAAGTGAATGTTGTACAAATATACGGAAGTCGACTATATCGTCATGACCTGTAGGTATATGGGGATGAACGAATTTATATTTATTTATTATACTTTTTTTTTGCTAGTAAATTAAAAAAAAAAAAAAACGGTGGAATGTAAGATGGAAGGTTAGTAACGTTTAATAATCACAATATATCTTCTTTGCCGTACGTTTTTCCTCGTGGACGCAACTGCAGCGTTAGCCTCACGGTGTACATCTACTACTCTTCGATTTCAAGCGCCTCGTCACGTTTTTATAGACACGTAATTTCTCCTATTGCGAAATTCGGTTTTTGTTGTCGTCTATGAATTCGGGTTAGATGTCCACAACGCATTTTACGGAAGACAACAATATGCTAAATATCATTTCGCAGTATTCTAAGCCTGCGTGCGCGCGCGCGTTTCAAACGATAATATTGTCTGCGATTCACTGGCTAATAGAAGCGATGCGCCATAGTCTCAAGTTATTCGGGGTCATCCCGGCCTCCGGCGCGAGATCGCATCGCGTAGAACAGGGTCGTCTGCGCTGCGTTTTTTACTACGTGTTTTTTTACTTGCTCCCTCGTTAGCTGCTACAAATATGGAAATTTGGCCCTCTTCGAATCGCAGTTAACAAGTTGTACCCCGTCTCGAAAAAAGTCATGAACGAATTGTGTCCCGTCTCGACAAAGGAAACGACGAATTGTGTTCCGTTTTTAAAAAGGTTACTATATTATTGGTAGTATATTGGCAATAAAAACCAAATATAGTTCGCGGAATATTTTTTTTTCAATTATATCATAAATTATAAAATATTTGTACGTATAATGTAATAAGTTTCTAACATTATAATAATTTTAATCCCTACTTGAAGGGACGGTAAGGATTTCTTTGTGATGTGAGAGAGGACTCGCAGTATCTTAATCAGAGCGGTCGGATGATTTTGAAAAAACGGTTGTAGAAACGTTTGCATTACAATTAAAATGAGAAAAAATATATTTATGTCGTAATGGAAATTCAAAATTAATTTAATTGAGATAATCGAATAAAGTATTTCGTTATGTTTAAATTAATGGAAGGGCAAACAAGTTAAGCGGAAAAATTTAATAAAAACTCAAATTAGTACGTTTAGTCGACGAGTTAAAATCAACTTGATTTTATAATTCAACTTTGACTCGAGAACTCGTTAATGTCCAGTATTGTATCAGTGAGATAATAATAATATGTAAGGTTTAACTTCTGAGAACTGTTATGAGCGTAATTTTATTTTATACATACTAGTATAATAATAATACAATGTATAAACGTCTTGTTTAAGGGTCGTAAAAAGATTATAATATTATTATAATCCAAGGCGGCGTGACTTTTCATTTATAGCAGCGAGTGTTGATTTTAAGCACAATATACAAGCGATCAAATGATTTATCACCTGTAGTTGACTTATTATAATTAGTTTTTACTGAAATATCGACCAATTGTTTTGAGAGAATAAAAAAAAATTACAACATCACATTCCTCCGGTGGCACCGAACCGAATTGACGAGCTTCGAAAAAAAAAAAAAACGGAAAACGGCCGAAAAAAAGTTATTATATTTGTCTTTTTTTTTTTTCAATTTCTATCGATCGGGTGATAACGAGGGACGAGGAGTACATACCAAAATGTTCTTTGAATAGTGTAAATATAAGATTACAATCAACGTTTTGTTATTCAAGGAATTTCGATAAAATTAATATTAATATGTTTTTCTTTCGCGCACGTTGTTCGCAACGTTTCTACATTCTTCTGAGAAAATAATTAAATGTATTTCATCCGTAACGCGCAATAGTGTACTTTTTATTATTGCGTAATTGTGTTTTTATTTTCGAGTCGACTGCCGAAAACGACGGGACTGCGCGCACGTATAATAATATTCGTTTGTATGAATGTTTTTTTTTTAGATTTCATTAAACGAACAATTATACGATTCGTAATAATTATTTAGTTCGTCCAGTAGCTGTTTTTGTACGGTTATATTATACGCGTGTACGTCGTATGACGGGAACGATAAATGATTTCCGGGCTCTCTCTCGGTTTTGCATCCAATCCGTATTCGGTCGCGACGTGTGTATTATTTAATTCTCTGCTCGTAATGCTTGTATTACTAACCTCGCGCCGTCTTATTTTCGGCGGATTTGTCACTCCGTTATCCTCATTAGTGGGGCGAGCGTATTTTATAACTAACCTAAACTAACGCACGCTCTTTGGCATTGTAAACACATAATTCACAGCTTTACACTGGATAGCTCTTCTGCGATGCGCGAAATTTCATTTCAGACTCAGCATACACTAGTTCACATATGCGTACTGGCCCGAGAATCAGTAAAAGTAAACGAGTCATATTTACAAAACCCACTCGTTTCACTCGTTATTGACTTTCTTCGTTTTGAAATAAATAAAATCCAAAAATCAAACGCCGATTTATATCGAAGAGTAAAACGTTTTCGTCTCGCCGCAGTAATCACGCTTATACATATTAAGTAATAATCTAATATCGATCTATTCGGATTTCGAGTATTTTACTGTTTTTTTTTTAATAAGAATGCGTTAAAAGAATGCGTAGAATTATCCGTTTACGAATTTTTATGAAGTTCTCGTAACGGCCGCCGTGTTACTTGATTGGGACGCAGTTAATTTATCGAGATAAAATGTATACGTGGCTCAAAATCGGTCGATCACTGTAATCGATCGGTTTCTAAATGAATTTCAGGTGCCGTTGCCGGGACCTAGAGGCACCAGAATTGACGCACGCGCCCTTTCTCTCGAAATCTTATTAGCTAAATTATATTGTTATTTCATTAAAGTCAAATGTTTGGCGTTCAACCGATTTTCGAAACTATTTTAATTATATACGAGATCGTGTTAGAATATCGATTTTGTTATTCAACACTTTCAAACAACAATTTGGTTGAAAATCTTGGAAATAAATAGCTATACATTTTCTTTTAAATATTAATGACGGAATTCATTAGTGCCTAGTTCCCTTGAAAAATATGAATTCCAGTTACGGTATTGGTCGTATGGGCAGTGAAATCTCGACGTAACGACTACGGGCCAACAAAATTATTTCGACAGCCACGCGTGTTTAAAATTTTCGATTATTGTACGTTTCTATTTGTAAGCCTAACGATTCCACGTGGATGCTGTCAATTATCAAAATCGATTAGCCGCGCAAAACAATTTTTTTAATATCTTCTTCCTCGTACGCGCACCGGGATAACTAAAATCGTGCACGACCAAAACCAACGACCCGTGCGGCTGAACATAACAATAATTCGTTGTTTTCGCGTGCCGCATTTATATATCAAAAATAGGCAGCGGTATAACTCATTAGGTATTTGCGTTTACGGTTGTATGAGTTTTGATTGGAAATGACGGTATTCGTACGCTTCGCGGCGGTAGAGCTCTAACCGCAACAAATGAAACGCGCAACTATACTACTATAATATGAACCACGCGGTTTACGATCAAACGTGATTTCCGATATTACTGCAGTTTAGGTACTACTACGAATGCCGTGAAAATACTGGCGACAGTCGTGCAAACGCACCGGCATATATATCGGCGTAGATATAATTCCCGAAAATCAAAGAGTCGAAAACGGCTCTTCATTTTTATCCCGTGAGAATTTCGAGAAAATTCGTTTTAAAAAGTCGGCGCGAAATGTATTCCAACAATCGAAACTGACGGCCCGACATAATAAAAGATTCGCGCGCGCCTCGTTTGATTATAACACTATCGTTTTGCGTGTTATACGCACCCCCCCCCCCCCCCCCCCAGCACTGTAGGAGTTCGGAGACGATGTAATAACCGCACGATTTAGGTCAACCGAGAATTATTACTCGGAACGCGATACGGGTTCGTATACCTATATCATAACTTATACGTATATAAAGTATACGCGTTGAATGCAATATTTGTGCACTCGCAGGATACGCGTAAATCCTGCTGCAGGAGTCGGGAATATATACCGGGGACGACGCGTCTCGTCGTTTAAATCCGATAAAATATATCCCATACGTAGTATATGTATACGTACACGTTCTCGTACGTATCCTAACGGATGGAAATGAAATGATTCGGGCAAGGAACGCGCGAGTACGTACGGGGCCCGAGGCGACGTGCGAAAATCCACCGGATTGGCGAGGGGTGCGGGTGCAATATCCATAACCATGTGCGTGCGTGTTATTATTATATTTATACGCGCGAGTATATGCCGTGTTTAGTAACAGTGTTTCCCAACCGGTGGTCCGTGAATTGCGCTTCGATTTTGAATTCGACGAAGATTTGAACCGTCGATCATCACCTAACTCGCGCGAACCATAATATAACATCTCCGTCGTTCCGGACGACCTTATTCTATCTCCCATTTTTATATATAATATATTTCCGCAAACACTTTTTCGAATGGGAAATAACCTCGCCGAGACGGATCGTTTATTTATTTTGTTGCCGATAAAAAGAGTTGTCTCTGCGGCTATATAGGCAATCGCGATGGACACCTGCAATTATTTAACGCGTCGATTTGAAATCGTTTTTCAAACTAGACGATCACTATCGCAGTCACTTATTAAAATTCGATCGAACGATGTGTTTCATTAGGCCGGGGTTTTCGCTTTCACTTACCCCGTCGATTCCGATCCGAACAAGAGTCGTTCAGAGAATCTATTTCATTACATTCTCAGTCAACGGTCAGGTTCTAATTCTATTTTCTAATATATGATATTCTAATCTAATTTCGATCTACTAGAAAAATAAAAAGGTTATCCGTTCACGAGTGTCGTCCCGAAATATGTACGGTGCTCGAGATTGGGAAACACTCGGCTCACACGGAGTTTATAGGATCCCGGCGCGCGCGTTTGTAGCGTATTAACGGCACTCCGAAATAAGACGCCGCCGAGGGGTCTCGCGCACCATATGTGCTCGGGTCTCGTGCGATATAATGTGCGCGCACAACGTACCTATTTACTGCGTTAATTTTATAGTTAAATTATAAATTTTATCAGCACGCGTCACGCGCCGTTAATGCGAATGCATCAGTTTAATATATTTCAGTGTTACAATGTGTCCCACGACGACTTGGTATTTTAAAGTAGTGGCGGGAGTCACGAAAACTCTATTGTCCCGACACTAGGAATTAACGATTATTGTTTGAATTTCTGCGTAGCCGATCGTGTACAACGTATAATAATTTATTATAATATAGGCGTCGTCGTATGGGCGGAGGGCTAACTCGTACTCATCGCATGTCGTGTGATTTTGTTGGACATTTTTTGTATTTTATACTCGCGTCTGTAATCGAGTCTCGCGATGAGACTTTAACCGACGAACGTAGTGAAAGTACGATTATAATAATTATGTGCCAACTCGATGTAGTCACGGATCCAGGACTCGAATGAAGAATAAGGAGGGGAGCACAAAACTTTATTACAGGTTGTTGGGTCCTAGAACTCCGCGCTCGAAGGTGATCCGTGAACGGCTTTGCTCCCCATGCCATCTCTATCATAATATTAACACAACGTTTTCAGTCATAAGAGCGAAGAGGGTAGGTGTATCGGCGTTAATATATTGTTTGAATTGATGTTTTAAGGCTCAATACGTTTATTAATAGCTACTCAACCTATTGGTTAGTGATTATCAAAACTTTGTTTCAAATTCATCGAAATAAAATAATTTTTGGTAAATAATAACAAGGTATTACAGACGGGTGTCGTCTTGGTACCCGTAAAGTCAACAGTTTCGCTCGAGATCGATTTCATATTTTATTTTTCGTAACTCATTTGTCACCACCATTCTTAATCATAATTTCGGAATTTGTAACCTAATGGTTCGGAATTGAAATCAAATTTCGCGCGAGTCGTCACGACGCGCGCTCGCGCTTTTTTTTACCACACGTCGCCATAATCACATATCGTTGCGGTACGCAAAAGTACATTATTGCGTTTATTACGCATTCGTAATGCGTTTAAAAAAATATTTCCGTCGACTTGTGCGGCGTCCCGTCGTCTAACGCGATAACGTAACGTTGTTTTCAATTATTCAAATGAAGTCGATGAAATAAAAAAAAGTGTCTCTCCATTGCGGAGAGAAGTCGTTATCTTCGTTATTCGAACGCGGGGCATCGGACTTTCGGCGACATTCGTGAGCTTTTTACCGTTCGGCCGCCCTCGGAATAAACTTCGCGCACGCAGACGTGCGTCAAAAAAGAATTAACCGCCTATTTTTTTTCATTTTTTTTTTTCTCGCACACAGCTGAAACCGAATTCGGAACGTGTTCGGACGAAATCGAATTATCTAACGGGGAATCGCACTCTACCCCTGCTAGTAAAAACCACGCGTTTCAGACAGCGCACGTACTCTGGCTGGCGCAGGTACCTAATATCGTTACCGTCGTCGGCCCGGCGGCGCACAAAACGATGACATCTGCGCGTTATACTGTGTTATTATCGTTTCTATTCGAGCGCATTGTATCGAATATAGACGCGCGACGGGTGAAAAAAGAAAAAAATTCGTCGACGACGACGGACGAGGATGCAGTTTTCCGCCCGCAACGGACCGCGGGCGCGAGGAAAAAGTGTCTTCGCTCGCATTTGCAACGTCATTAAATGTATAAACACGAAACGCGAAACACCTGCGGCCTCGTCGCGCGCGGCAACCGGTATAATCGCCCGGCCCGCCAGCCCCCACGCGCGCCGTTGCACTGTTTTACTGTATTACGCGGGCCCGTGATGTGCGCGCGTGTACCTACCGGCCGCCGCCAAACGCATTGACCCGATTTAATTCGTAAAATAATTGAAATTTCATTTATACATCGGAGCGACCGCGAGCTCAAATGTAATATTAATAACGCACTCGGCCACTAATAACCGGCTCGGTCAGATGTGAGTGTGTATGCGCGCGCGCGTGTACGTATATTGTGTATCGAGAGAGAGAGAGAGAGAGAGAGATTAGGCCCAACAACGATTATAATAGTCTCCACCGTGTGCGCAGGGATTATGGGCGGCTAACGCGAAAGGGTTGTGAGTGTATGCAGCGCGTACTATTAATATATATATATATATATATATATATATGTATATATAATATTCGTGTGGCGTTGGTCGTGCGGAGTTTAAGGAGAAATCTATTTGTACGTGAGTCGTACGAAATAACACACACCACACATTTGACTTATTGCGATCGGGACCCGTATTCAATGAAATCAGGGCCAAACTTTTTCAAAGTCGAACATTTTCCTGAAAAAAATCTGCAGAGAGTGGCGGAGGGATAAACATTAGTAGTAAACAAAACTAAAAAACTTTTGTTTAATGTGCTGAATACACACCTATCACGCGTAACTCGTAAAATACTTGTACATTATTTGACGTATACTATAGATACGATTATTCGGTTACTTGGTTTTGTATATCAAGGACAGTAAAGATAAAAAACTAATTAAATAATATTATAAAATTGTATATCACCTGTATTAAAACATCAAAAATAATTTTAATTAAAAATAAATTAATCTGCAGTCTCGCGTATAAAATTGAATAATAACTCGTTAACTTAATAGTTTATCTTATGAAATTAAAATTAAATAAAAATAATGATAAATTTCTGTTTTTTTATTAACATCGTATGATTGAAAAGTCGAAAAATCACAAAGATTTCTTTCTTGCTTTTTTCATCGGAAAAGTTTCAATTGGATACCGAGTCAAAGTTTATAACGACGATGTAACATATCACTTTCAATAGTTAACAAAGACAACCCGCTTGTGTCGTACAAGACCTCAGACGTGTTTTGATATTCGTTTCATCACGGAAAAAGATCTTTCACTGGAACAGTCGGTAAAATAAATGTACGTGGATTCGATAAGGGTTTAGGGGCCAGGCGCGAGTCTGCACCATCCGCACTTTCGAAAATATCACCGTTTTCGAGGCATTGTTTACCGAGCACACGGCGTAAAAATAATATAAGTCACACGTCGGAAGTCGTATTTAATACCTTCTCCGACAATTTCACAGCGGCCGTCGTCGGTCCGAGTCATAGTTTCGATTGTCATAACATATTATACCTACCTAACACATACTTATGAGACGACGTACTACATGATACTCATATTTTCGGTCACTTTCGACGACTGCTGCTTAGTTATTATTAGCAATATATACTTTCTAAATAATATTCAGCGCGAGCCTTTCGAGAACCACCTTATCGGAGAACTGTGCGCCCGCGTAGTCGTCGCAGTGTTTTCAAATAAATTCATCTCGCCGTGTTCGCGCTCCGGTTCGAGCGAATCTAATATATTTTTATCGCATTTGTATCATTATTATTATTATTATTATTATTATTATTATATACGCGTGTATATGATAATAGACATTACGTCGGTGAAATATGGGCCACGATTGGACGAGTGTATATAAAACGGAAATTGTGGGTTGCCCCGAAGGGAAACGTAGCGACGTGGTGTACGATGAAAATATGTACGCGCGCGCGCGCCAGAGGAAAAATTATTATCGTCATAATGTATCATCGTGGATTAGATCGATTTATTATATTATGATGGCGAGAACGGCTGCTGCTGCTGCTGCGGCGACGACGACGTATTATAATAATGGAAAGGTTAAGGAATTCGAAACACGTGAGTGGGAATCGGCGTGCGCCGCCGTACGGTCAACAAATGGACGGAGGGTAACGTGGGCTGTCTAAAACGCAGTAAAATATAAAATAATACGTATAAACAACCGAGATTCGTTGTGAAAGACACACACAAGGTCTGACGAAAAACGCGCGAATCGTATCGATAATCAAATAGTCGCGGCTGTTCCGATTTTTCTTTTCGATAGGTACACGTTATTCCAAATACTTTTAAAACCTCTTCGTATCGAAATCATTTATCTTTTTTTTGTCTTCAGAAAACGCAATCGATTCTGTTTTAAACACACCGTAATAGGTGGTGCGCGAGTAAATATTTTTCGCATAACGTATTAATTACTATTGCGTTTAATTCGTTTAAATAGTTTTTTTTTTTTTTTCGTAATTAAATATGATTTACGATATATATAACACGTAGTAGCCTTTTTAAAATTGTTATTATTATGAGCGTTCGAGATTTTGATACTTTTATTTATAGTTTTTAATTTAAAAAAAACTTTTATTTAATAGGTACTCATAATTAAAATAAACTTAAGAACGACTCGCCAAATATAAAAAAGAAAATTTAAACGCAGTAGGTACTTTAGTCCTGTTGCCGACGACTTAAAAAAAAAAAAATGTAAAGATTACGAATATTTATTACTCAGTTTCATTCTATTATTTTCAGGTAAAAGAAAAAAAAAATTAATTATCCGTTTTTGACAAAAATAATGACACATCCAAACGTGACGCCGCCGTGATAATAGCGCGCTTAGCGTTTAAGTCGTTGTAAATATTTTAAATAAACGACGAGCTTTTAGCTTTTTATTACCTTGAGATTTGTTGCGCTCTAGTAAAAATCGATTTCGTTTCGTGTAAATAACGTAATAATAATAATGATAATAACCGTAGACTCGTATATTAGTAGAGTAGTTAGATTGAAATCAAACTAGATTTACCTAATGTAGACTCGTCGTAAACTAGAGGAAAAATCTGACGTACAATTTTTAGCCGTCTAGATAATATATTATAGTGCGATCGTTTTTTTTTTTTAGACGCCTAGACAAATATTTCAACCGGGTCGACCGGTGTATCGGAACAAGGATATTCGTTTGATACTGAAATACGCATTTCGTGTAATTTTCATTATAAATCTAATCAATGAAAACCCAAGTCGTTCCAAGATAAATGAAAGTCGAGTGTTTTGCGTCAAACCGTAATATTATAAATGTATATGTAGAAAGTATAAAACTATTCGAAAACGCCGACGAATCGGACAAGATTCGGGCGAATAAAATGTTTCGAAGATGACGTTGTTTTTGTTTTTTTGTTAAATTAAAAATTGTTACTCGTTTAAATTTCGGTTTAGGACGATAGGTGTCCTAAGGTGTTTGAGTCGAAACGAAGTTCAACCCGAATCACATAAGTCTCCCAAATTCTTGTCCCGATACAAAGTCGTTTGGTCAAAATAAAAACAAAATATGATTACGCCGTGTGATATATTATTATATTTTATATTTTATAATGAATAGTGTGCGGCGCGTGCGCGCGCGGCAGACAATAGGGCCGAGTGAACTCAAAAGAAACGTACGTTCGCCATACCTCGCACGATTATATATTGTTCGTATTACCTACAACGGTTTCGGGGTTGTATATATATATATTTATATACGTGTGTATAAGTGTTTAATAGGCTTATATAATACGTAAACCTATAAATTATCTTAGTCGGGATTAACACGGCTGTAAAATAATACAATAACAATGAAGTTGAACTCGTAATTGCTTTTAACATTAATCTTGTTGCGTAGCGCACGCGGGAAATGTATATTATTACCGAGATCGTCGCGCAGCCGACTTCTTTGATTATGTACTCACGGGGCAGACTGCAGTTGTATTATACTCTCCATTTATCTCGTTTTATATTATAGCGTAGTTGTAATTGAAAGCGGAGGATCGTTTGAGGAATTCAAGTGACACGGCCGGCGGCGGCGGCGGCGGGTCAAAAGTTCAAGTGAAGTGTACGCAAAACAACGCCGGAGAAACAAATTAGAAATTGCATTTTAATCTACGTTCCGGGTAATCGATTCGTGTAACGTGACTACTACTATATTTTCGTCCTATCCTCTCATCGATAGTCCCGCCGACCATAATAATCTATTATAAAGTACATATTCTTTTATTCCTCGCCGCCGCCAGAGGTTGGGGTCGGTAATAATAATTTTTCGACTTTTTCTCCCGTCCCGTGCATCCGCGGACCGACAATTAAATTTCCCAAAAACCCGAAAACGATTCGCCGCTGCCATCATCATACCGTTATCGTATAAATTGTTATGAAATAACGAAATTTTCGTTTTACATCGATCGATAGAAACCGCCTAGTGTGAAGTGATCCGTTTTAAACCAAACACGTACCGGTACTGTTCGAGTGTTCGCCGTAATAGTGCAGACGATTTTATTATTCTGTTACTTAATTATTTCGATCCGAATCCTTTTGTCAGCCGCGTCAAAAAGATAATAAACGTAGAGCGAACGTACTGTTTGCTTTTGCGCGCGCTACACAACGCCGCGCGAATCGATCAATTGGCTATCACATAATAATCTATAATAAACGAATAACAACAATGATAACAATAACGAAAATCGATTGTCATAATACGTACAGACCGTCGCACAATTGAAATCTGGTTTATTTATTGACGCGATGACGTTTTAGTCCAATTATGTAATTCGTGTAATTATTTTCACGTCTGGTATATTTTAATCTAAACGCCGCTGCGAGGAACATACATTTAGTTTCGTATACGGTTAGATAATAATAAAGAATGGAGAAACGTAGATATAACGCCGTATAAATGTGCAATATAATAATAAACTATACTAAAGATTGTCGTTTAAGAACACCATGACGCTTTCGCGCGTATACGATGATAATAATAATAATTTGGTAAACACGAAACATCGTTGTTTTTTAGCTGCGCATTATTTTCTTGAAATTGTGAAATGCTAAATCCCGAAAATTACAAATGTATTATTACCGCTTTGCGTTCCATTGTACTCGTAAATAATCAGTTTTAAAAACACTGTAAATAGGTTCGAAATCGAAATCGTACGAATAGGTTTTGATTATTTCATAAAACGCATATTATTACTATTGTAAATGTTGTTTCCAAATGTCTGAAATAAATACTGTGCGTTGCCTAATTTCCCAAATTTACATAATAAATAATAACGCGAAACGCAAACTCTGGGTGTATACAGGACGAACCATCCGTTTATGTAATGTAGATTATTATTATTAGCGTCAGTTCGGATATTTTGTTTCTATATTAGGTAATTTTTAACGTGACGTACCTTCTATGCGTTTTCACCGTCTGGTTTCTAATAATTTCGATGTGTCCGAAAAGTACGGGATTTCACAACCGATCAGTTGGCCGTCGGGTGACGGCGAGATCGAAATAATTCGTTATGTTTAGAGACTATAGGTATGCGCTAATTTAATCATTCTCATATAGTACTATATTACACCACTACACAAATTGTGTTTTAGTAATGGCCAATTAAGTTACGTTTACAAGTTAATAATTGACTCTCGCATAGGAAGCGATTTAGATTCAATATCAAATCGACGGTTTCGAAATTAACGTCGCACGTCTCACATCGCATGTGGAGTGGAGTATAGTTTTCGTTAATGTGTGTCGTTTCGGGAGTATAACTGTTAGTTACTTTATCGTAATGTATTCCAAAGAAATCGAGTTGACTTCCACTGACCAGCGACGTATTATATACGTTTATAAATTATTATGTGCGAGCGTGTAACGACTGCAGTTGGAACGGGAAAAAGAAATTGTAATTCTCACGGTGCGAGGATTCTCCAAATAAAAACCGAATGTGTCGAAATGTCGCGTGTTGTTTATTTTCAGAGCTAATTACTCTATTAAAATCCATACGACCTATCTCTATCTATTTGTGTATTGATGAATGAAAGTATACACTTTGGGTTCTTAAAACGTGTTTGTTGGAACGAATAAAAGCACAGAAACATTTTTCACAGAACATAATATTAAAATATTATCAGTTTCGATAACTAATTTTGAGATTTCGTCTAATGTTTTGGCGTGTAATAGTTAACGTTTAATGTATAAAATAACCTATCATTTATTTTATTTCGAGTTTATTTACACAAAAAAAAAAAGAAGCGCGTCCTATTATTGATTGTGTATGTATATGTTTATATTCAAGAATCGACAGAAAACACATTACGGCCGCGACACCCCGTGAAAAATCTCGCTAAAAAGCACCGACGTGTTTTATCTGAAACGAAAATGAAAACGAAATCCGATAAAACGCCAAGCGCATAAGAAAGTAGACTGAAAACGGGGGAAGGGCCTAACCTTAGCCCAACTTATGGAGACGATTTGGTTTATACGATCGCACGCGAAACGTGTTCGACTGTTGAACGCTCCGCCGCCGTCGGCCCGCAGCCGTGATGGATAGACGGCGTCGTCGTCGGTGATTTTAACGTGCGGCGAGAGAAATATAAGAAAAAACCGCAACATTCGTTTACCGTGGCAGCCGCTCTACACGCGCGCGCGCGCGCGCGCGTACCGTTAAAGCGAATTCCCACGGTCACGTGGCGACGAACCACCTACATCACACGGTGACCGTTGCACAATCGCAGTCTATATAATATAATCGTTGCGATAAACGCTGGAAAATACGCTATGAAAAGCATCATAATAATAATGTATTATGCGTGTATAGTGTTCAGAGTGACAGGGAAACAAAAACCTCGTTCACACATCGCGTATCGATTATGAAACGTTTTAGACCGTTTACCGAACGCGTTATCGTTTTTTTTTTCTACCACACACATTGTGCTGCAGCCGGAATAATTTAATAATAATAATGTATAATAGTAATAACGACGACGTACACGACGAACGTCGCGCGAATCGACGACGTTACGAAAGAAAACGAAGCGAAACAAACGATTTATCGTATTCTCTCTAGTTTGAAGCGAAAAAAAAAAATGAAATGATGCAAATATTTAGCCAGTAATTAGAGCGTCTATTTGCACGACTTTAGTCTCGAAATTCGATCGTTCGTTGGCGAAAACATTTTTTTTCAAATTCCCGCGGGCGGTGGCCGTGTGTTATTCATTTGTGATTTTAAGTTCGTGCGCGATGAGTGGGTGTTGTTCGTCGAACGAAAATCGAACGACGATCGCGTATTTACTTACGGCGGCGTACTATTCGGTAATGATATTTTAATGATGCACGACGTTCGAGAGCGAGCAAAAAAAAAAATAAAATAAATACCACCTGGTATAAAAAATCGTAATAATTGTAATCATTTAAGAGAATAATGCGTCCGGCATGCACCGGAACACGTCGCGAACACGTTTTGGAAAAATATAATAACGAAACTGCAGTAATAATGCTGTTATGACCACGTGCAGTTTTATCGCAGTCATTCGTGTCGAAGTCGTTACGTCGAACGACGCGTGCAGTCATGCGAATAAGGTGTGTGTCATCGGGGCTGACCGCGCCGAGACGGATGTTTTTACATCTTCAGTGTTTGGGCGCTCGCAATGAAAACTATCCGTCGAAAAAAAACAATCAGAGAGCCCACAAGAGATCGTCTTTAAATACGCGTTCCACCTGACCTAGCCCGGATGCGTTTTAAAAATATTATGACGCGAAATTTGTGTGTGATTTTCGGCGTTCGGAAAACATAATATTATTTTATTACTCTTCGTCGCAGCCCTACGTTTTGCGGACAAAATACTTTCTCCAGGACCCTTTTTTTTTCGCAATAGGCACGTATTCAGTTGTATGTTATGATTTTGTAACATTAGGTATATTATGTAAAGTGGAAAAATAACTTTGGACTTTGATAGAACTTTATTTCTCATAATAATTATAATATTTTGAAACCACTAACATACTTAATACTATTGATTTTATGTATCATAATAATTGTTCCCTAATTTTAAGGAAACGTTATTCCTCTCATTTTTTTTTTTTCGCAACTGAATCTCGTATTATGAAATATCGCAATTGATATAAAACAACATATCAATATGACGGCGAATGTCAACGAAAATATGGATTTTTATCGCGCTCTAGGGGATATTTTTGACGTTTTTATCGCGTAATATTTCTCATAACGCTATAGGCTGCGCGCACGGAGGCTGCGCGCACGGCCTAGGCAAAACGTCCCAGTTGACCGATCCTAGAGCCGTCCCCGTTTCAACGGCGGCGTGTGCTCGGCAATATGTTTTGCGAATTCAGCCTTCGAGTGTGACTACATGTAATATATTACAATGCGAAATGTTCGTACCCCGAGCGTTTTTCAAAGGCATCGAGATATATAATTTTTCAATGTTTATTCGCGCGAGCGAGACACAATCAAATCTCGTACGCCGTACTCTTCTGCGGACTCGACGGGAAAAACTGTCGAATTTTCATTCGACGTCGATCCGTTATTGTCGAACCGTTTAAAAAACGATTAAACGTAAGCCGGTATAAAATATCGATTTGCCGGGGAAAAAAACGTCACTTACGGTGTTACTTAGCGCCTTTACCTGATCGAAATTCGGTACGATAATAGTGTTACGACGACGACGGGACGAAATAGGAAACGAGAGATTCGTCTAGCTCAACGGCGCGGTGTGCCATTGTTATGACACAATGCGACCTACATTATATTTACTATTATGACGGCGTTACATCGCGCGTCGCGCGTGTGACGTGTGAGATATTTCGCGTGGAACTGTACCGTATAGTGCACGCCGTAATGCAACGTCTCCTATGAGATATTACATCAATAATAAATTTAAATTGTTTTTCGACAACACTATATTATTATAATATTATATACTCGAAAAAGTTCCGAAACCATAGTGCTATCGATCCGACGGGGAAAAACGGTGTTTTTAATCGTCTTTTTAGGAAATATCAGATCTTAATTGAATTATTTCTTGATATAATATTCCGAATCGCTCTTAGCAGACCCTCGGCAAGACGGGTCAAGTCGTACATAAATAATCGTACCCGTTCAAACACACAATCGAATCGAAAAACTTTCCTTTTTTTTATTTTGAAAATAATATCTTTTATTGTTTTATTTTACGTTTTAGACTGCGATATTCTCTGTAGGTGTGCGGTGTAGTTGCGTTAAACACGCGATATTATTATGACACAACACGACCTACATAATAATTAATAATTACAACGCGCGTTACATATAACAAAATGATTATGGCCCGGAAGTTTATGCATCAAGAACTATCGAAATGTATATAATTTTTTTCTTTTCGATACCTTTCAAGTGTGTATGCGGTGGCGCGGGCGGCCCGAAGGAGCACACTAGTTACGATTATTTTAACTACAAAAATCTCGTTATTTCATCATAACTATATGATATATTCCTCCCGCGCAGTATCTAAATTCCCCCCGATCGAGAGCAGGCGATAGGCGCGCATCGACTTTTGGGTCCCACTGATGGCGTAGCAATTTTTTTTTTTTTGTCATATCATATCGCGCAATAATCGATACGATAATATCGATACACACATACGTGCACGCGAGAACAATGTCCGACGCGCATACAGGTGCTCGTGGTATAAACAGAGACGGACGCATTCCGAATAAACACGCGCGGTAATTTGTCCGCCGCCGTGAGTAATGAACGGTTTGCCACACATTGTTGACTTTCACCTTTGCGCCCTGACGTCATATTATTATTATTATTATTATGTGTTTGTGTGTATGAATGAATGACAACACGACGCGTCGTCGGCCGCGTGTTTGCCGTCCGGCGTCGGGCGAGGGGGTTTAAACCCTAGTCAGAGACGAGATTAATTATTATTGTCTACTATAATAGCGTTTGCGCTGAAAAATAAACCAACACAATCGCCGCGAGAATAAAACGGGTCGCGGGTTATTTTCGTACTTGAAAAACGAAAATTTTCATCGATGTATTGTATTTATATGATATTGTTATGTGTAAACGTTAGGCGTGGAAGCGTATACATAGTGTGGCAATATATAAACATTATTCGAAACTAGGTCGAGAAAACGTTTATACAATAGGAAACGGGACTTGTGATACAAGACCCCAAGTCGGCGAGTATTTAGTAGGCGCGATTATTTTGCAGAATGAAAATCAGGTGAAGCAATGTCATATAAGAGACTACGACTCGTTTGCGCGCGCATTTACCTTTTTTACGATTTGTTTGCGTGCAGTGTGCACTGTACACGTTTTTTTTTTATAGTTTAAATGATTAGAGTATAACTTAGTATATAATATAATTGTTATTGTAGGAAGATACGTTTTGTCGAGGAGTTTACACGCGACGACGACGGTCGTATAGTTTCGCGTTTCGAGAGCGGTGTAAGCGAAATTTCCGACGTTTGTCGGGAGAATCGCTACAGGTTACACGTGATCCCGGAAGGAGGCGCCGCTATTACGGTCGTCAAATTCGAATTTCGACCCGTCTAAACTTCGCGTGCGTTATTCGGTCGTCGTCGTGACGTTTTCTTCGCTCTAGGAAACACGGCTCGAAGAACGCTCGCGTTTCCGTCTCGTACGCTTTTCGCGCGCGTTAAATTTGTCTCGAATTATACCGCACGCGTTGTCATCGCCCGTTATTGACTCTGCGTACAGTGTTATATGATATTGTGTATCGTTATACAATATGCGACGATTCGTCGTTAAAACTATTAGGTTTTATTCGACGTCGCTTTTAACGATCACTGCGGTCGTATAAAACAATTACCGATTCGGTCGTTAAAAGAGTATAATATAATATAGTCGGCGCGCGCGCAAAATAAACTCGGTTTTAGGTCATCGGCATAGTTTATACACCCATATACTGTTTTTTTTTTCCGACGAGATAATGTAATATACTAAACAATTACGGTCGCCGTGTTAGAAAATTAGTTATTCAAACGTTTTAAAAAAGCGCGCGAAAAAAAATGCATTATTTTTATCGGTGATAAAACGAGCGTTTATTTTTTTTCAATCTACAGCACACCTATACATATACAGTTATCTAATCGAAGTATACGGTATTAAAATTAAACGTCCATATATTTGATGAAAATGTTATCAACACCCATTTGCTAGCACTAACGAGCAGAGTGCCTAAATGAATAATAAATTTTTTTTTTCACGCGTCAACGATTTTCAAATTAAAATTTTATGTCGCATATTTTAAACGTCATTACGATTAAAATTCTATGGAGTTAATTTTCCCAGTGTCGATGATGATTTTTTTCCCAATTTATTTTTTAAAATCATATTCATATACACCGTACATAAAATATCGTATCATTTACAATTATTTCTGAATAGATCTTATAGTTTAATAATTAGAGTAGAAAAAACAGCGAGCCGAATCTAAAGTATATTTAATCGTATTTCCGAAACGTCTATAACTTCTTTACCCACATATATGTACGAGTAGATCAATATAAATCGATTGTAAAATAACTAGATTATTTTTTTTCGCCATTTTTTTTATTTTCAAAATTTTTAAGCATAATATTACTTATAAGGTTAAATCACGGTGCACACTCTGGCGTTTTTCAACACAATGTGGTTCGAGCCCCGTCACAACACGTATACAATATGCACCTATTATTAAGACACGATTACAGTGAGGGGTAGATTATACGTACATTGAACGTAACGGATGGAATTATCATCGTTTGCTCGTGAAAAACGAATGTCAACACGCGCAGAACGCGGCCGACGGGGCTGACCCGTAATTATTATTCTACCTGCGCCGCAGCAGTTAAAATTCAAACGGTATTACTTTCGTTAAATTTTATCGTCGACGCAGTCCGACACTCGTCGAGTCGTAAACACTGCTGTTGATTTCAGCCGTCGCCGCGCCGTTTCAGTACAGTATAATATAATATTTCGAATTCTAATCGCGTTCGGACCGTATTGTAAATATCAGCGGTGAACAATAATAATATGCCCGACGACTATATTATTATTATTATACTCCGACGACTGTCGAAACGCCAAGATTAAAAACGCGACCGCGTCGAAACGTTTTTTGTTTCAAACGCACCACTCATTTGCGTACAATGCGCCGGTTCGTCGTCGCAGGCCCAGCCTTTTTCACGCGCTCGTATGACGACGATAATAACAACGCATGGGTATACACATAAGTATATTGTCGTAGACGCGCCGCGCGGCAGTAAAATCCACTCGGCTATACCATTATGGCCGTTAATTTCTCTTTCGTTCGCGGAATTAATATTATGTTTTATTACCATAATGAATGCGTAATTATTTCCGTCATGAGTATTTATTTGTTCGTACGAATGATTGTTTTCTAAATTTTCTCTCGGCGTATTTTCGTTTTATTTTATTTTTTTTTTTTTATCGAACGATTATCATACCATACCGCGTCCGCGTGTTTAATCATCACGAACGGCGATCGGCAACCCGCCCGGGGCGTCGTCGGTTCTCCAACGCGAAAGCATAATACACACACGTACACATACCACGTAGTACGCGCGACGTCCCACGCGCCGCCGCCGTAAGAAACTAATCTCGGAATATCATTAGTCGACACCTGGACGCGTCAATAACACCGCGCCGGGTATATTATCGTATAGTAGTATTATAATGACATGCAGATGTTATCGGCGATAAAAAACGGAACCAACGCGCCGTTCCTAGGGCAAGGCGAGACCCGCCTCGGGGCGCGCGCTACCCGCGATCGTGTGCAGAAGAGGAGACAACGGTTGTATTTATGTGTGAAGAGGTATGATTGAAAACGACCAATGCAGCTAAATCGTTACGACACGGTATACGCTGTCTCGATCGAATTGTGAAAAATAATAACTCGTACGATACGACCCAGTGGCGTATATAGGTTTTCATTTCGGCCGATCATGAATTCGACTTTTTGGGAGCGAAGGGAGGGAGAAAGCACACTATTACGACGACAATTTTACTTGAACGCTATAAGTTCTTTCGACTGTCTTTACACCTAATTAGAGAATTAAGAAACTTCAATTTTTTTTAATGAATCTTTATTGTAAAAATATAAAAAATACATTGTAATAAACAATTTTTTTTATTAGAGTCACTCAAAAATAATCACATATTTTCTCACAAGAATAAACAAACATTTAAACATTTTAAACACGTGGTTTTGGATTTATAGAAAAAAAAAATTACACGAAAATAATCAAGATTTCTCGCGGTACACTTGCAAACTTATTAAGAACTTCTTCATCGCTCACGTATAAATGTCTCTGTGAATGGATAACAAAGCCGAACCATTCAATCTGGTTTCAGCTGTTGTATTTCTCAGATTATCTTATATTTTATCTTATCGCATAAGCAACAATCTCAGTGTCGTGACAAATTTTCGTAACCCCCCCCCGTAAAACATAACCATGTTAAAAATAACAACTGGGCCCCCTCGCCCCCCCATAAATACGCCACTGATACGACCGAACTCGTTTGACGTTTAATAATCGGCAGATAATTCGAAAACCTGGGTTAGGTGTACACAAACGGTATTCTAAGGTCGTCGGAATCCGGGAACCGCTGCTGAAAACCGTCGGACATGACGCGGGAGATGATAAGTTCGAGTGGGTGGTTCGTTTTCGAAAAACGTATCGCGGAGGACTCTACGCCGCCGTCGTCGTTCGTGTTGTCTCACCAAAATGTGTGTGACACGAGGCCCGGACGCCGCGGCAATTAGGCGCCTACTCGGCCGCGGACCGAATCGTCGTGGCTCTCACCGCTGCGGCAAGGTCGCGCGGGCAGCGTCTCGGGGTCAGATGCCCGACGGCCAAGTGAAATTATTACTTTCATCGCGCGATAGGAATAGCCGGGAAGAAGAAGAAGACGAGAGAAGAAAAAAATAAAACGGAAAAGAAATACAAACACTAAACGCGTCCGCAGGTAGGTAGACGAGCACCACACACGCCATCTTTTGCCGCGGGCGTCGTCGTCGTCGTCAGCCCGCGCGTTCCGTACACATACCTAGTAGCCGCCGGGTCCGCCGCCTTTCTCCGCGGCCGATCGACGACGATGACGACGACGGCGGGCCGTCCGTCGTGTGATCTATGCCCACGTTAACTATCGGGTGCCATCGATCATCGATCGCGATTCTCTCCCCGCGCACTCCGCGGCGGCGGAATACATTTCGAACTTGGGTCGTCCGTCGCGTGTCCGGATCGTCGTTTTCTCGCGCCGCTCGTCCCGACGACGTCGTCGTATTCAATAATAATGCGCGTACCATTCGCCGCCGCCGAGTCGTTCGCCTTTCCATTTCGCCGAGTCGCACAATATTGACGCGCTTTGAAACACGAACGGTATATTATAATAATATAGGTACTTGGATCGTGATACTACGCGCCGCCGCGTAATCGGTCACACTTCGATGGGTCGAAAATTCGAAAACCAGTTACGGTTCGCAAAGACCGACCGACTATCCCCTGGGATTTTTTTCTCGTTGTTATGAGTTACTTTTTCGTCTCGCCAAACGTCGCGCGTCGTCGTCCCGGTGGAACTTTCTTGAATGTTCTGTTATAAGTGCGTGTTCTGATTCCGTTTCAACGAAATTACAAGAATAGTAATTGAAAACAAATCGATTTGACACGTGCTGAATTCGACTCGTCTCTAATTGTTTGTATAATATAGATTTAAGGTGTTATGCGTTACGTGTAATATACGCTTAAATTCGGAGTTTTGTGTCAATTGAATCTGGTCTGGCAATTGTTATTACGCGTTTTGTATTCTAAATAATTATAACTACTTTCGTTAGGCTCTCGAAAGCACTGTGGAAAAACGGCAAAGTTACATCAATGGGAGCACAAGGAGTGCGTTATTCAAATAATAATATTGAAACGTTTAGTGGGCGCTTATTTACATAATACCCGCGTTTGTCGTTGTTTAAACTCATTAAGGTTTGAAGAAAACGCCGAAAGAAATCCCGTAATTAACCATTATGTCAAACAGACGGAGAGTGGAAAAGTTTTAATTTATTTTTTACGTTTTTATACAGCTGATACGTTTTACTGTTGTAAAACAAAAGCCGTTTCCCGCGCGACTCGACATTTATACGCATAGAGGTATACGTATATTTTGTCACTCGAATTATGGGACAATTGACTCAATATTAAATGATGCGTTTTAATTGGTTCTGTGGATTCGTGTACGCAGTTTGATTAATCTTAAGGATTGACTTTGAGAACAATTATGTATTTGCACTCAGTACATTATGGATTTAATTTAAAATACGCGTTGGGACAGTGAAACGGAGATTTTGGTAATAGATTTTCCCAATAGTAACTTAAGATCAGAATGCTTGCTGAATATTATTAGTTTAAGTAAAATTTGTAATTTTTTAAACGTGGAACAGAGAAATGGTAAACGGTATGAACTTTCTACGAAATCGTTTTATAAAAATAACAATTAGTAGGCGGTCGTTCGTTTTCAAGTATTATCAATTGCGATATTTTTTCCGGTCATTTCGATCACCAGACTACTTGACAGAATGCAATTTTATTTTTTTACAAGAAAAAAGGTTACTCACAGAAACCTCGAAGAGCTAAAAAACGAAATTGAGAAGAATTTAATTTTGGAAGTGACATGCCGTGCAGTGGAAAATATAAGTAGAGTGCTTGAAAATAGACGGCGGTCACTTTCAGAAAATAATTTTAAAAGTATGAATGACGTGGTATTTTTTCTTCGTTCCATTGAATAATTGATTTACAATATTTATTTTTATTTCATATTCTATCATTGAACGTTGCAAATCTACCAGTTAAGTGGTAGACTCGCCCGGAAATTTCTATTTATCCAATATAATAATTTTACGTAAAAGCAGCTCGCCTTTATTGCAGTTTTTGTTTTTTTTCTCTTATTCAATCAAATCCTTAACTCGATTATAATTTGGATTCTTTACTTTTGAAACGCACTTATAGAAGTCGATCGGATATATACTTCAACTAACCACTCGGAAACGGGAACTTTTAAACGGACCAAATCTGTTTGCTCTGTAGTAGGGTGACGTCTCGTGTCAATGTTAACATTTTCGATCCTTCTGCTTTTGTATTGCTCTGTTCTCGTTTCGTCAAGAAGTGTCGCGGTAACCTTCGGAAAACAATTTTCATTTTTTATTTGGCAATCGAAGATTGACGCCAGTCCTCGGGGAACCACGGCAACGCCGTTCGCCGCGTCTCGAGGAAAATACCGTTTATTTTTTTATTTTATTTTTTTTCGTCTCTGAATTTCGATCTTTAGAGCAAGAGTATTTCCGGTGGGTATTAAACGCAGGAAGTTTTATGTTGTCGGTACATTTTTTTTTCTTCAAATATTTTCCGTAAACTTTTACATCATCCGAGTGATCGATTCGACAATATTTCTTTACCCGTCAGAACTCTCCGACGACGTAACAAACAAAGGCCACGCGTTTTAATTAAACAACGATAAAACCTCATATAATAAACTCATGATAATAATGATTCACGCGACGACGACGTTTCGATTACGAATATTTTATGACGGTATAAAATCCAAGGTATTAAAATCATCGTGTATTTAATCCGGAAATATTCATTGTCATACTTAAAAAACTCTATTGTATATTTATATTTAGTCTCGTCGTAACATTTTTTTTAATAGATACTAATTAATGTCTTATGAAAAGTACCAAGTGATATATTTAGATATATAGAGTCGTATGGATAAAATTTTCATCGACACAAAAGCAATAACTTCAAAGTGGTATTATGAATAATAAACAAAAGTTTTTACGCTTGATAAATACGCGTGATAAATAATTCTAGTTTCGATTGTGTTCTTTAATAATTAAAGTTTACTGCGTTTTTAGTTCCGAATCGCGCGTGTTTAAAAAAATCAACGACGTCTGATGGTCGACGGTTTTCGCGTCGAACTTTGTTTTTTTCCTCATACTCAGCTCCGTCGTCTTTTCCTACCCGATCGCGGATTTGTACTCGTAATTTCGCGTCGTTGTATTCGGTTTTTATGTTCGTTCGCTCATTTTACATCATTTGTACGTCGTCGGTAAGGAACGCGAATAATCGTAAAAAAAAAAACAACATTTTTTCTTCGCAAGTCGTGGTAATTAGAGAGTTTACTAAGTCATGTAATTAACGATTGTCCATGTGCGAGCGCGCACGCACGTACGTTTCTCTTCTCACGCGCCCAAGTACGGACGCTGCCGTTTTCGGGCAGACCGTTGTTATTGAAACGGTTCTATGATGGTTATTGGTTACGACGGCGGACGGCAAAAAGACGAGATGATCGATGTGTTTATCCGTGCAATAGACGTGACGAGTGTGAAAAAACGACAAACGATGTACGTACGAACAGCAGCAATAGAGATGACGCAATCGAACGACATTGACTGACCGAGATCCGGTTTGTGGGTACTCTTGTATGTCAACCGGGATGATGAAAATAATCCGAAACCATAATCCATTATCATTATTAACGCGTGTTTTGTCAAGGCCGCGGAGAGTGAGAGAGAGAGAGGGAAAGAGATGTTCCGAAAGTTTTGTGTGTTTATGTTATTTCGTTACGTGAATTCGGTACCTGACACTACTGTTGATGTCGTTTTTTTTCATTTAATTATTTTATGACAATGTATGACGATGACCGCATATAATAATGCGAAGAGAAATATTTGAAATATATTTTATATGTTTATAGATGTGTGCGTGTTTGAGCAAAGGGGTGAGTTAATGATTTACTCAAGTTAGGAAAGTTAACGCGAGAGTGACAAGTTATGATAAATAAAACAAAATAGATTCTTATCGAGATAAGTACTCGTTGGAAAAACTTAACATGATTTATTTTTATTATGAATTATTTTATTATTATTTAGAAGTAATAATTGTTGTATAAACGTGAAAATGAAACAATATCACTGTGAATAGGTGGATTCTCGTGATCAGACGGGTCAACAATTTCGGTCGAACACCCCGAAGGCAAAGAGTTTTACGATTTCAATTCGTTCCGCATTTCTGTATAGTACATCACGGGGCAGACGAAATACGTCACGTCGATTTAATTCATCGACGTCACTTAAACTCCGGTGTCCTTTTGTACTTAAAAATATTGTATTCTATTGAAAAACCAGATTTCGTTCCGAACCGTGACTCAAAATTTGTCGGGGTCTCTCACGCGCTCATCAATGTGCCGCCCCTTTAGCGGCCCAGTTTTTTCCCCTTCAAAACATAAAAAAAAAATCAATAAAATAAAACCGAAAAGACGAGTTTTGTTTGCGAAAAAACCCGACTGTATTGTATTGCCGCACGTATTTGAAACTGTGATCCGGTGACGTGCGCGGACTGCCGTATTGGCGGTCGGCGTAAATACACGTTATTAAATCGAAAAATAAAATATTCATAATACATTATCGTCGGATTCTATTGAACTTTTGGACCTCGTTCGTCGCCGAGTCTCGCGCGAATTAACGCGCTCCGTCACTATAGGCGCTTGAATATTATACGCGTATAATATTATGTACAATCGTGTACACTGCACGTCCCGGTCCCGTACACAATGTACGTGCGTATTGTTCGCAATTAGACGTACCGTGAGCGCGATAACTACACACACACACACACACACACACACGCCCACCCGCATGTGTGGTTATTACCATTAGGTGGTGTAATCATCGCGTGCGGCGGTCGAAGTTTTCGGGCGCCCGTCGGCTGGTAACGTTTATATTATATTCTATTATTATAATACAATCGAATGTGTACTAAATGGTAAATATGGCGCACGGTGGCGACGTGAACGTTTTCGGTTTTTCAATAGTTGCAGCTCGTGCGTATTGAGAATATCAACATACCCCGCCGCCCGTTCGAGTACGCCAAAACAGATCCGCAGAGTCGTCGGGGGCCTCTCTCCCCGATACGAACGAATCCACACTCCGCGATTTTTACACGCGATCGCGAGAGCTAAATATTATATTTATTCGGTTGAAAACCAACGTTCCTTTAGACTTTGCGTACGTTTTTGAAACACAAAAATCCCTTTTTCATCCTTAATATCGTATATTTGTAGCGCAATAATACATATTTCTAGGACACATTACTATTTGTATATCGATAAAGTCAACAAAATATAAATATGAACTATAAGTCCTCGTGTATTCGTCGTGTAATTATTAATACTATTGCTGTGGACGATTTATATTATGAAAGCTGCATTTTCGCCGCTTTGCACTTGAATATTTTAGTAGGTGCTGTAATAATGCATACCGAAGATTTAAAAGTAGAATAAATATCTCTCGGGACTTAAGACTACTAGACGGTGTAATACAAGTACGGCTGGCGCTAGTAAACGCGAAGGCGTCCTTATGCGACGAAAGTCGAGGACGAAGGAGAATTACGTGAATAAAGGAGAGGAAGAGGATGATTTGAAAATACAAATTTGCGAATAAAGCTATCCTAGAAAAGCGGTTGCGGTCAATGTCGGCTTTGTTGGACGAAGTAATTTAATGTTTGCGGTTACGATTCGAATATCGCACACCCAGACGCGTAGTTTAAATCGTAAAATACCGTATTTATTATAGAGGTTCGTCGGTGATATTTTGTAAAACTATAATATTAAAGTGTCATAAAGTGTACGACGAAAACTAGTTTCGGTCACAGCAGCGGGGCGATATGCACAGGAGAAAAAAAACGATTAAAACGAAAGTTTTATAACGATAAACTAGAAAACGGTCGAACAGACAAGTATTTCAGAGGTTACACAAAGTTTATTGTTAATTTTTGATTGTGTGATAATTATTTCACACGAATTAAATGACGTCCGTTAGCTCTGCAGAGCTTTCACCGAGAGTTGAGTTATAGCACAGTATTATTTCACGCACTTTTTTGTTTTTAATTTATATACGAGTGATAATTTTTATTGTCGTTACAGCCTTAGACCGGATACTATCGGTTTATACGAAGGAGTTTGTAAATAAAGGCAAAATCTATTATTGATAGATAAATCTTCTAGATTCTAGATTGAAATATGTATAATAGTTTAATAAAAAGTTTGATAGGCTATAATTTTTGTAGATAAATAAGTAAACATATTTTTTATTTGTTTGCTATCTTAAAGCAACGAACGTCTTAGATTTACCCGAATTTGAAATTTACGTCAACTTGAAAAGTTAAAACGTATTCGAATAAACCGAAAAAAATTATCAATTATCAATGTTTTTCGATCAATCGATTGTTTACAGTCGTTTGCTAGATTAATTATAAATATTGAAAATCGATGCCAATTAATTTTAGAATAAAGTAATTAAAAATGTAAAAAATCAGAGTTGGCCAACGATCCGTTGCATATTACGTGATATGCCACTGGATTACAATATCGGTGTCTTGTGAGAATAATAATAAAATCCGAAAGCCGAGTGCATTGGCTGAGGCGCAGGTGCAGTTTGCTAAATCGCACATTTTGTTCGAGCGCTTTATGCTACGGGCGTGTGTCGGTCGTACGAAAAAACGACTTAAAACACGATCTGCAGCGGTGAATGTTTGTTTGAAATTAAAACATGGGCGCGCGCGCGCGCATTCCGAGGACATTAAAGAAAATACACGTACCATTGTAATGATATTATGTACACTTTCACGTGCACAAACTTTGGTCGCATAAAACGACAATAGAAATCTCGCGCGCAAAGTCGTCGACGTTCGTACCTTTATAATATGTGCGTCATTCGAGCCGGCCGCCGCGGTGGCAGCGTTTATTTTATACAACTATCGCGAATATAATATATTCTGCCGGCTGGCGGCACCACTTCCACGTTTGTTCGTTCATTTTTGATATTTCTGTTTGTGCGCATTTGCTTGTATGTGTTTATCTAGTTTAGACTCCCGAGTCCTAATAATAACCGATCGCCGCCGGCAAATCGATGGTTTTGAAAACGAGTTTTATTTCTCGCAATAAAATCTACTAGGCGTTGTCCGTTTGAATCTCGCTAAAACTCGTTGAAATCTGAAATGAAAAACGAAAAAATTCCCGACTTCTAATGAAAACAAATTTTAAAAACGCGCGTGACAATCAATCTCAAGTACTTTCCGAAGAATCTAAAGTAATCAACCAATACGTTTAAACGCTACTGATAGACAGCAAATCAAAATACTATGGTATTCGTTGATTATTATACCTTCGTTGATCATTTAATAATTTTTTTTTCTCTATATTTATCCGACTCAAATCAGCGTCTCAAATTCAACCGAAAGCTTATTTAGCAATGTTATGTGGTCATAATGTTTATTACTTTATTATAATAGCTAACACTATACGCGTATAGCGTAAGAATTTAAACATGACTGTCTTATTCTCATCGCTCGAGGCTCATTTACTGTTTGATTTTCTTAAATAAACATTTTCTTTGAAATCGGTCATCGGCAGAAATAATCGTACTCATTAGTTGTCTTTACCATAAACACATTTTATTAGTATAGCCAAATCGAAACATCTACGAACTGACGAACAATAAATAAAACCTAATAAACACGAGCATTATAATTAGGTACAAGTCGTGTTTCTGTCAATACCTCTGCTCTCGTGTTTCAAGATTTCTTTAGCTTTTCACATCGTATGTTCGGCGTAAGAAATATTGATTTAAATCGCGCGTGTATAACAACAACAACACGTGTACTTTTATTTTCATATTTTTCATAACTGTCGACCGCGGTTCTGTATAAACAACACGGTTTTATAAATGTTGTTAATTTTTATTTTTTAATTATTCGACTTTTTACGTAACACTGGCAGTTCAGACTAGTCGATTAAAAAAAAAAAAAAAAAACAAAATCCACTCTGCCTCAAAATATTACGATAACCGTTTATACGCGGCTGTAGGTCGTAACGTGTACGTCGTCGCGAGACAATGGCTTGAGGAGGAGTAGAGGAAACGCCGGGAGAAAACCGGCCCGCGCGTCGTTTACGCAGTCGCAGGACAATAATATCGAGCGATGAACTGGAATACCTTTTGTCGAAAAGATTGTCGTAGTCTCGCAGTCGTGCGAGCACCAACACTAATACAGAATACGTGAATGGGTTTTCCACGGTCAACATCGGTGTGGTGGTACACAATGTCGACACGACAAAAGAACGAGCTTGTTTTGTACGCGTCGCCGCCGCGAGTTTATCGTCCGAAAATTAATTCGTAAATTTTTTAATATAATAGACGTGGTCGTCTGCGGGAGAGGAAAATAAACGCTCGCGAGTAATACTACTACTACTACTACTGTTTACTATTATTGTTAAACGCGCAGAACAATGTGCATGTTTATGAATATTTTTCCGGGCCAAAGGAACGTTTGTTTTTCCGTACGACGAGATTGCAAACCGTCGAAACGGTTTCCCTTGATCGCGCGGGTTTAAAAGACACGTCTTTTGGTGGGGTAGGCTACAAACGAATCGTGTCCCAAACATGAAATCGTGTCCGGTCAGTTACACACCAATTGTGTGTTTTCCATAGTATTTCTGAGGTTACGCGTGTCTCGTATTTTTTTTTTTTTTTTTAGGGTTTCACTAATAATTGTATCTCAACTTTAAACAGATACGTGTTTTTCCTTTGTAATGCCGCGAATCGAAAATATAATGTATTTCAGTAGTTTCAAAATATGATTTAAGATCGATTTGATCGGGTATTTTTTTTTTTTTTTAATCAGAAAAGAATAATAATTATTGCACTAGAAATCTCGTTTGAAAAATAAAGTAAACGCGTTCCCCCGGATCTCGTCGTTTCCCGGCATTGAACAATTTATCAAATATCACATCGATCACGTTGGGTACGAACCGGGTAGGCGGTTACGGGCCGCGAACAATATACCGCTACATAATAAGATGGCGTTTTTTCTTTCATTTTTTTTTTTTTCTTTAATAATTATACACGCACAACACACACGTGCACTTATCGTTTTAGGTAGATCGAAGAGAGCGCGTCCGCGACGATAAACGTTTATTGCAGTGGCTTTTACGACGTACGCAAACACTGCTTGTGCTCCGGGCTAATTACTCGGGCGAATTTGAATAGTCTGACGCACGCGTTGTTGTGTAAACTTACATTTTATTATTATTATTACCATTATTATTATTAATGGACGTATGAGACGGCACGTGCCATTAGCCATTTTTGAAAAAGTAGAAAGCCACTTTTGATAGGTTCGCGTGATTTCACCGGATCGGATTTGTCCCGATCGACTGTGTTTGAAATGTTTGAATAAACAACAAAAAAAAAAAAAACCCACCGAAACCCACGTCTGTCTGCTGCAACGTTTTAACGAAGCGATAGTACTTATACAATATTCAATCAAACCGAGCGGAGTGCAGTGTCTGCAGCTACGGTCACGCGTAAGTGTTCGATTTAATATTCCGAACGGATTGAAAAACATTTATATATGCTGTTGGTCGGGCGATGATGTGTTTTCGTCTCTCTCCCTATCTCTCTGGAAATGCTTCTCGGGGTCGTAAAAACGACTCGAGAATGTCCGTTCGGATTGAAAATCGGTCGTTTGCTACCGTATACATCATGTTATTATTGTAATGTCAAATTTATGAAACGCCCGTTATTTATTCTGCGAGGAGGAAAACGCATTACGATAGAAAATAATACCTAATATAATATCCGCAGGGCCTGCGGGAACCGTTTTATAAACGGCGAGGACGTGGTGGTGTTTCTCACTACCGCCTCGAAGAGGCGTTTAACGTCTCTGCGATCCGAAACGGTGGTCCGAAGATTCGCGAGGAATTCGCAATTCTCGACTTCGTATTTCGACTATGGTAATTCGACGATTTATTGCTCCGGACATTTTTTTACCTCGGTCAAACCGATCGTTTCGTTTTCGGTTTTTAGCGATAACATTCGAATTTGAAACCGAAAACACTAATGCATATTATTATATATACAGTAGACAGTATACACCTTTCACTTTTTTGCTCGACATAGTTCGACTTCTCGTGGACGAGTCGAGGTACCTATGTTTTAAGAACAAATCGAACGCTTCAAAACGCGTCAGAATAATCTCAAAACGTCCACGGCTCACGAATTCAAAACAATAGTACATTTATACTCGTTTTAACTTAATTTCCGCCGATTTAAAATCTGTCATAAAAACGTATTATTAAGTTATCTGTCACGAAGTACCGCGATATTATCACGTCTCTTAATCTCGAAAATTTGTAAATTATTCTCGATCTCCACCGTATCATAGCTGTTGCGTGCGTGTATTAAAATTGTATCTGAACTACAAAACGAGTGTTATCGCGCGAAAATGCGATTATTCGTACGCCGAAGAATAGTTTGTGAAATCGCTCGACGAACCCGACTACTCAAACACGCGAATAAAACAACGGTCGGTCACGACAACGACTATTCACTCCGTGAGAATACGTCTGATCATACTTAATCTGATCCATAATATGTGTATCTACTGTATCTACGTCGTTTATTGCGCCGGCACGTTATGACGATTATTTGCTCTTCTGATTTTCAGAATATATATTATATATTATATATACATGATTTAGGACGCCTTTCGCATAATTTATAAAAAACAAAAATACAATTTATCTTTAAATCAATATTTTGTCGCCACATTATGAACTCGTGCGCCGGAATATTCGACTTTTATTTGTGAGACTGAAAAAATTCCTTTGCCCGGATCAAAATCATCTCGTACCGGTGGTTACCTCGAAGAATCATCGACGCGTTGTCATTGTATTGTAAGTTTTTACTATATTCCCGAAAGAGAGAGATTAGAGAGTGGATCGTGTCTATCTGTTACCGAAACAATCCAATAATCGCTCGGGACGTATCGTATATGTTATAATATTATTATACGCGTTTAATATGTGACCCAACCGTACCGCACTATTTCGTGGTTTGGGTATCTCATATTATAAAACAGTGTACAATAATAATAATATGTACTAATGCAAATATAATATTGCAGCGCATTACAAACGCATAAATTAGTCTGCGCCGCAGAAAAAAAAAAAAAAAAAAGGAGAAAAAACTTCGCGTTTCCTTTGTGTCGCGTATTATTATTATTCGAAATGCTCCGAGTGTTTTTTTTTTTGTTTCATACATTTTTTTTTTATTATTATTTCTTTGCGCCAAAGTGAATACATTAAATGGAGTAGGTATATGTATATTGTACGGTATACATAACGCATAACGTGTACACTAGAAATGCGTGTATTATGATTTACGATCGGTCTTCATATAAATTAAAAACACTAGGAAATTAACATTAGATATATCGCCGTTGAAAAAAAATTCACATTCAAAGTGTAAAATTATACTTGTTGAAAATTTTTTAATCGTTTATATTTTACGTGCGATTCGATTGATTTATAGCCGTCGTCGGTATGCGACGGCACGACGCGACGCCTTATGAAATTAATCGCGGTAAACTCATTTTATACGGTATATATTTGTATTTTTTGTAAAAATTACCGTCTAGCTGTATGCGTGCACTGATTACAATACTGTGTTTAAGGTATGATTTAAAGTCGTAATAATATAATAATACTTTATGGCAATAGTTAATGATTGTCGGGACTAGAATTTCAAAGCGCCAGAACAGCGGTCGCCAACCTTTTCGAAGAAAGGATTTTCCAAAATTCAACCCCTAAGGGAGTTAAAGGGGTTGAAAACGAAGAACGTTATTTCTCCTTCATATCGGGCTAGATTTCGAGACGCAACGATCAACGAGTGCGTGGTAATTTGCATTTTATACACACATAAATATATTATGATGTCATCAAAAAACCCGACGATCTTTACCAAAATGTATTGATTTTGCAATATCATATTATTACATAACTTTTACCGATATTGCGTGCGTGCGATGAACAATAGAACTTTTTTCATTGGACGATCGAATACGATCGCTGGCAAATCCGTTGTCATTGGTCGATAAGCTCGTGACGTATACGATTAAAGCGAAAACCCGACGATCCTTACGCAAAACGTACGGATTTTGAAACGTCATATATTATTACATAACTTTTACCGATATTTCGTGCGCGCGCGCTCCATTCCTCTTTCAACCATAGAAGCCGACGCCACACAACAAGTCGGTTATTTTTTATACTTCAAAATTCACTAGAAATATATGGCAAAACAACGTTTGGCGGGTCAGCTATGATATATATATATATGGGTACGTACAATTTTTATTATAATCGCTGCACACTCATGTATTTTGCCCACTGCGAGAATATATATACAAACCTATACGAGTATGTGCGAAATTGTTTTGGTTTTTTTTTATAAAATCGCACCTACTACGCGCGAATTTCGTGATTTTACCATTGTCCGTCCGAGAAAGGTCTCTAAAGTCATCGAATCCGCTCGTTTTGTTTTTCTCCGCCAGAGATAATCCTTTGCCCTTCCTTCACGCGTATTCCAGAAGTCCATTAACATTCGACACAAACGCGTGCGCTCCGAATATTTGCGTATACCCGGTCGGATAATTTCCGTGTCCTTACTAGAAATATATATTGCTAAACAGCGTTTGCGCGGGTCAGCTAGTAATTTATAAATGACGTATTGAGCCGGCGCGAATATACGTCGCAATGCTGTTATCTATATATATAAAAATGGAGACAAAAAATTGGAAATTGAATCAGTTGAGAACGGCTGGGCCGATTTGGCTCAAATTTTTTTTAAATGATAGAGAATGTCGGGGAGCGGGTTTATAGCATAAATTATGGAGAAAATTAACCCTAAGGGGGTTAAAAGGGGTAAAAATGGAAAAAATCCTGAGTCAATGGAGCTTTGTGGTATTAAATATTGTCAATATAGTTTCATTTAATATAGCAGAGGCCTCATGGGAAAGGATTTTTCGAAATTCGACCCCTAAGGGGGTTAAAAGGGGTAAAAAGGGTGAAACTAGAAAAATTCGCCTGGCTGGAACTGCTGGAGCTTTGAGTATGAAATTTGGGCAGCAGTTTCGTTTTATATAGTGGAGACCCCATTGGAAAGGATTTTTCGAAATTCGACACCTACCGGAGTTAAAAGGGGTAAAAGGGGTAAAAATGAAAAAAAAACTGATAAAATAAAAAGTTATACTGCACACGGGCGAAGCCGGGTTATTCAGCTAGTAATAATATAATTTTTTACGAGTGTATTGTACACGACCAGTAGCTATTGATGATTATACTATTTCGATAATAAACGCGGCGATTTCGAAATTATTTCCGCAGTAAAGTGGCGGCGGCGGCGGCGGCGTCGTGATGATTTAAAATCGACGCAATTTTTATTTTTTTATTTTTCCGTTTTCGCGCGCGGATTTATTATTCGAACGGGAACGGGAAATTTAACGTCGTACCCAAACAATGCGCTCGAACACCATAAAAACGTTTAATAACCCACTTTAAAAAGGCATTAAAAGTCAACACATTTAAATATCTTTTTCTACAAAGGGTTCGGATTTTATTTCATAATTTTTTAAGCCATCAAATGAAAATTAACATTAAATCGAGAATAATCGGTTCGCGACGTGAAATAATTCGACTAGGTTTTAATCGCAACGTACGTATGCCACGTGTTCCACATAAAGAAAAGGGAGAAAAATAAAGAGAACTGTTTTCGCGGCGACGACGTGCACGCTCCACGATCTGCAGGCCGACAAATGCGATATTATACGATTTCGAACTTTTATTCGTAATAATGGACTTTCTAACAAAGCCGACGAAACACGATAAATAACGCGAAAACCATCGAATTCCTAGCACTATCCAACGTGATTATTTTTTACACGTCATAGTTTTTCCCTTCGTGAAATGACTATTTTTTATTTCTTCAAACGTTTCTCGACTATAATATCATATTGTTTTACACGCTTTGAAATCTTTGAAACGTAAATAATAATAAATTTGTCATAATCTATCGTAATATATAACTCGGAATAAAGTCTCGCGTTTACATTCTAGTACTTGTGTCTTTAATTACTTTATAAATAATAGATAAATAATCATATAGTTACATAGTAAATTTATGATAATTATTAGGATTTATTATTAGGGTACCAACTAGTAAAATCGATTGAATCATTGCATTAAAAAATAATAATTTTTCTCATGAATATATTAATATTGTATTGATTTCGCAGAATAGTATATTTTGAATAAAATATGTATTAATAGATTTTTTTTTAAAACTTTAATAAAATTATCAATAAGGCAATGAAGTTTAATTTGTATTATATTGAAAACAATTTAATCTTCTGCCTTAAACGTCACTGCATTTTACAATAAGGTTTTGCTTTAAATTTTCTAGTTCAAAGGATCTTTGATTCGGTGCCAATACGTTTTTATATTTGATTGAATTTGAATTCGACTCGTTTCCATTGGTTTCATTAGATATGGAGATATTATTTTTCGGGGACTTTCGTTTTTTGTACGAGATTATCTATAATAAATTTTGAATATATTCATAGAAATAGGTGAAATGGAAATCAACATAACATGAGGGATTCCACATTAGGAATGTTTTTTCTGACACTGTTTGACGCGTTTTCCAATGAGATGTAAATAATAAATACTACGTATTTCGTTTCAAAACGATTGCAATAATTATCGCACGGTTTGACAATTATTATAAAACAATAACCATATTTCATTTTCCGCGGAAGAGTCTCGAGTTTTATAGTGCCTACCCGCGTTAACAAAGTCCTATCTAAAACAAAAACGTTATTAAAACGTCAAACGGCGTCCTAGGTTTTCAAAAAGAAATTTTGCATTCAAAATTATTTATCACGCGATATTCATCGCGAAGAGCGCTTTAGAAATATTGCTTCTGAGTTTTTCCTTCGACGTTATTGTCAACACAACACGACGTTTGTAATCAAACGATTCGATCGAGAAAAGTAATACGTCCATACACAATATTATTACTATTAATACTCACTTTGTATAGTCATAATGTACTTTTACGTATATAATAGCGTGCGCGAGCACGTGAAACCGTTGACCATACCCACTTGTCGTTTTTCAATGTATTTCATCGTTTCGATTCGAGCGCGTTTATTGTGTTCGCCCGTTGTATAGTGTGCGTCTCGTAAACGCGTATTTAATTTTCGAATGACTTAACTGTATTTAGTTTGAAAAGTACGCGAAGATTTCTATTCTCAGCGTTACTCTACGCGTGTCCTGCCCGCGTTTGGGCGTTAAACTCGCAAACGTAACGCGTTCGAGTTTTACGGGAGTTTTTTTTGTTCTAAAATCTATTTTGCGAGTAGAATTCAAGACGAATTTATAATAATTTAGATTTACATTTATTTTACACGAGTAATATTACTGTATTTATTCTCTCATCACGTCGATGTCGCGTAGTGTTTAAACGACGAAAATATTTTCTCGCACTTATTTATAAAAAATGTATGAACAATGATATTTTCCTAGGATTTTCGCCCAATAAACTAATAAAACGCCGCACACTCGCTATAATCTAACCGAGGCCGAGTGAAATTATTTATATTTTTTATTTTTATTTCAATAAAATCGAAGGATAAGTCCGAATCGTCTAAGTGTAGTACAATAACTGTATAATCGCGATGCACGTCAATTCAAATTTGACACCATAATTTAATTCTTGAAGTTCGATTAATTTCGATTTCGGTAGCTAATCGTTTGTAACGTTTTAACAAAATGGAAAAAATAGGTTATATCACGCAATATTACAGATCACAGTAGTTGTTATCGTGTATGAGATTCGAGTATTACGCACGGATATAAACATTTTTACGATTTTAGATTTTCGTTAAAAGCTGTCCTCGTCGCGTCAATGAAATACGTGATTTTTGTTTTACCAGTTTTATTTATAAGGTTACACATTTTTCACCGTGTATTACTCGGAATTACTTTGGAAGTTATACTTTCTCCTCCGCGAACCGTCTCGTACTCATTCGACTTGCGGCAAAACAGACACTTTAATCTGAAAACATGGACGACATTCTGTCAACCGTTTTTGAGTTGGAATATTAATTTTAACGAAATCGGATATTTCAATGATTTTAGAAAATAAAGGCCGATCCCCTCGGCCTCGTTCGTTCAGAATCCTTTTTCCTGAGTAATTGCATTCAAATTTAAAAGATCAATTCACAAATCAATATCAATAGCCCGTCATCTTATCCTAGTATTGAATCGGTTTTTTTTTTTTTTAATTTGGGTAGTTATATAATTAATAGTTTATTAACTTAACCGAGTGATCCAAACGCAGTTCGATAAAGTTCAGAAAAAATGAGAGTTTTGATTCCTCAAAGTCGTGCTGCTGCGGATCCGGCATTCGAATATTACGCGGCCAACAGAATTGGAAAACCGATCGGTTTTGCGAATCGAGTCGCACAATCCACATGTCAGCTGCGTACGTTTCGCATGACAGTATACCTACCTATACATAGACGCGTTGTCATATTAATATAATGCATACATCGCAACGGAATTATTATTATTATTATCATTATCGCCGTGTCGGTTGACAGCAGCGCCAGCAGCAGCAGCAGCAGCAGCAGCAGCAGCTGATGACGAAACGTTTTTCGACTCGAAATCCGCGCAGGCTAAACTACGCGTTGTCGATGTCATATAGCTATTATAATAATTATTATTATCGCAATGATAATAATTGTAATTGACACGTCGGTTTAACCGAAATACGATCAATCAAACGCACGGCAGTACTGCAGAAGTCGCATAACGATTCGTCGCTCAGTCATAAGCGCGAATTTGAATAAAAACGTTAAACGGGTTAGGCAGGTAGGTAGGTAGTTTCTCAAGAAGTTTACTCACTCGAAATGTTTGCACGTCAAATAAATACGCCAAGGCGTTACTAGAAAAATATTTATCAAATATTTGTACTCTAATATTTATACCGATTACAATTTACAAATTATTAACGTGTAAAAGACTTTAAACGGACGTTTAAATAATTAATTTGTCGATCGGTTTTAATTGACATACTATGTTGACAAATACTTCGTGCGTACCATTTATGAAATACGATTTGATTTATATTTGTTTTTTTTTATTATAAAATGTCAGTCGTTTCGACAATTACAACGTCTAAAACTATTTTACATTTTCGTAAAGATCTCGAGCACACGGAGGATGATTTTTTTTGAGTATTTACTAAAATATTAAAATACAAATATTAATATCTTTATCGTAACGATAGTTGTACCAAAAGGTTTATTTTGTTTTTGACAAACGTTCGAGGTGAACTATATATGTTATTAGATTGCTTATGTACGATTTTAGATCCGTATCCGGATTATATCGATTGTTCCGTTCTCATCTCGGCGCGTTTGAGTGGCGATAGAATGTCGATTTATTATCTCTCCGATTATCTTTCGCGCGCGGATAATGCGTTTTCGTTTTGTTTTTTCAGCACTCGCGTGCGACCGTTCGTTCGTTTTCTCGTCGCGACGCGATAATTTTATATACGAGATGCCTAATGCGTTATGATAATATGCCGTGGACGCCGCACGTCTACTAAACGCTGCAGCGATACCGTTGTGTTTTCACGGTCGGCTTAGTTTTTTACGTAATTGAAAAACGGATTCCTATTTGAAAACACGACCGACGCGCGACGGGCGAAAACAAAGTTAAAAAATGCAGACTAGAAACGTCACCGTTACGGCCAGACGACCCGAACGTGACCACAGCGGCGGCGCGACGGGTCACAAACGCGCTACTCATACGCGAATGCAGTCGTACGAATAGTTTGATCGATACGTCGAAGAACATAATATCAATTGAAAAGTTTTTTATTTTTTCGGGCGAGTTGCAAACGTGGCGAGGCACGAATGTGCTCATGTATGAGTACACACGATACACAGTGCTGATGCCGAGGGTAACGACGGAGTACGTCGACGGAAAAACAAAACATACAAGTGTCGGCACGTTTATTTTCAAGTAAAAGTATTGTACTCCTCAGAAGTCGACGCGTATGAACATCGAATTCTGCGCACTTCGTTTCATAATTCGTTTTAAAATAGAATACATTTGACGTCGTCGCTGCAATAATGATTTCTTTCGAAAGAGTCGAGTCCTACAACGCATCAATGTCGATGGAAAAATAAAAAAAATATAAACGTCTAAATAAATCAAACACGAGGTAGAGAAATTACAACATGTTTATTTATCAACACGGACTGTGCCAACCCAAATACAGCGGTGACTTTAATAAAAATTATAAATAATGAAAAGATGAACTTTTTTTAGCAATTCAATTCACGTCCGTTCGAAGTGTTTTTCCTCGTGAGCTTACCTGGACTTATTAAAGCAGATTTTTCAATTTTTCGCGAAAATGTCTACCCATCAATAATACTGCAGAGTAACGCATTATATACGACTTTTCTACGATTTTCCAATATTTTTTTACCGACAACGAATCCGGTCAGAAATGCGATTCAAAAGGCGTGTGACGAATTTCGTGTGTTTTCATTGCGCGACGTTATATTTTCGAGTTATTACAGGTAGTTGTCCCGCATATTCTCGTACTAATTAAACTATTCGCCACCGCGACGGGGAAAAACGACATCCAACGTATATATAGGTACTATATTATTATGTACATTATACTACGCGTACGTTCAAAGTTGCGACTGTTTAATACGGTCGGGAGGCGAGTAATTTAACGGAATGAACTCAAAACGGCAACCGGGATAAATTGGCGCGCGCGTCGCGCGAGTTTCCGTGTGTTATAGCTTATTCGCGTCTTGTATTTAGTGCGCGGAATTTTCCGAACGCGCAGGCGCCCGCACGCACACGCACGCTCGTCGGGGCACTCGCGGGATTTGGAACTTTGCGAACTTTCTTTGCGGGTTTCGCATTCGTATACATGTATACGTGTATATACCCTTCCATCAATTACACGCGACGAATTCTAATTGCCTTTTTCTTAATCACGAAACAAATCTCGAAACAAAACTGCTAATGTCTAAAGCCGATTGTGTTTTCCGCTCGGCAGACACCCCACACGGGGCCGACGCCTGACAATACGTCACTACGGCTTCGCCCGATTGCAGTTTCAATTACGCGACAGTTCTACAGACACTGTGTGTGTGTGTGTGTGTGTGTGTACGCATCACGTATTATTGCATCGCGTTAGTAAGGATCGTCATACAATCGATCGAACGGTCTGGTCGGAAAGCTGTCCAGTCGATTTTCGTGGGGTTTTTCTTCTCGTCCGTGTATAGTCGGTATTTCCGTTTTCGATTCCAAGTGGAACAAAGGATCCTCTTTTTAGTGGCCAGCATTTCGAGACGAACTACCGGTTTTTAACATCGACTAAGGACGCGTCAACTGTTATTGATACACTACCCTTATACTATGTTGTCGAATATCATTTAATATCGAGTGGGATTGTATGTGTTTTTATTTATCGGATATCGACAGAAAGTACGTTTTTTAATTATTTCCTCGAGTATGTAATTTTTGGATTTTCCGAGTTTGATCGGGGACTTGGCCCGATCGGAAATGAAATCCAAACACCTACGTATATTTGGTATGATGTTTGTGTCGTACAAAAACTAGTGGCGATTTTCATGTGATATTAACGCGTGTGCGCGCGCGCGCGCGTTGTTTTAATATAAGGACACGACCGCCACCGACGACGGCGCGACTGTCTGAAGGTTTGAGATGCCGTTATTGTTTGTTAAAAAACGAGATCGAACAGAAGAAACATTACACCGCACGACAACACAACAATTAAGTATTTAAACGCTTCATTACAAACGCGTTAATATCACAAAATAATAATATAATGTTTTTCGAGTAGTGGATCTCGTATTATGTAATGGATACTGTTTACAGCAGTGCATTTGTCGGGTTGAATAGTGTTTTTTTTTTTAAAATTTTTTTATTGCTTTTTCCATTCAAATGAAAGCCGTCACTTAAAACCGCTTTCACGGTTTGTTGATTTTCAAACAAATGGATAACTCTATTTCGTTGACACATGATACAATTCACAAATTAAGGGGCAACGAATTGTTGAAAAAAAAAAAAAAAAATCGAACGTCGAACCTAATGGTTTTTACTTCCTAAAATAATATAATAAAGCACCGATTACACCACTCGATACGTAATTATTATATGTTTTATAATTTATTTGTTATTTTATGAATATTTATAATCTGTGCACAATAGGCAAATGTGATATTTTATCATTTAACTAAAAACGCACTCGATCGGTTTAGTTTAAATACGATTCGGATCGAATAAAAATAATAATATACCTACACACGAACAGTACTTTTTACGAATTCACAGTTAAGTCTCGGAGAAAAAAAAGTACGCAATAATTCTATTTCCCCGTTTGCGATCGTCTACGATAATCACAAAAAACACTAATTCAAAACGTCTACGTCATACGGTAGGAATTTTATTTAATGAATTAAAAATAATTCAATTCATCGTTTGCGCTATGACCTAACTTTTTACTATACGAACATAATATGTTATATTTCCGTAATAATTCTCAGCAATAATTTTTCTTCTCGATTTATTTGTACAGACTACTCGGAACAGTCGGAACTCTCGTGCTCGGTTGAGAAAATCATTGATTCGAACACTTTTCCTAACAATATTATATACTCGTACAAGTAATGAATTTACACTAACTTTTAAAACTATATATTGATCATAATAACAATCGCAAGCGTTTTCCTCGCGAAAGCTTAACGCGCGATGGCATAAATTCTCAGTATTCCAAACCGGCCGTCTAACACGTTTTTTATTTATAATAATAACTGTCGAGTAGTACCTGCTCGACGTTTGTTTTCTTATCCGCGAGATATAAAATCTAAGAACGAGTTGCGATCTCGACGACGGCCAGACCGTATTAAAAAAAAAACGAAAAAACATATAATTATTATTTCTCGAGAATTACGTCTTCCGCGACGTAGGTTATTATGATGTAACTCGCCCACGCTTGATAATATTATCGATTAGACGAGTTTCTTTTGTTCTCGCGTTGTTTTTAACACGCGGTACAAACGCGATACGTTTGAAATTTTAAAAAAAAGTCATCGACGAATTGTCACCATGTGGCGCAGCACAGTATACGGCGGTCTATCGCTCAGTGTTTAAATCGTGTGATATGTATTTTTTAAGTTTTTTTATCGGCCGAGTTAGCTAGAGATCCGGGTGAGAGTGAAAGCACACGTGACGCCACCACCCTCCGTCATATTTCTATAGATATAACGATAATTATAATATGATAATCACGCGGTATACAATGTACGATCGACGGGAAAAACAGCCGCCGCCGCCGCGCGCCGGCGGCGGCGTACTCGCCACTACGGTGTGACGTCCGAAAAATCGAAAGGCGACGTTTGACCGTGATTTATGATGTCCTTTGTCGGTATAAATTATTTTTATTATCCGTATTATATAATCGCGCGCGCGCGTGTGTGTTTTTCCTGGTATTTTAGAAATCTCATAACAACTCTTTTGTAAGGTTTTACTTTTTTTCCACGCCGCGGCTGCTCACTCGTTATTGTACATATCATATCGTAGCAGACGATTATTATTATTATATTATGTTCATATATACGTATATGAGTGTTATTACGGTCTTCGTTATGCAGCGCTTAACTCGGTTGACATAACTTTTTTATGAACTTTTTTATAGGCGCACGTGCGTGATGTGTGACGTCGGTGGTCGATTTCAAATTCGAAAGACCGATTCACCAACACTAATCACACATCACACACATGTATCTCTCGTCCGAGTCTTGTATTTTACCCTTTTTTTTTTTTTTTACTCGATTCCAATGCATCGAATCGCCGCGTAACGCGTTCGGGGACGTGACGACGCGACGTGGGTAGCACTAGATCAGGAACCTTTTCGTAGGAAAGAGCCATTTTTTAAAAAAAAAAAGTTACCAAACCACGATGCCCAGAGAGGAGCCGTACGAGCAACCTTTATAATACGTCTTAAATTTAGAGAATTTTAGAAAAACTTAATTTCATTAATTCATTATTATTATGATTATTGTTTATCCAAATATAATATTTTTTAATCGAATACAATAACACACAAAAAAACTCATTTACTTAATATTAGTGGGATTTTTCACACTGAATTTTTCGATATTATCGATGAATTTTCCAAAGAGCCGCAGGTTCCCGATCCCTGCGCACTAGAACATACATAGTTTTATAATAATAATAATTCGTAATTATTCGCGATGTTTTATATTACGATATTTATTACCTGTCCACTGTTTTGCCCGAAAGTATTATCCTTTAAATGTATATTTAGTATCATACGACGCGCGCGCGCGTATATCATCATCAATCACGGTACAGTAAATAATAATACGAGTATATTATATGTAACACATCGCACTAGTGAGCCGCTGTAGCTTTTCGACCGCTGTTGCGGGTTATTAATTAATTAGTTTTTAATTGACACGGTACGCGGGTACGAGGCGAGAATACGCGATCGATTCACCGGCGAATCAATGTGCTATCGGTTATCGGCGCCGCCGCGGTCGCAAGTCTTTAGGAAAAAACGCACACTTTCTATACCGTAGCGATCGCGACGGACGGCTCTGACCGTTATCCGACGTATCCGAGTGTTGTGTTCGCGGTGATTGACTTTTGTCGGGCTCACGAAAGTTATAACAACGCACGCGCACATAACGGTATATTATAACGTACGATCCGCAAAAGGTCAATAAATGTTTTCGCGCGATCGATGTAATAGTTAAATATATTCGCATGACGCAGACGGAGAGTTCGACACTCGCGTTCGACTCGATCGGTCAATCGAATTACGGTAGAATTGTATATTATAGTTTGGGTTCATTGTCGACGATTAATTTAATAAATAATACGGTCGCGGTGAAAACAGCCACCATACAGCAGTCGCAGGAGTCCTAACCTCGCCTTATATCGTCGTGCTATACATTTGAATACGTTAACTATCATACTCGACCGGCCGACATGGCAAACCGACATGACACGACGGTTTTCGTCTACGATAAAAAGTGTCGGCTGTAAAATATCATTTCCGCTTGTGTTCGTCTTTGTAAAAGCGTGTCCAAGTGTAACTTTTTTTTACCTCAAACTTATCATAATAATAATATAGGGTGCAAAGGAATAAAAACGGTATCGTCAAAATAAAATTCTTTAATTCGTCGGCGATTCAAAGATTTAAATCCGCGCTACATTATGAATTACGATAGTCGTAATTCAGCCTGTAATTTAACGTAGTCCTGAAATAATATTTGTTTAAATTGTATAAGAAAAATACATTTACTTATTTGTACTCGTATATAAAAGATCTAAAACGGGTTTCAAACCATTCCATAACTAAACTTAACCGTTCTCGAGTGGTCGGGGGCTAGATCCTGCCAAACTTTTCCTCGAGTTACGCTCACGCGGTTATATAGTCATAGATTTGATATTTTTCAAAATATTTTTATAAAACGTCACCGATTTCGAACACAGATAATTTCACAGAAATTATTTGAAATACTATTTCGAGCAATTTGTTTACAATCGTATAATTAAAATACTGAAAAATATCTGAAATGTATTCGTATGTTTTTGCTCGAATACTTTACAACGCCGCCGGTGTCGACCGATAAAGAATTTCAAAAGTACAACAATGATACGTATGTCGTGTGATTTTTTTTTCCACTACCCAATCTAACAATCTGAACGTTTCGTCGGCAAAAATCAAACAGTTTTCATATTTCGAAAACGTTTGGTGTTAAACCGGAGAATAATACATATATAAATATAAATAAAAAATGACCGACGACGTTCCAGTATCGTTGAAACATTCTGGATGTAAATCGAGTACTATTTCCATTAACTACTGGCAATTAATTCTACGAAAACAAATTAAACGTGTCAAAGTTACCGTCGTCGTTTAGCTTCGTTACCATAAAAACGAATACGAAGTATTCGAATTTTTTTTCTTCGTCGAACCGTATTATAGTGTTTAGTAGTCGACTTGTTAGGTTATTTAAGTTTCACGCATTAATTGAAAAAAAAAAAAAAAAAAAAACCGAATCGATTTGTTTGAATAAAAAGTCCGCTTTAAGCTAATATTTTCGTATTTTACACCTCGTCAGCGCAAGTTTTACGACTCGAAATTAACGCGTACATTTCACAAAGCAGGTATTCGGGGAAATACTTGGAAATACACCGCGTGCACAAATATTAAATAATAACGGAACTAATTGAGGAATGTTATTTTGCATCGATTCGTTAATAACAATTAATAGGCGCATAAAAGGCATACCTCAGGTGGTTATGATTGAATGCAATCCCCAACGATTTAAAATTTAATTTAATTTGTAAACGATATAATAGTAATAACGCGAATTGGAAATCTTTAAAATTGTTAGTTATAACGATAGCGGCTAGTCTCGTGATTATGTGACGGGGAATTTCTCGACAAGTCATTAACATAAACACATTGCGCTATTTACAGTTTTACTATTTTATAAGCAAAACATACAACGTTTGAGTCTACGTTTGCGTCTCAGCGAGTTCATAGTTCATCAGAGTTTAGTCTTTTTAGGAAATTTTATTTTTAAAACTCAGAAGCGTATACATACGAGCGCTTGTCGGTATTCTGAGTTTACTACGACGACGACGACGACGACGCTTTGATCACTATAATGTATTCATTATTCAACGAGGTTACCGATTCATACAACTATTAACTTTTCAATTATTATTTAAGATCAAATTGAATTAGGTAGAAGTGTATTCGTACGAATAAGCGTGAACACTGCAGCAGAACAAAATAATCTTCTAAAATCGAATTTTCGAACAATTCCGAACAGTTGAAATTAGTCGAACGAAAACGAGAAAAATATTCACACGCGAAAAAAAAATAAATTTAATAATCTGTTTCGAGTCTTATCGACGAATCGAAAATAGTTGAACATACACCGGTTAACCGTAGTAAACACACGTCGTAAACATGTTTGAAATTTCTTTTAATATTCTTTTGATATTCTTTTAATATCAAATAATCGCGGCGCGTGAAGAGTCTCAAAACGTCCGGACGAAAAGTTCCATAAAGTCGTCAATACTTTCCGAAAAATCGAACGATCATAGAATCTCACCGTATCAAGAAAACGCGTCATCGATTTTTAAACGGTATTTATACAGCTGTGATAAAAACCGAAAATTCCACCGAAAAAAAAAAAGAACAATTTTTCGCAATAATATTAAACATCCGAGGAGGTTATAAACAGCAAACATCGCTCGTCGTAGTAGTACGTTTTTACGAACGCGAGTTTATAATATGCGTTGTCTTATATTATTATTATTATCAACGTCGTACATCAACCGAACGATATTGTGTTTGTTTTTTTTTTTTCATTTTCACTGCGCTCTTTCACACCTACCAGTCGTCTGCGTCGTCGTCGTCCCTACCGTGGAAAATATGAAAAAAAAAAAACGCCACGTCGGCATTCGACCGGGGCAAATGCGCCACAGTGTCCTATATGCGCGTATACGTGTTATTTTATATAGCAGCTAGCTATACGATTTATGAAGTCGCGGGGGCACGTCGGCCGCGAGGAGAGCACACGATATTACTATTATTATTAAAAATTCTGGCGGTATATAATGTTTGTGCAACCAATTTATCATTGTTTTATTATGTATACGCGTGTTGTATTGTACGACGCGGCGTGTGTGTGTGTGTGTGTGTGTGTGTTGCCCCGCGTACAGGGCGGTATATTATTATTGTAATTTATTTGCGGTTTTTGATGTATATTTATATAAGTCTTCGGAGCTGCCTGCCGCGGTAATAGTAATACTAATCCGTTAAATCTTTAACCTGCTGCTGAAAAACCGCGCGCAAAACGTTTCGCCGTGACGTACAGCGGCGGTGTGCGTTGGCGAGAAAGATTTCAAAATTTCGGATTACAAAAAAATAACCCCCCCCCCCCCCCCCCGATTTGTCGTCGAACGTAGTAGGCGTTATTTAAAATATCGTTACGACGCGGTTATTGTGACGGCACTGCTGTAACGACGTCGCGCGTCGTACGTTTGTCGAACAATCGAAAAACTAACGATTCTGTACTTTCGTCGGTAGTAAAAGTGAATATTTTTAAATATTTAGAAATTATAAATCAATACGCTTAACGTTTTTTTCTCACAGTGTACCTTTTTAAAACATATATATTAGAATATTAAAACCATCATATACTACGTATATTAACTTTTATTATTAATAATGACGATCAGCTAATTATTTTAAACTGTCTTTATCGGTGGTGGTCGCTGCAGGTGATGTCCGTTTTATTATTATGGAAAAAAAAAAAAAACTATCTAGAACCGATTTCATTATAATATATGCACGACTCCTCGGCGTGGATGATTGCTTATGCGTTTTGATAGAATAATTATAGTACGTTAAATGGATTTAGAAAAAAATAGAAAAAAACGCGTCGCTTCCAGACGTGTACGAGTAACTAACGACCAACACGCTATTATAGACAACTATCACTAATCATATTAATGTTAAGCGACGGACACCCTACTTTTCTACGACAAAACCATCAATGATTCAAGTCGATTACGTGTCCTTTCTTTATGACTCATCGGTGTAAAAACAGCAATGACTTCTACTATGTATGTGGAAGCGCCGAATGTCAACGCTATGTGATGGTCACGTCATTTTACGAAAATAATTTCGATTCCGTTTTTTTTTTCGCCCGTAGCTTTTGATTGACCGCTCACGGCCGTCGCGATTAGACGCGATGCGAATTCGTGCAGTCTACTTTTGAAATCACTCGAGTGATAATATTATTATAAGCCGATAAAAAATTATTTTCGCGCCGCGACGTTTTTAGACTTTTATTCTAAGTAATTACCGATGATTAAACGTTACTCTCAAAGATAAGGTACGATATTTATGACAGATTTAAAATTAAAATAAAAAAAAAAAAAACAAATTAAAAACACGGGGATTTCTAATTACGTTTTAAAGATATAGCGACTTGTTTTTTTCTTTCTTTCTTTTTTTTTTTTTTTACCAATCCCAAGAACGATTATAATCGGGAGGGAATTTTTATATCATATTCTCGGCGAGAGAGTGTAGCGAATGATGTAAAAATATACGTAAATTAGTGAAATGTCAAAACAACCACCTGGGTACTGTGGTCGCAGAACTTTAACCATATCTCATCCTCTGCAAAGTACTAAAACGAAACAATATAAAAAGCATATATTTTAATAGATACGAAAAAAAAAAAGAAGAAGAAAGTTTCGAGTTGTAATAAGTTTGGCAGTATATATACTTATATAATATATATAATATAAATACATTTTTTTCCTTTGCAATATACCTATACGAAAAGCGGTGTTTAATTTATATCACGATACAGGGTGTCCCGTCATCTTCCGTTTGTCACCGAAAACGACTTTTTTCCTAATATTATATTTAAAAACCGATAGTTTCACAATACTATGATGACGTGTTCTTACAAGTCTGTACACTTTTTTTTTTTGTTTTGAAGTATTTAAACTCGAAATACTAATAAAAATCGTTACTCTTGAATTCTTTAAGAATATGAAGCAGCTAGTCGATGTGAGAACCCGAATTGAAAAAAAAAACACGCAGTTATGGATGAGTGAAATTATTTAAATAAAATGTCTAGTTTTTCACTGACCGAATTGTTTTATTAATTGATATCGAAATGGAAATGGTTTTTTTTTACGATGTGGATGATTTTCAATAAATCGTTACTGGTACTCAACGGTCAATTTTTCCAAACACATTTTAAAATTCAAAAAAACTTGGTCTACGAATGTCTTATGTGAAATCACAATTAAAAAAAAATTATATTTTAGTGTAAGTATTTGATATTATAATAGTATTATGTAATGTTCTAATATCAAAAATATTTCGAATATTATACAAGTGAAGAAGTACTCGGAAAAATATTGCAAAATAGAACACTTCAAGAATGCGTGTTAAAAAGATCAGATTTGAAAAATATTATTTTGGAAAAATGTTTTCGACGGACACTAGCTACACGCGATCGCGTCATCCTGTATCGATCGCGCGAGGAAGCTAAAAAGTGGCGTTTAATAAAAACACACCGCGGTAATAATAATAGTAATAAAAAATACATTTTAGTATTTTCTCCGGAAGACGAAGCGCGTGTTTTTATACTTTTTTCTTCTACTCGAGTCCGCCGCGTACGACTCTCCAAAGTAATAATACAATATTATCACACAACCTAATTGTATACGTCTCACTAAGCAGTCGACAGCGAACGACTATCTACGTTGTTTTCCCGAGGGCGTAGTCACGGGAGACGAGACGGGGAGAACAGATCCTTCACAGACCTTTTTTTCTTCTTTATGTTAAGCGTCATAGGAGGTGATATCTCAATATACCCACTTGGAAATCGAAAAAACCATTTCGTTTTATTGCGTTTTTACGAATTACAATATCCCCGTGTATTATTTGTAAAACAATTTTTGTTGCGAGATTGAACTGTTCGTTGACTTTCGGCCAATCGGAATTTACGATAATACGTAATACGGTGCGGGTGACGAGGAAAATCAAAAAAAAAAAAACCTTTCAACTGGTCGCCGTTTAACTATTCATAAAAACATCTCGACATGTACTCGTACGCGACAGTCTTAGAAAAACCGAGTGAATTATAATTTTCTCGGAGGAACCTAACCGTATTGCCGAACATTGTTTGTATTCGCCACACATTCGCAGTCGTAGGAAATTGTACGGGAAACGTTCGGAACTACTTGCGAACTCTTGGCCACGACGACGTCCGAAAGCACGGCGCGGCTAAGGTCTGGTAAACGCTCTATTACCTATTACGTTTATATAATATGTTGATTTCGTTAATCGAACCGACGGAAAAATAACGTGTCAAGCGAGCGCGAGAGTCGTCGACGACCTGTTACTAATTTTAACGAATGTGTGGATAGAACTAAAAACAAAAAGATCCAACCATTTATAAAATCATATACACTTCTCCTGAGCTGACACACGCAGTATCTACTAAATTCAAAAAATCTGGTAATAGAAGCATGGCTAAGTTGTTAAAAGAAGCAAAAACCACTCCGACTAGAGCGAATAAAATTTTAAAAACTTATAAAAATTAACGTAATTTTAGTTTTTATTAATTTAGATACACAGAAAAGTATGTAACTAAGATAACATTTTATCAAAAATATGTTACAAAAATACAATACCTGCTGTAACTTCATCAATTTTTACTCAATTTGAATAATTTTTTTTTTAAACGAAATAGAAAAATAAGGAAAATGAAATGAGTGTTTCAAATTTTTCAAAAATGAAATTCAATAAAAAATGTTTTATTTCAAATTGAGCTTTTTACACAGATTATTTTAAAAAAAACCGCATTTAAAAATATTAAATTAACGGGGGAGATATTAATTTATGTAAGCTAATTTACGTTTCAGACCACTGTGCGCCGGCTCGGGGACTGTGTCGGGTGACGTCCTCTCGGTCGGTCGACGAGTGTCGTGCGCGGCGACCGAGGACGTGGAAGGTTATTCTAAAAAAACATTCTTATCGTATTTCAAGTCGTAGTTAATTGTTCGTTCGTTTGTCATCATTAGCACGACAACACCTGTGACATTGTTCAACATGATTGCTCGATCGCCACACGTATACGAATGGTCAATGATCGCGTTTACTCGTGTGTATAGATATTATTCGAATCGATTTCAAAACGAATACAATCGAGTGCGTTCGATCACCTGTTCGAACACGACGGACCCGTTGTATTAATCGAATCCTTTGTCCCTTTCCTTCGGACGAAACCGCCACGTCGTAGTACACTCGTCTTATATAAACGCGGACGAGTCGTATGTATACGCAAATTCTTAAACTCTCGAAATACGGTATTCGTTACAAAACGATAACAATACTAGTATACATATATATATCGTACACGAGTCGAATCAACAGCAGCCGATAGGCGTACGGGCCGCAAAAGACGGAGACCGAACTTTCTGCTCTTCACCGCCGGCGTCGTCGTCGGTTTGCGAGAGCACTTTCGTTACGTAACGTCGGCGACAAACACAAACGAAACCGAAATTACGATTGATATATTATTATTACGGTAGCGGCGGCGACGGCGGAGGCGCGCGTGCACTCATCGCAAGTCACGGGTTAGGTAAGAAAGGAAGAAAGAAATGGAAAAAAAACCGAGTACAAAAACGCGTTAAAAACAGAGAGAATGAAAAAGTCGAAAGTCCGCGTCGTAATCAGTAAAGCATTCATCGAAACGCGCATACAATTTTTAATATACGTATTATTATTATTGTACACCGCGAAGACGGGCGCACACTAATTTGTTACGTCGAACTGGCGGCGACAGGAATGTCGCGGAGAGAGGGAGAGAGGACCGCGTGCCGCTGCCGCCGAGTCAAGGTCAGAGTAACTTTCATATTTTCTTCTTCGCTGGTTTTTTTTTTTTTTTTTCGGCACTATAAAACACGACGACTGACCGTGAAATCGACTCGTAATGCGACTCACATCCTAGTACCTATAATAATGTTATATCGTCGTCGCCGTTTCGTATTATTATTCTTCAACGACGGTTTAAATTTCATTTCCACAGACTTCTACACGAATTATAAAAACAACTGTCCACCAGTCAGCCCTGAAAGCTTTGAATTGGTTTTTTTCTGCTTGACAAACACACGAAGAAGTCTATTAAAACGTTACAGTATTTCAACATGCGCCGTTTGGCTTGAAAGCGTAATTTTTTATTTATTTATTGTGGGGAGATGCTAACCTGTGCCACACACACACACACACACACACATATATTGTCCCAAAATAATATAATATAATATAATCAGTGACGAATTCGGGGGTAAGACGCAGCAACTTAACTGAATTTTCACAGTAAATAATGTTCGATAAATATTTTTACATTAGTTTGTCGATATTCCAAACTGTGTTAAATTAGTTTTACCTTTTTTTTTTTTCTAATCCGTATAATAATTATCACAAAAACTCGGTTCGTCGTCAGTGATGATGAAATGGATGTGTTCAAAGTCTAAAAATAAACAAACATAATGAAAACGGTTGCTATTTTCCGGCAAGATTGTGGTTCATAGGAGTCGCGTTAAAATGGCAAACAAACAAACAGAACGAATCCGGTCATTGTTGTCACTTCGCCTACTTCTTGGCGAGACAATCGGAAATCGATTCTCTAGTCGATCTTTGTCGTTTCAGTCTTGTTCGAATCGCCGCCGCCGCGCCGTCGTCCGAAATATTTCAACCGATTGATTTTTTGTATTCGAAGTCAAACACCCAAAGTAGATCGTCATTTTGAAGAATCCAATTGTGATACGGCGTAAAACAGATAACGCGACATTTCTAATTATTAAATTGTAGTCTTCGTGCGCGATCGTGAATATAACGTCGCAAATAGCTACAATATCACATTTCTGGTAATAATAACAACAAAAAAACACAAATCGACAAAAACCACAGGTAGATAGTCGTAATTTGCAGATAAATTTCATAAGCTCTGTAGGGTATGGGCGGAGGAGTGACTGCCATGTCACGCGTGTGTTTTCTTCGGTCCGACCGAAAAAAAAAAAAAAAATGATATATTATGAAAAAATCGACTCGTCGTCAGGCGAACAGCACGCGTATTATAATAATTATAATTTATCATTTATTGTACACGGACACGCCCGCGATCCTAATGATAATCTGATTGCGGGTCTGCTATAATGTGCTATATTTATGCTCCTTGGTCTGATGAAAACTACTGCGAATCGTACGAGACCAAGGCCGTCGCCGCGACGGCCGGCAAAACATCGTTTTTCGAAAGCGAAATGGTCGCGCGCGTCCGGTAATATCGTGTTTCGGCGTTGAACATTTGAATAACAAACAAACAAAAAAAAAAAAAAATCGATTTTCACGCGTTGCATAACCCGTCGTCGAAAATGCGTCATCCGCGCACCGTTCGGTCATCGTTGTCATTTCGTCGTCGCGTTCTCGTTTGCCGAAACTAATAATCGATATTGTTCGCTCGATGTCGCCGCGCCGCGCCGTCGCGGTTTTCGGCAAGTCTACGCTGCTTTTATTCACTTGCCTTTTGACGTCACGCGTATTATCTCATTCTCACATGGAGGTTTTAGAAGTGCTCGCAGCACTTCCTCGAGTTTCAAATCACCCCCTCACCCCTATCGATATCGTTGGACCGATCGAGACACCGTTTTATTTCAATTAAATTTGTTCACAATATATGAATAGTATTTCAATCACTCGTCGTTTCGTCTTGGAGTAAAATAGCGAAATTGGTCACGTGTGTCTACTATATGGGTGTGCTTTGAGTTTTTGTTTTTATCGAGATGGTTAACCTTCTAACCGACAGTTAACGTAAGCTATGGAGAAAACGAAAATTCATTGCGACTATAAAAAAAAAACATTCACTATAAAATATACAAATAGTTTAACGGCCGTTAACCTACGCGGATCCAGTCGAGTATTACACGCGCGTACCTATAAACTCAATTATCCGTATCGAATACTATTTGCTTACACGACGATGTTATATTGTAATAAATTTGCACGAAAAAAAAAAACGAACCGAAAACCGTGTTTGTTTTAATATTAAAATCGGATTTCATATTTTCTTTTTTTTCATTACCGACTACAAAATTCAAAACAGTTTTTTGTCAATTAAAACAAACGTGTAGTTCGGCGTAGCCGGAATTATTTACTATTGTATAATATCGAGGGTGAGCGATAGGAAGGCGAAACTTTTCGCGAGTCTGTACGAGCATGTCTTTTAATCGAATTCGGGGCGTGCGTATTTATTGTGCGTATTGTGGTATTTATTATGGTTACTGGATTGAATAGTGGAATGTCGTCGTGTATTCTTCGTCTCGTCGGCGGAGAAGTGAAGTCGGCGACTCGGAAAACGTCCGAATCTCGAACGTCCTGTACCTAGCCTGGCGATCCATTCTCACGTCACCGATTCACCGACATCTAAGTTTGTCGGGTAAGATTTAAATACCATTGTTCCCGCTTCGCCGATAATATTAGGTGTAAATATGCTGGTTTTATTAGGTTTTTTAAAAATATTTGTGGTGGGCCGACCTTAATGCCTAGGGGTTTTAAAAATAGTCTATGTCCTATTCTCAGAGTTACGAAATATAAGACGATTTTATAAGCGATCGAAAGTCTGCGAATCGAGTCGTGAGTTTTTAGGTAAACAATACGCTCCGGACCGCCGCGCCGCGCCGCGCCGGTCGTTAAGTCCGACAACGGTGCCGATAAATTCGCCCCAAACGGGGTACTGATTTATATCGAACGCGTTCGCTTAAAAACGTATTATGTTTTAATTAAAACTTTTACGGACGACATGTTTTCCCCGGCCGTAGAAAATGTATATTATTGCCGCGCGCGCGCGCGGCGGAATAACAATAATAGCGAAACAATTATCGTTTGAAAAAGGAGTACACGGGGTAGAGGGAATCTAAAACGGACCTACGCCGCCGTCGGCGTTTGGATCGCGAATTACTGTTCGGGCGGAGTTTTTAAACTTTGGCCCCGTTTAAAATTGAATTTGATGTGATATTTCAAACGCGTGTTTATAAAGTTTAAATTAAAAATAATGGTTATTCTCGTAATTGCGCGCGCATTATACGCGATTTGTAAGCAAATAGCAGGCAGCGCGCGGCAGCAGCAGCTGATAGCCGAGTGTTCGGAAACTCGCTGCGAACGTACCGCAATAAAATGAAAAAAAAAGAAAAAAAGACGACAAGGTTTTACATAAAATAAAAACGTATCATTAAAGAACTTTTATACGCTGCAGTAGTTGATTTATACCGTGCGCGCGCGCGCGCCCGAGCTCTTTGCGACAAAATATTAAAAAAAAATAGGGGAACGAACGAAACGAAACACCTCGTGTCGGCGGGACAATGGATATTGTTATGGTTTTTTTTTTGTGAATTAATTTTCTTCATAATTACTATCGAAAGATCGCGTTATTATTATTTTGTTTTTTTTTTTTGTCAACGCGTTCTAATCGTTTATTTAGTAATCCAAACGGGCGAACCTGTTGTCGGAACGAAATAATATCTTTTCGGCGTCGCGTATACACTAATTGTTATTTCGCGTAACGAAAAAAAAAAAAAACCATCGCGACCGTTAATGCGAAAGAATAAAATATTATTAATCGTTTTTTTCTCTCTCGTTTTTTCGTCGAGTATACTATCGCAATCAACTGCAGTTGACTACAAATCACGCGCTAATAACTGCACATAAAAAATAATATCGTTTATAATTTTATGCAGCCGTAACGTAAAAATTATGAATTTTATTCTTTGAAAAACGTCGGGGAAAAAAAAAAAAAGTCGAGCAATTATTACATTCAAATATCATTATGAAAATGTTAACGACGTACGTGTAAACTCGTGAAATCGAGTCGTTCGTTCGGGGGTTTTTTTTTTTTGTGATTTATATAATACTTAATCCGTTTTAAGTACTATAATATCATATTCTGCAAAGCAATGTATTATATTTGATTGATATTTTCATTTTTAAATATCGTTTTCATCTGTCGACGCGTTTTTTTGAATAGAATATTTCGTCAGATTTTCAACTTTACGGATGGTTTCTGGTATCAAATGTTTAGTCTAGTAGGAACTCTGAGATGTCAATTTTAAAATTCCCATTCGATAGTTTTTCGAGAGAAATCGACAACACTCGATGGGTTTTTATACTAAATCGAACTGTTTTCCGACCGTAATTAAAAAAAGAAACGAAACTATATATTCCCTTAAAGATGGTATGATTTTTAAAGCATAAATTGTTTTGTCTTGGAAGTATATAAAAGATGTGCAAATTTTTTTTTAGTTTTTACTAGAGTTTGAATCTCAAACGTTGACAATATTATCGACTGTGCGAGGAAAATCTGCAAATTCGTTGTAGTTGAAATTCATAAAACTTTCAACGTTATTATTACCTAATATGAATAACATGAATGTTTAACGTATCGGGTAGTGAAAAAAAATTACCGAAAAGTCATAAAAATGTTAAATAGCGTTAGAAAATTATATTTCGACGTAATCGGGTATTTCAACGATTTCGAAACGGAGGTCCCCGTGCACCTGATTCATTCGTTCGAAACGGCTTTCACAGGACAACATTAGTTTCAAATTTAAGACGCCGTTATTATTATTCACAAAATGTCAATCGTCTGCGTCTCAACCGAGTCTTGTATCGGACTTGAGTCGTTAATTGCATTCCCTCGGACCAATAATTGACATCGCGTCAAAGTTAATCGACACAATAATTCGATAAATTGCGATCGCGGTCGTATTGGATAGATAACACGAGAGTCGTTCGTGAAAAATGTAATATCCTGCACGTCAAATCGTGCATCTGTTACATCAACCGATTGTGGAATCGACGCGTTTTCGTTTTTTTTTCAATTAATATTATGTTTACTATTTTCGTAGTATTTTTACCACACGCGAGACAATTATTTAGGGATTTTGTAAGGAAAATTATGCAATAACGTAATAAACGCGCATTACCTCTGTAGGTAATGACACTTGTAAAACGATGTAATTCACGACTTGCACAACCGGAGAAAACGCCACCGATACGACAGTTATTGACAAAAAGAGTTCAAACGTCGGCTCAGGTTTTTTTTTTTTTTCGTATCGAAGACGATTAGAATTCCGTTTATTAGATTCGTACAACTTCAATAGGTATTCGATCTAAATCTATTATTTCTCTAGTTCCGAATTATCGAAATCTCAAGAACATAAAGAGTGGCTTTCATGACAATAATCGACTGAATTTGTAAGAACATTTTCAATTCACACAACTCATATTTTTACCATTCATACGAGTAAATCACAAAATTCGTATACAGACCTAGTGAGAACAATACGAACTTAAAATATTTCTCAGGTACAAATCGATAACTCGAATGCCTCTTTAAGTTATAACGTTTATTGAACGCATACTATAACATTCACGTGTGTTGGATAAAAGAGCTGCCATAAGAGTGCAGTTATAAATTCTACAACGTCACGCGTTAATCTCAAACGCGCGTTACGTACTAACAAAACGCTGTAGACGAATTAAAGTTTGATCGTTTTTTTTTTCTTTCTGAAATTAAAGTTTAATCAATTTTTCGTTTTAAATTTGAACTAATTTCATATCGATGTTGTTTTTTTTTTTTCGATTCTCGGTCCCTTAAAGAGAAAATATAATTGATATTGACACCGATGTTATTAAAACGAGATACGCTAAAGCGAATATATATTTTCAATAATAGGAAATTATTAAAACAAAATATTTATCTATAAATATTATACACTGTGTGAATTTATTTTTCAATCATAGTTCAAACGTTTTATTTATTAAAACTGATAATTTGATTTTGGATTATGAACAAAGTAAATAATTAAAAATTAAACGGTAATAATTAATATAGTATCCAACATATTATACACGGTGTAATAAAAGCGTTTTCAAACTTTTTTGCGGACTTAAACAAATAATTGAAAAAAATAATTAAACATCGTTCAAATTATAATTGGAAACTCACATGCAAAGCGCGAATCTCAATAACAACTAAACGGTTATATAACGGAAAAAACCTCGTTTTTCTTATTAGTATTATTTGTACGTGTACGTGAGTAGGTGTGTGAGTATGTGCCGAATGATTTATTCGACTACGCGTAAGACGTTCATAATTTTATGCGCTTTGAAAAAAATTACGTTTTCTCGATTCGAAGTAGTTATTATATTATTGCACACGTGCATTTACACATAAAATGGTATTTTCGTTTTATGGTCGCGATTTTCTAGTTTTTTTAATTTTTAATTTTTTTTTTCGTTTCCACCACGAAGCGTCTTTAATTTCATACTGCGATGTGGAATATAAAAAAAAAAAAAAAAATCGAGCATCGAACCCAGTCGTTAATTTTCCTTCAGTATTTTCAAACTCGAGACGAGCACTGGCGAACAACATTTTCCGAAGTATTGCCCGCCCGCCCCGTTCTTATCCGCTCGTCTAAACTTTAAACACTCGTAAATAATTAACAACCTATCGATGCTCGATTTCTATACATATCGACATGTTCGGGAAAACGCTGTGCACCGATGAAATGCGGGATGAAAATAATTATGCTTCGTCAATTAAAAAAAAAAATAAATAAACAAAAGATTCAATAGACATTAATTTAATTTTTTTTTTTGGCGAACACGTCTCATTACTTTAACGAGTGCACAATGACTTGGAATTTTATGTAAAAACAATTTTCAAAAATCGACCGCGAAAGCGAACGTGGCCGATATTAATACGGGATCGTCGTCGTCTCGCATTAGACTGCTGCGCTGATACATTTATACTTTGATGTTGCATAAGTCCGACGGAACAAATTTAATTTGAGGAGCGCGCGCGAACCGAAAGGTGGAAATGTTTTTCACACGAAATAAACATAAAATTAAATACAATTTAAAACTAAAGCCATACTTCAAAATATAATATTAAATTATAATTGTGGCCACCGTAACGAATCGCATTATCTACTCGTATTATATAACATTAGAGTATATAAATATGTTATAACATTTATATAATATTATGCTTCCTAACTCGGTAACTCGGCCGTGATTCTGTAAAACACTCGATTAATGTACTGCATAAAATACCATTGCAAAAAGGTCCTTTTAATTTAATTTGGTTTTAGAAATATTTTCGTCGTTGTTTATAAATTACGTTTAATATTCTCGTGTTTAATTTGGTTTTATTTCTCGGCTGTCTAGTTATATGTAAATTAAATGGAAAAAAAAAAAAAAAGAAGAAAGATAAAGGCTAGATAGCCTTTATATCGATTCACTAAATTCACCTTCGGTATTGCTCATTATAGTCATCGCGTTTAGGGGACCGCGTCACAAACAATAGTCTGAGAAGCCGACTGCTGTTTGTGAACACTCGTCGTCGGCAAACGTTTGTGCCAGTAATGGGTACGCCATGCCACTTTTTAAGTACCTAAGTTTTTCTGTGATGTCCAGACTCCGATAGTCGTATAACGGTTGGCGAACCACACTTTGTTCGATAAATTTCACTTTATTCCGTGTAAGCCGATAACAACAATACTATTATAATATTTCATTTATTTAAAAACCGTAAAGAACAGTAAAACGAAAGGTCGCGAAATCATATTAAAGGGATATAAATGGTTTACATTTTCAAATGAGGATTTTATCATTTTTGTCAGTCTATCAAAACGGGATCGTGGTATATCAGTAATAATTAATATCTACCGGTCGTGATTTTATTTATTTCCATAGCTAATGGTTTTGGGCGAAAAAATGTCGTAGACGACTTGATAAACATTATTTTCAACTTTTTCAGTCGCGCGGTGAACAACAACACTGTCGAGGATTTCAGAGGAGATTTTTCGAATACAAGAGACGACAATATTTCAACGTTGTTTTATTGGTTCGTGAAAAACGCCACCGATGAATGTGAAAATTCACAAAACCGCTGTTCGACAACGATGTAAACCGTGTTCGGAGTGAAAACCAAACGGTAAGTTTAAAGTTTATTATTATTATTATTATTGTTATTGGAATTTACGCGCGACAACGACGACGGAGTGTTAACGAACGTCATTGGGTTTGGTTTTTATTTTATTTTTTTTTTGTCAACGAAAGAGAAAAACACGAAAAAAAAAACCACTCGTGTCGAATTCGCGCGCCGCCGACCGAGTGATTATAATGCGGAGGAGGTGCGCGCGTTTTCTCTCGTTTCGCCGGTGCGTGCGCCGCCGAGTGTGTTGCACACCGCCGCCGCCGCCGCCGCCGCCGCCGCCGCGCGGCCGGTAGTCGTCCGCAGCTGCACTCGATTGATCGGAACGGAACGCATTAGCAGTGGCGAGTGCACATTTGACCTACTTTTTTTTTCGTTTTCGTTTTTTTACGCGCGCGCGCGCGCCCGTTATTGTTCGAAAAACAAAAAGAAAAAAAGTTCGTTACGGAATTTACGTAATAGGGCCGCGCAGACCGCAGTCGTTTTCGTTTGTAACGGTAAGAGGAGGAGAAAAACACAGAGAGAAACTACGCGTTCGAAAGCTCACGATTGTAAACGCGTGAGCTTATTATTTGCAACGCGCCGTCGATTTGTTTTCTTCGCCCGTTCAGAATATTATTAAGAGCCAGCGCGTCGTCAACCGCGTGGCGTTTTCATCGGTAGTAAGTTACTACTAGTAACACGCGTTACGGCTCAGACGTTGAAAACAACTCGCTCGCTTTTGGAATAAAAAAGCCCATCGTGAAATGGAAAGAGGACTCCCGGAGGTTCGTGTGCGCCTCATGTCGGCCAGCCGCGATATCGATAGGAGCGTTATTACGGCAACACTCGTAAAATCAAATAACAGTCCGTCTGTTCGGGTCCGCATGCAGGCAGTGACCGTCAGTGCCCGTGACAATGAACCGCATTTCCGCCCCGATCACCCGATTCGTGTTGTTCAATCGTCTCGCTCGAACGTGACGAGAAGAAGCGCGTGTTGCGATAACGCAAAAAAAAAAAAAAAAAAAAGGAACGACAGATTTTTATTTCTTCCGATCAATTATTATTATCGTCATTAATCATTATACTGAATCGAGACGGTCCACTTGTTATTACAAAACACAACGCCTAAATATTATATTTTTATAATTGCAAATATCTAAATCTTTTAACATCGTTCTCGTTTTTTCAAATAATATTACAAAATTTAATACTTACATACCTCATCATTTTATACACACACGCCTCTACTGTTTTACGGCTCGATCGTGTGTATGCGAGGGCGACTGCAAGCACATCTGGTCGAGGGCAATCGGTCGACATCCGTGTACAGAACGTCTTCGAATTTCTTTCGTTTCTCTCTCGTCCCGAACGGAGAATTAATGCGACGCGTTATGCGTATTACCCGCACGGTGAACACGGTGTTTGCAGATATTAAAAGAAAACAAATAAACAAACACTAGCGAGTCAAAGTGAAAAAGTATGTTATTAAATAGTGATATTATATCCTCGTCGTCCTGCGCGCGCGTTTACAAAATTAACAAATATTTGCTCGTCGACATAATCGTCGTTATAATACGTATGTACGTTGGTATAAGCGGCTCGACGACGACGACGACGTATCGAGCGATTTCTTTTTTTCTACGACAAACGTACATAAAATACGTATTCGATATAATATAGTCGCGCGCATAAATATATTTGTAAACACTTGTCGCCGAGATAAATCGATTAGTGAAATATTCGCGAAATGTGAAGGAAAAAAAACCGCGCGTTTTAAGTGTTCACAGGCGGCTGCGGTATAAATCAAATAAATTAGATTAAAGTCTATTTTAATCTTCGACGGCGAGTATAATAAATTCGCCCGGTATGATTATTAAACTTTGGATAAAAAACCGCGCTATTGGATTTAATCGAAATTTATTTTCTCCGGGCGGTGTACGAGGTAATCCGTTTAGCAACGTTATACACTCGTCATTATTATAATATAATGTATTCAGGAATTTTGTCCGTCTACGCGGACGTCGCGGATCCGTTTTTCTTCTTCTTCGTAATCAATTTATAGTATTATTTTTAAAAAATGTGTTCATGTCGTTTTAAACACGTCGAATGATCGTTTCCCAAATCGAATCTGCCGATCGACCGTTGAAATTAAAAGTTTTGGAAAGCAGGTCAGTAGCGATATTCTTGTTCTCGTCAGTTTTCATCGCTTTTCTAAAAATTTTACTTGTCGTAGTCGGGGAAATACTTTGTCGTGCTAGCTACTTATTAAAAGTCTAAGGTCGTTTTTTCAAAATCGAACGCGTACCCGAAGGGGAAATTTGAAATACACACGCACACACACACACATATATACATATAAATGCATAGAAAATCATAGAATGTCAGCTATTAAGCAGTATTATGAAAAAGAAAGTATTGTTTACTCGAAACACTAGTATAAACGTTATATTTGAAGATAATGACTAACGAGTAACTTATTTTGTGTGGATCATCAGTAAGTAGGAAAGACCATTTAGTAATATTCCTCTCGTACACTTTCCATAATGAAAGTCGGAACATTTTTATTTATAGTGATTATTTGATTGTTATTTCTATTATTTTTTTTTTTTTTATGCACGCATCCATCCACTAAGAACGATTTAAAAACAAAACTCGGGTTTTTACGACCGCACTCGCATTCTTTTCGGGAATGTTTTGTCATGACCACAGGTCGATTAAAATTCAAACTCTGCGCGTTTTTGACAATATAATAATATGTATACGGTTCGATAAAATTTACAACGAAACCGCGATACTTAAAATCGATCGAATCGTATAATGTATTCTCGCGATACTAACGCGATTAACACCTACTGTTCCTGTATTATAATATCGCCGTCATTGGCCAACGGTTTCAGTGGAAACCGCAACACCGCGCGTATACTAACTCGATTTTCTGTACGTTTCGAGAGGGATGAAATAACCCGCGGCTTAAATTTGTACCGAAACCACAAAGTAATCTCGCAGTGAAATACGTTTTCCGGATTCCGTTGATTTAGTAGTCGTTTACACAGCTATATACGTTTCTGGCGTACATAATAATTATTATTTATCGGTGTCGAGACGGACGATCGGGGGCGACGTAAAGAGTAGAAGACGTACGATCGAAACCTCGTGAAAACGATGGCGCATCGAAATATTGTCAGTAGCGTTTTGGGAAATCACAGCGGAAAGTGTACAACGATCACGGTCTCGACACGATCGTGATGATAACGCGTTCGCGTATTACCTACCCGATTCATATTTTTCAATTATTTATTTACGAGCAGTAGTAATTATTATTCTCAGTTCATACTTTTGTTTATTGGAAAAACAAATTTTCAATATATATTTCCTTCACGTTTATCATAGAAACAGGTTACTGCGAAAACGTAAATTTTATTCTCCCACGGTTTCCGTGAAAAATTCGCGCGATTCACGCCGGGAATTCAAAACGGGTAGGCAGGACAAACTTGTATTATGATTTCGCGATAAATATCGACGCTATTGCCGTCATCGCTGAAAATTCAAACGTTTCTCTTTAATAGTCGTTAAAACATTTGAACGGTACATACAATTGTCATCGTTATAAGTACCTGTAGTACTTCGGTTCAATGTATACGTGAAATTCAATTATTATTTCGGCGAGGGCTGAAAATATGTAAATCAAACGGAGCCGCGGGGGATTCGGTCTCTCGCCTCGCCGCCTTAAGATTACACAAACACGGTACACTCAAATCAATATTGTTCCGCAGGTACTTGATATTTAATTTTTAATTTCATTTCCGTGCGCACGCATCAAATCCCGGGAAAGTAAAAACCGTAACCAGAGTGCCAAGTCTAAATAATAATAGTTCACGAATAAACCACTGCAGAACGTACATTATATTATACTCGGCGACACTTTGTTTGATTTTCATCCGCGTTGTAAGTAGAGTGTTTTATCAATTACCTCTCGAAGTTATCGAAAAAATACGAACATTGGGCGGTTCTCTTAAATCGATACGAACAATTAAATTTCGCACCGTATAATTTGTACTCGGATCTTCGAATTTCGGTGGATTTTCGCGCTCACGGTACGCGGGTAGTTTATATATATTATTAAGTGTCGACGTTTGTTCGTTAAGAACGTACGTTTCGTATTGTTTGCGGGGGGAAAAAAAAACACTCGACCGGGGAGAGATTTCCTCTGCGCTCGGCGAATTTCGTTAGTAGTCATCGCGGGAACCGAGCCGGGGAGTCGCGAGATTTGGTGCGGTCTCCGGGTCCACCGCGGGCGACGGACGACTCGGGCCGGGAAACGAATATAATATAATAACCGCCGGGCCCTGCGGTACGAACGGAGACGGCACGAAAAGGATGCCGAGGGACGACGGGGCGCGTTTTCAATGATGAGAAACTGACGACTTTGGTTGGCGGCGGCAAAGCCCGTGGGGAAATTACGGCGGCCGGAGCGTATTCGATCGCTTAAAAAGTCGTATCGTAAAACGGGCGAGCGGCGTGAATAAAACCCGCGCGCTGTTTATTTCGGAGAGAATTCCCGCGGCCGGGGGAGAGGGGCGGCAAAGATAATCGTAAAAGTGGTCGGCGAAAAATATTGCCGCGGGACGACGACGACGACGACGAGAGGTTTCGGCGGTACAAAGTGCCCGCACTTTGCCCGTGTCTGCAGGTGTCCAAAAACGGCGCAAAGTCGTCGGGTCGGCCCCTCCTTCCCCCCGGGAGATCGATACGAAACGGCGTCCCGAAACGTTCTCTTGTCGCGCGCGCGAGTGGTGTGACGCGTAACGCTCGCGACCGTATTGCGGCGATACGTTTATTCCGACCTTTTCGCGGCCGGCTCTTTCCGAAAACAATTTAAACGGCTCCTTTTTTTCTTTTGCACGCGCTCGAGTGGAGAAAGAAATCCCGTGAAAATACAAGGCGCGCGCACGGCGGCGTTTCGTAGATCGAGAAGACCCGTCGCCGACGGACAATTATAATCGATCGCGAAATCGGAAGAAAAGAAAACCAATTGCAGCAATTTTAATGTTATATTATAATTAGTTTGTTTTTATTTCCTACCGTGGCGCCTTTGACGATAACCGGCGATGACGTACCCCCGGGATCCACGAGGTTTTGTTCTAAAAAATGTTTTTGTTTTTTTCCGCGTTCGACAAAACTATCGACCGACACGCGTGAATCGTACGCTGCGTGTTTATTTCGAGTGATTAGCGGCGCGTGATTATATTATAATTTGCACTCTAGCCGACGGATACTCGGCGTCTACTTCGTAACGAAAAATATCGTCGAGTACATCGTTTACGGACGAACGTTCCTTTCAGAAAAGTCGCGCGGTAAAATTTCGCGCAAAAACCAAATCGGTTCGTCTCGAATATAATACGTAGTAAGCGGACGTCGTCGATCCGATATTAGCGTTTGTTCTCGGCCAGTGCACGACGACGTTACACCGTCACCGCAATTTAGTTCCGATCCATATCGGATATTTGTCGACCTCGGATAGAAACGTACCATCAACTCGGATCTAAACAATAGACGACGTTCCGATGGGGATACCCAACTAGCCGGAAGTCTAAAAAAAGAAAAACGATTATTTTTCCAGTGCCCGTGTTAATGAATACGCGCGCACATTTCCAACCCCGCGCGTAATAGTGTTCGCGTGTACCGGCAGGAAACGCGCCGATTTTAAGATCACACGCGTCGTCTGACCTTTGGCACTGTTTAAACATTCGCGCTTATCAAACAGATTACTAATTCACAGTAGTTCCCTCCTAACGGTCGTCCGCCGCGTCTGAGCACCATGAACTGCAGCGGCGCGGCGTGCCCATCAACGTTTCAAACGAAAAGGTTACGCACTCGTTATGCAAACTCAAACCGAGGGCCAATTTTTATTCTAATAACAACGGCGATTTCAAAACGGCCGTAACGTCCGGGGATAATGATGTCGGCGTAAACGGGCGACGGAAGAACACGTACGCGCGTTTCGCGAAATACGTAATCAATTAATTCGTATAGTTTCAAATGACTATCGCGTTCGAATCGAAAAATATAATTATCCACTTACCTTTCTGTACTCAACACGAACTTAAATTTCAATGTAGTTTAACATGTTTTTTTTTATAATAAATGATATAGCGTACGGCTCATATATGTATACATAGTATTCAAATACATTTTTCAAAACTTAAAAATTCGTATTTAACAAAATAGACAAAAAAAGAATATGGTGTGAATTTCGGATCAACGCGATGCAGTGAATTCCACGACGACCGAATTGAGAAAAATGCGAAAATTCCGAAAAATGCAGCTGTACGAATGACAATAATGTAAATTTATATCCGTTGCAGTAATACTGCCATTGCACGAGAACGTAATAAATTTAACGATTTTTGAAAATTAGTTGAAATAACAATAACGAAACAGAGTGCACGTTCCGGTTTCGGTGTTCCCAAAATCAATCTACAGGCAACCCTACTGATGGACGGTAATATTTTACACCGGACGCGGTGCAATTGCTTTTGCGAGAGTACGAAAACCAGACATTAGAACGTAATTGTATAATTAGATAATAGTATTTGGTCATCTCGTTTCTTCGGGTTCGTTCCGTAAAAACGTTATCCTAGAACACTACACTGCGATCATTATTGCGCTATATACGAACGAAGTAAAAATAGCGTTCGCTGAGAAAGCCAATATGCGGTTAAAAACGCATTTGTGTAAATCCGAAATCACGCAAGTACACTTGAAAGAAGTTTAATACGTACCTACCTGTATACGACTATTAATGTTTGAAGGAAATGTGAATTCCAAGCGAAAGCAAAATTACTTCGAAAAAAGATACCCGCGCAACGAGTCGATAATAATTCAACTGGACGTGTCGCGACGGATCGATAATTATTAAGACGATCGTAAATGATCTTTTGTTCGTAAAATAACGTCTCTTTGGAAGGCGTGTGCTTATTTATAGGCGAAGAAAAGCACCGTAAAACACGATTGAGCACGTTCGTTACGATGTTCGTTCGTTGCACCTTTTGTGTGTACGATTGAGCGTACTCTACGTTTAACAAAGGACTGGCTATCACGATCGAACGTGATTTCTCGTTCGACATGTAAATCGATTCAAACTTACAAGTCGTAACTTCCAATCGTACGAGTTCCAAAATTTAAGGAATCGAATTTTTGAAATTGGATCATTCATTGATAGTTGTATGCATTACAATAAATACATAATTCATATCGGAATGTTTATCGAAAAAACCATTAGGTATTATATATTCGAATTATGTATGGTATTCGAAAACACCACCCCGGAACCAGTATACATTGTAGTCGAAACTGAGGCTGAATAGTAGTTTATAAAATATTAGATTTATTTCTTTGCGCTATATATTTTAATTTCTTCGGTTAGGTATTTCGAATTATGTTTTCGCGTTTGGAAACTTTTTCCATACCGTTTAAGTGGTTTTTCTCTTCTTTTTAAAAATTATTTACCAACTTGGATAGTTTTCGCCAAAACGTCGTTCTACATTTTTCATTTCAAAACGTAAATTGTATTTTTATCGCTCTCAAAAGCCATTTTGGCTCTACGCTCATCTCTCGGTGTTCACCACGCGTGAACATAATATACATCTACATAATTAAATAACATAAAGTGACGTTTTGGCGCGTCTCTGTGACTGTCGACGACCACCGTCGCGCTTCGCCTCGACCGTCGATGCTGTTTTTCACCGGCGGCGTTGTTGTCAATTGTAATCGCGACGTGTAAAAAGAAAATCGATCGGGTCCGGCCACGTCACTTGAAAACCGCCGAATTCGGCGGCACGAAAAACGTCGACAAACCACGTAGGCAGCTGCCGTGTTTAGGTAGTCGCGCGCGTTACGTATTATACTATTATTTAATGGTATAAATGTAATGCGGGCAATGAATGAACGTGTGGTCTCGCGTAAATTCACCTTCTCCTCGTCTGTCCGTCATCGTCAGCGCACGCGGGTCTTCGCGGTGGCAGCGTCGGTATATAGAACGTCACAAACTTCGATGTTTTGCCACCATAAAGAGAGACGGAAATGAGAATGAGAGAGAGAGAGAGAGCAAGGATCGGGGAGAAAGGACGAAGGAGAAAGAGACGAGGTGTGTGCGCGTCTGTGTGTGTGTGTGTGTGTAATGTGCCTCGTGCTGCGTGTGGAAAGATCAATGTTAACTCGTTAAGGTACCCGACTGCTCCCTCGCCTACTCGTCGTCATCGCCGCCGCCGCGCCGCCACCGAACGATTGTTGTTAGCTTTTCCCGCCCCCGTTCGTAACGCCGTCGTCGTCGTCGTCGTCTCCGAGCTAATCTGCATCCGTCACCGGGCGACCCCGTACGACCGCCGCCGCCACCTCGCGCGCGTTATGAATCGGAAGCGTATCCGGTTTTCGTTTTGTATTTTTTTTTTTATTAGTTTTTTTTCTTTCTTTTTCTACGCCCCCGCAACAGTCTCGTCACGTTTCCGTGCCCCGTCGTCGGCGAGTCTGTACGATAAAATACGAGTAGGTTTACGGGCCGCACGACGTAACCGTACACGCACACACGTACAGGGTGTCCCGCGAGGAATTAATTTTTCTCTCTCTCCAAATAGCCCACGAAAACTGCCCGCCACCGCGTTTTATCCTCGCGGGACACATCCTGCGCGACAAGCGTTCCGTGTGCGCGACGGTTATTTCTCCTCGTTCCGTACAATATGGTGTGAACGTGAAACGTTACGGTTTTTGTAATCGGCCCGTAATTGTTTCGTATAAAATAATAATACTATTATTGCCGCGAAAACTATTATTTTTGTAAAATAACAAATATTACGTGGTCACAATCGATAGGAAACGAGTAATTGAAAATAAAAAACGCGGATTATAAAAAGTAACAACTGAACTTATTCCTAATAACGTATAATAATCGACGATTTCATTTTTATAAAATCATATTTTATGCGACGAACGACGACGTCGAAACCCAAAAGAAACCATTATCTTATTAAACAAAACCCGTTCTCTCCACTGGACGATTGACCGCCCAAACAATTGAAATTCCGCGTTTTACCCAACCGCGCAGACTCGCCCGTGTATTTTTTAACCGATCGTATTTAAAAGCCGTCGCGTTTATTGATTTCATACGCCGAGGTGAGGCGTATATTTCGGTGCTCGCAAACAACAAAACGTGTCACATTTAATCGGATCGTCTCGAGAGAAATCGTAAACACGATTCAAAACGCCGCCGTCGCCGCGCGCCGCTTTTATTTATATTGTTTCCGAGGCGCGCGTTTAGAAATTCGATCGTATATTTCCGATAAGCAGCCAGTCGCTTCGGCGTGGTGATCGTGTGCGGAACAGGTTTTACGTTTCCATAACACAAGGCTCCGAATCGCGTTGTATTATTAATATTTTTATAATCTGTCACTTAATTATTTATCGATGAAAATCAGTAATTTACCATAATAATAATTTAAATACTCGAATAATTATATTATCACACGCGACGGAAATAAAATTGGCCGAGTCGATATTATATGAAAAGGAGGAAATAAAAACCAAGTCGTGTACAGTAGATTTTATTGATATTAAATTGTACAAACTAAAACCGTACGGATCTACATTAGTGTCGTAAAATTTTAAATAAAACTGGCGGTCATAATGTCAAAAATCAAAATAAATTCATTTCATTGCCTTTGAAAAGGGCGTTTATTATTTCACGAGTAAACCGTCTCAAAATAGTATAATTATATAATATTATAAGAATCGTAAAAAAAATCACTGAAATCATCGTACGCAGTTGCCAAAACTCGATTCATATGTATATTTGTAGAAATGCTGAAACTCGGTTTGACGAAACGTACGTTTACTCCAGATACCCACGGTAACACAATAAGTTATATGTATACGTATACGATTCGTAACGTTTTTTTCTCTCTCTTATAATTCGAATTAAAAAAAAAAAAACGAACGTAACTCGATTAAAAAAAAAAAAAATAATAATAACAATTAACCGAATCGGCTCTTCCTTTTCGCACTGCAGTTCGTGTATGTTACGCGAAACGATTGTTGGACGGTGTACGTATTTCGTCTGCTCCGTTAAAAAATTCAACGCGTTTTCTTTTGAAAACAATTAACGCCGTTTATATTATTATTATTATTATTATTATTATACATACATCGTTATTATTATCTCGCGCACAAAAGACGGCGGGGAACAATGCAATCGCGAAATTCAATTAAAAACACATTACACTCGATGATAATCTGGCGCACAGTGTGAAACAGTTGTTCTGCCTCTGCTCGATCACGTAAGAATATATATACCTACTTAAATATAATATCGTTGTGTTATATATATTATTATAATTATTATTATGCGTTCGTCGTCGTGTACGCAAACGGTTTTTTCGATTGGAAAAACGGCGATAATATTTTAAACTTTATTCCGCTCCGAATCGCGTCGAGAGTACGTCACGCGGTTTTTTTGGTTTTCCATCGCGGTTCGAGCGCCAAACCACCGGAAAAAACATCGGACCCGACGTCGGTTTGCTTTGTAAAGCCCCCATACATTGATTAATTCTCTATAAGCGTATCGGTCACTCTCTCAACGGCGAGAAACAATATTTCACGTTTAATAATACGGCGTTGTCGTGCGTACAAATTCATTAAATACGGATCGTATAAACGATTTAAAACGAAGACCAACGACTATTCGAAATAATAATCGTTTAAAACATAATACTCACATCATAATAAAACGAAAAATATTAAAAAAAAAACTCACGTAACAACGTAATAGTAGTAATATAAATGATAAAATACATACGTTGTAAACGTAACAATTTTGTTCTACATTACGAAAACTCAATATAACGAAAGAAATCTCAACGGTCCCTTAAAATTCGTTATACATACCGGGTTTTCACTGTATTATTATGGATTTTATTTATTATATAATGGAAATCGTCATCGTTACTAAATTTTTTTAATACATTCCTATAGTTTACGCGTATAAAATTATTATAAAACAATAACTATTGCGGTAATGGCAATATGATAATCGTAATTTTATGCATTAACTTTTTTTTTTTTTTATGATGTAAAAGCCACGGATCGTAAACGATTGGAATACGCATGACGAAAAACGTAACAAATAGATTCCACGTTTCACTCAGAATCTGAAAAACAGTAAACTCTGATTTTAAATGATCGCTAAACAAAACGGTATCGTTTTTTTACGAAACAACGGAAAACGATAAAAATCGACAAAAAGTAACATTTTAAACGTAAATTTTTACACTCATAATATTACGTTTGCGTTAGAATATCCATTAAATTTTTTTTTTCCACCATCAGTAGGACTGTTGGAATCGTTTTTATTTAAATTCCAAACGAATACGAACTCGGAATGGAACTTTATTCTGTCGAGTTTTTACTTTTCCGAGGACTTACGGGCGTTTTATAATGGTACCGCCATCCTGTTTCGGCGCGTCGACATAGGATACAGGACTAATTTATTAAAAAAAAAATAATTAAGTTGAAATTCCCAACGACGGTAAACGTAAGGAAAAAACAAACGAATAACGTTTAGAACGTCACAAAGCGTAACGATTTCCGTTCAATACGAGAACGGATCGCGTCGGATTTGTGTTCGCCGGGAAATGAAACACGAATTTCAACGCGCCTCCTTTGAATCTCGCGCGTTTGACCGACCGACCGCCCGCGCGCCGACGACGGCTCTAACGAAATAATAAAAAAAGGTATGATAAAATACGAGCCGAAACGCGATATAGATATTTTCAATCTGATTTACGACGACGCCGTTTAGATGCGAATTTTCCGTCGCAGCCGCCTTCCTTCGCGCGCTCGATATTCGAGTTCGACTTTTCGAACATTCTCCGACTGCGTTTCGCTTCGCCGTCGTCTTGCGCACGCAGGATCGCCGGGGCGAAACGAGCGTTTAAAAAAATTGAAATATCTCGTAACACGGTCGTCCGGAGACTTCGAGACAATAATGTCGACGCGTTCGCGTGCGCGTGTGTTACAAGACCGCGAGCTCTGCGCGTTTCCCGACCGCGAAATTCCGCCGCCGCCGTCGCGTCTTTTCGATAAACGATTTGTGACGCCGCATCATTCTCGTGAATGGAGACCGCGCGATATCGTTTCGATCTTCTCCGAACTATGTGCGCGCGGTGCTATATGTTCACATTGGAAAAAAAAACAAAATAAAAAATCGATATTTTTCCGTCGTTTAGCGTCAGTGTTATTTATATTACGCGCGCCGTAGTCGTCCACTAGCCTCTTCTTCTCTTTTCCCACAGTTACGGCGATTTTTCAATCGAGAAAACACAATGGCGAACGGCGAAAAAAATATCCGATTTCAATAAGTTCCGTTCGCTTCTTTTTTTCCCGTTTTTATATGTTCCAACACGCGCGGCGTCTCGCCGGCTGCAATTACATTTTCCTCGAACAATATATTTCAGAAATTTTTCATTTTTCGTTTCGATCACGCGCCCGAATGTCGAAAATCCGCACGTTGTTAAAACGTACAACAGTCGGATTTTCCGAACAAACGACCGACAATAAAACTGTTGATCGGGCACTAATAATAGGCGCGATTCGCAGAGTTACGAATTTAAGAAATCGTCTTGCCTAACCTAACCGTTTGCCGATCGGAAGAATCCGAGTTCTATATTGGCTACCGGAAAAGGGCCATTCGAATTTGGCGATTTTCAATCAATAATCGACCTGCTTTTAGCAGGCCTTTAGGCCTTTTGCACGCTTTTACCGAGTCTGTCGTGATTTCTTGCAATTTCTAACGTAATCCTATTGCCCACTTCCATTAGCATCCTTAATCACTCTATCCAGCCACAGTCGGCGGGGGTCTTCCTCTTGGTCGCTCTTTTCCAGCGTTCCCCGATTAGCATTCCAGTCGTTTCGTCCAGAGATACTTTCCAATGTTTGGTTTTTTACATTCGTTTTCTAAATCCGTATTTTTTCTCCTTTCATATTTTCCGCAAAACGTTAACTTTTCTTCGTATTTATTAATATAATATTTACACGTATGTATGCACCTAATTTATATACACACGCGTCATCGGGTGCAGTTGCAGTAACAATAAGTGCATCGTTCGACGCGAGTTCGATTAAAAACGCGAAACACATGTCTGTCGAACCGTATACCCAACACTCGTGTACGTTATACCGCCGCCGCCGCGCCGTTTCAGCTTCATTCGGTCGAACACTCGATACGTGTATAATAAATAACGGCGGCGCCGGGTTCTTTGCATATATATTTATATATATCATGATATGCGCGGGCTCGCACAAATCTCCATAATTTGAATAAAAGTGCGTATGCGGAACGGGCAACTTTTAAATCGGTAACGGCGCATTAATATCCATTAGGTCGTGTTTACGTTCGGAGGAGAGCTCGTCGTCGTCATCATCATCGTCGTCGTTGCCGCGCTAAATCCGCCACTCCGCCGCGGTATTATTTAAATTACCGCGATAACGTTTCGGATTATGAAAAAGAAAAAAAAAATATCGCAACGACGTATTATTTTTTTAGCGTCCGACACGCGATTGTACACCGGGGTGAACGCTCGTTCGTCGCGATAACGACGCTCTGAATTCGATTACCGTTGTAACATTTGTTACATCCTATAACTAAATTATACATTAAATACATCTATTACATACCTATTTAAATACTACATTATATACTATACATCGACTACATACTCAAATGACACACACTAGACACTTTGCAACCACTACACAAAATATAGAAACATACTACACACACAGCCACTTCAGTAGTTCGACACCTACCATCATAACGAACGGACTCGAATACTATCGTTGACAGCCATCTCAACAATTAGTAAAGTATTATAATAATTAAATAGATTTATATATATATAATTAAACATTAGACATATAAATCAAATTTATATTTTTTATCGATTATTAATCCTCTCTGCACACGTGTTCAACCCCCAGCTACTGAAATTGTATCCACAAGGACCAGAAACCCTTCCTTTTTTCGCCGTTTCCGACGCCCGTTCACGTCGGTAATTTTTCTCATTCGTCCAACACGGGGAAAAACGACAAGCCGCTACGTAACGTATACGTATTATACGTGTGTGTCATTACGTCCGTCTTCATAGGATTGTGTTTTTTAACACTCACATTTACTCGCTCGTAGAGTAGTCTCCGGTTAGATTTTCGCTAAAAATGCGTTTCGGCTTGTTTTTTTTTTTTATCTCGTAATAATTTTTCAACAAGTTTTCACAGCGTTACGACGACGAATATTCCAAAACAGAATGTTTTTTTTTTTTGCAATCGACGTGTTAATTTTTAAACATTCGAGCCCGCCGATAACGGGGCCAATCATTACATTATTTAATTATCATTTATAATATCGTGTTTAAAGTTTAGACGGACGGAACGGTGGGCCGTTGCGTTTTGCGGAGTCCGTCGCTATATTTATATCGTCTGCGCTCCGCTCGTCGTCTAGACTCGAAAAAAAAAAAACAACTTTTAAATAATTGATTGCCCGTTCAACATACCGCGTTTATACGTCGTCGGCGTTCATCGGAGAGAAGAGCTACTTCGTAATATGAAAGCGCAAAACAGAAAAAGAAAAGAAAAGAACCGTACGTGCGGCCGACGGCGGCGGCTTGGAACTTAAAAACGGTACGGCGTATACACGAACGGTTCGTTTCGCATAAATCCACCGAAATATTAATATCGATGGCATCTCGTCCAAATCATCATTCGGTCTTACGGTCGGACGCGAACAACAACGTTTCGATGGGAAAAAAAAAACAATATTTCGCCGTCGCGTTTCCGTGCTGGAGAAGAGCTCGCCGTTTATCGCGTTATGATACGTATATTATATTATCGGCGCGCGTTATCTCTACGTACGTTTAACGCGCGTTTCGCTAAACAATGGGGGGCGCGATCCGGCCGAACGTCGTTTTCGACCGCGGCCGGTACGTGGTGCGCGCGTACGCGATTTATTTATTTATTTACTTTTTTTTTTTACAGCGCGACCGTACTTTCGGCGGGGTTTTCGTACGGGAATTATCGTCGGGCCAAACGATCGCGCCCGGCACGATAACAGTCGGTTTTTATGTCGGGACATTACAATCGAAAGTGAAATAAAACTTTCGGTATAATAATATTCGATGTGGATTATACGATATACCTGCCTGCACGCCTCGGCCGGTAAACGTTTCCACCGGTTTTCTTCTCGTATAAATGTCAAACCGGAGGCATTTCGATTTATATATATTATACATATTATATTTAGTGCGCGTATTATTATATCGATGGCCCGCGTAGGTTATTATTATTGTTTGGTCAATATATACATATTATATAAAGGATTCGGCACTTATGCGATTCGGAAAATGGTCTCGGCCGGGGCAATAATAACTTTCTACCCGAGTATACAATACTGTTCTCGGGCGGTTTCGCGTTCTTTTATTCCCGAATAAAACTTAATCCCCGCAATGTTAAATAAATATCGTGGATTCCGTACCCGATTTTTTTTTTTTTTTATTCCTCCTTCCTCCCATCGTCCGCATATTGGCGGACGGTTTGTTTTCCGTATGGTCTTTAAAAGACGCCCGCAGGCTTGAAATTAACACTTCGCCTCGAATCATAATAGTTTAATCGATCGTAACGTGTGTGACGAAAAAAGAAGCGAATCTCGGGCGTTTTTCGGGTTTCAAACTAAATTCGACTCGTAAACGTTAGACGTCGAAACGACAATAGAATTAGATAAAAAAAAAAAAAAATCGCGCGGCGTTCGAGTAAAATCAAATCCTATTCAAACTTCAAACCAATATAAATGGTATGCACAATGCTGCGCACGAGGTAAGTCGACGGTTTTTTCCTCCCTTCTTCTTTCGATTCGGTCATAGTGTTTCGTTTGTGTTTTATTTTTTTGTTTTTCATTTATGTCAATACAGTTCGAGCTAATATGGAAATCTCGCCGAACGGCAATCTGCAAGTTTCAACTCGAGTCGACAAACGAATCTTTCGACCTCGATAATTACTCTGACGCCGATTGCCGACATAGATTTTAATAAGTTCGACCGGTTTGCGCGCCTTTGACGGCGGCGCGCACAGAAAACGTCCTAATAAACGGAACGCGAAAAACGACGAGAACGATTTCGCGACGCGGTTTCGCCGCCGGCCGTTTCCGCGACGTTGAGTAAGAGACTAAAACCGAGTGAAAAAAAACCAGACGAGAAGAAAAAAATTTCCGTCTTACACAACCGACCGTTTGCTCGGACAAATGTGTTCCGTTTTTCGTGTACGCGCGCGATTATCTCGCGGTTTAAAAGACACGCGGACCGTATACCCCCGACGAGGAAATAACACGAGGCGGTCCGACGACGTGTCCGACGACAATGACAATGCTGTCTAAAAACAGCAAAAAAAATAAATAAATAAATAAATACAAATCAAAATTACAGTCGCCGGTATATTATAGAATCTACAATCATACGGAACAATAACAGATAAGAAGGTATAAATGAATAAATATAAATTCGACATTGACGGGCTATTTAAAAAGAGATTATGACATGTTAAATATTATCATATTATTTATCAATTTTCAATACGAAACGAAAACGTGGGAATTTTTCTTATTGATTCACGTAAATTAATATTATTTGTCATTCAACATGAACGAGATTTATGAAAAATACAAAATAAAGCGAATATTAGCAAAAAATAGCACCAAAACTTCAAAAATAGCACTAAAAATCTAAAATTCTTCAAATATGCAAAAAATAGCTAATTAAAATTTCATATTTAGAGTCCCTGACGCATAAAACAAATTTATAGACCACTCTGCTATTTTTATCTCTATCCTATAATAAGTAGCAAATGCTATAAAATCCGAACCCTGATTATTATTTTGTCATTCGCGTCCGATACGATATCGCGACCGTTTATATCGACCGTTCCTCTGCCCGTCGTCCGTCCTTCCGTTTAATTCGTGTTTAAACTCGTTTTTTTTTCCTTTCTCAATACATACTCGACGACCGAAAGAAAGTGTCAAAAACACGATTGTTTACGGAGCGCGCGGTCTCTTCCCGTTTTGTTTTCAAACAATATAATTATTATTCGTCTCAACTATTTTAGTCGCGAAACTCGTTTCATCGGATTATCATTGCCCGTCCGGTCGAACGGAGATGGGGAGAAAAAAAAAATTCAAGTAACCGGAAAGACGCTGTCGCGCGCGCGTCATCCCTTTTCGAATTTGCCACATCGTCGTCCAATTGTAATTCACTCGTAGAAAATAACGAGGACGGGTGGGTCACGTTAGTCGAACAGTTTTCGTCTTTGAGTCGATATGAAGGTAATTAATACGCACAGGATGCGTACGTTTTTGAGGTTACACGGCTGTTTTGAATTGTTTTAAATACGATTTTATCAAGCAACGCGTAGAGGAAAAAATCTAAACTTTTAGAATAGAAAACCTAAGAGAATAAAACGGACTCGATCGCAATCGTGGTCTAGCGGGCATGGTCGAGCCGCCGAGGCTGCACTAATACGGTTTTTACTGCGATGATAACGTTTGTTTTTAACTTTTACTCTCGGTAAAAGGTAAAAGTCGTTCATATTTTTTACGTTTTAATAGCATTCCTTAATGCGTCTAATTCCGTATAAAAAAATATCAAATCGTATTGATATGATATGATAAAAACCGTCTGTAATTATGGTAAAAAAACGTCATGCCCCCCCCCCCCGGCTAAATCAGCTCCCCCTCGCGTTAACGCCCCTCGTTCGCGTATAAGATAATATTTTTTAGTAGCGCGTATCGATTTAGCCGCGTTTTTCAAGACATCCTTAGATCGGGCGCGTTCGATTACAACGGGCATACTTAATATTTAAAATCGCTTTGTGAGTTCCAGGAACACACACACGTGCGCGTGACAATAGGGCTGTCTGGGCTTATAAAAATATAAGGATAATTATTGGAAATTACTTAAAATGTAAGAATTATGTAATTATGAAAATAACGATGACGATTATATAACAATTATGTAATAAACGATATAAATAATATTATGTAATAACAACGAGTGTGTTTACGTAAAATCGGAGTTTACGTCAGTGTCGGCAATACCATGCCAATGAAAGCCGAGCTGCTCGCGACCAATGACAGCCGAGTGGCGCGCGCCACCCGGCAAATAACAATCGAAATTCAAAGTACACGAGCTTGGCAGCAGAGTGTGTCGTCGAACAGTCTCGTGTCGACAGCGGTCCGGAAAGCTCTTCTCGGCTTAAACGATTTCGGGTTTTATTTTTCTCCGTATTATATAGTGCGTTTAATGTTGTAAATTATCGCTATTATTTCTCGTCGACGAGAAATTAAAATATTTCAATCGCGAATTTCAATTAATTTTTTTTATTTTAAACGCGTTTTCAACGAGTGACTTTTGTATCAGTCACTTTATTTCACAAGACAATGCGCAGTGGCGTTCAATACGAATCCCGAATCTCAGAAGAAATCCACCGGGACGGCCGTAAGTAGTACTGATTTTATTTATTTACATTGGGTTTATTCTTAAATTTCAAACTTAAAAAAAAAAATGAAAAAATAACACCGTCGTGTTATCGTTTTACCACCTGTTACCCGGAAATAATGAGACGAAATCGACTCGGACGAAAGTTATCGTCGGATAACGCGTACTATATTATTGTTTTAAAACTCCAATATTTTGACTCGTAATTTCGACTAAAATAAGCTCATCACTCCGGAGAGATATAATAAGAACCACTACGCTATGATAGGGGTCTGTTATGATTAAATAGTTGATAAAATTAAAAGTTATTCTTTCAAAATAATCGAGACGAAACGAAGTCGATTTTTTGATAAAACTAATTGATTTGGTGCACGTACGTTTCATAAATCGTAAACGGTTTGAAATTTCATTATAGTTTTTTCGTTTTGATTTTTTTTTTAATGAAATCCTATTCTTAAAGCCTCATAAACAACGCGCTTAAGCTATTTGATATTATATTTCTCCGGAAAAAAAAAAAAAAAAACCCCGAAACATTCCGACGGATTATAAATTATTTTGTTTTTTTCGGTCTTTTCAAAAATTAAAAAATAAAATTAAAGTCACTGGCCCCGGTGGGGGGTTGTTGCCGTTCTCGATTTTCATATAAGCCGTGGGCAGTCGCTTCTCGCCCCCCCTCCCCCCTCTTCCCCCCCGTCGAATGTAGACGTCATTGACGAGCGGAACGTTGAAATAAAGCCACGGCGATTTTTTAACGATGTGAAATGTTATATTACGTGACGAGGGCGTTGTTATTGATCGCGCCGCCGCCGCCGCCGCAGAGCGAGACGTTAAAAATCCCGAAACGATTATCCGGGATTATGAGACTGTATCCGGCGCGCGGTAATAATTTACGGTAACGCCAAACGCGTTCTGATGAGCAGATCGACCGCGTGTTACGCGTTGATACCTCGAATGTCATTATTATTACTTTCCGTTCACGTGGAATATGTTATCCGCGCGCTTCCGCGTGAAAACGGAATCTTATATTCGTCGCATAAGCGTTTTCCGATTAATTCGTCTGATACGATGCCGGACGGGTCAAAAACTACGGAAATCATGCGTAGTTTTTTCGGATTATTTACGATTTCGATGCCCTCGAAAAATATATTTTTGTTTAATAAAAAAAAATGCAAAAACGTTAAAAATAAATAAAACAAATCAACGATCTAAATACGTAAAAGAAACCCTTGGAAATCGTTTAAATTACATTAACCATTACGTATTATTATTTTTTAAAATAATCTATATATATTCGAAGAAAATAATTATGATTAAACTCTGAAATAATACTCTCAACGCGTATTACAATATTTAAACGGCGGCGTTTTGTGGACGACTCGTGTCGTTTTTCTCTCTCGACTGGTGAACAATAGTTAAAAATGATCTAAATTTCACGAAACGTAAATAAAAAATACGAATTAGTTTGGTCGATAAATGAAATCTAGTGGATTCGTATAGTGTGCTATCGATATCTACATTTCTAGAGTAGAAAGTCCTTTTTTTTTTCGTCTTAACGACGACGTTTCTAAAACAACGAAAAACAACCTTCGACATTCGCCTCTCCTCTAATTATATTTTTTACAGCACTATACGTTTTAAGTCGTGTTCGATAACAATATTTACAAAGATCTGGACGTTCATCGAGGAATGTCAATATAAATATTTCGTTCGTCGCGATAATACTACTCGTATATTATTATTATTAATATTTGATCGCATTGATTGAATTCCGTACCGGGCTGTTTGTAACAACTACGACTATATTTGAAATATTTAGCGAGGGATTAATTATTATTATCGTCGGCAGACGTTCGCGGGCGAATATACGAGTAATTGAATAAATTATACGTTTTGTACGATCGTGTATGCCACGCGATAATACGCGTGTTTTTATTACGGCGACGGTTGTTGTATACTCGGATCGTCGATTCGTTATTCTCGCGGAGATCACGCGGGGCGGCAAAAGCGTAAAAATATATATCACGCTTTCGGTCCCTCCGAGGAGATTTGTCTAACATTTCACCGTTGTTGCACGCGATTGGGAAATTTAAGCGTTTAGGAAAAGAAAGTACGGAAGGAAAAAAAAAAAAAAACCGCCTGAGCGTCGGTCGGTCGGGACAACGTGTTTTCGTGGCGATCACTCTATTCGACGATTATTATAATAATATCAAATAATAAGCGAAACGCGGCGCGCGACTCGTGCGTTTTAAAACTAAAAGCACAAAACACGCGCGTTCTTCCGGCGCTGCCGCCGCGCCGCCGTCATATTATTACGTTTTCATTCGAAAAATCGAATACGAAACTTTTTATTTTCGATTCCGATGTGGAGACTTTGAATTTTCGCTTCGGCTCTTTTATTTACAACAAACACCGTCGCACGGTGGGAGGAATTATTATACTTTTACCGCGACAAAAATAGATTTGATAATATTTTAATGTAAGAAAAAACATTTTTTCTCTTAAATAGTCTTTAATTGACAACTATTCTATTAAAAACATATTGTTATATATTTGTGGTATTCAGTTTGATACCTTGTATCTAACCACCCCTCATTTTTAGAAATTAATGTAGTTTTAGTACGATTTACGGCTGACCACTTGCGATTTTTACGTAATTACAAAGAATGATTTATTTTTCGTGCGATATAATTATACGAAAATAAACGGGTATCCACAGAGCACTGTTTTAATTGTCGTTGGAAATTTTAGAGCGCGTCGAAAAAATAATTAAAAAATCATATAAATACTTTGGGCAGATTATATTTTAAAATTTACTAAATAGTATGTTTACTGAAATATTTTAATAAAAATCGGGACTCTTATTTGGTCTTCTTTTTTTTCTCAGATCACTTTAATTATTGTTAAATTATGATATATTTTCATCGTGTTGTTATTAAAGTTTTAACAATTTATTGTTGATTGGGGAGTTAATTAAACTATTACTATTTATTACATAATATCTCGTTCAGTAGTTTCCATAGTGAAAAGTAAATTATTGAAAAAACCTAAATAATATAACGTTCAATAACGTGCTAATAACAAAATATATTTTTTGTGGACGTGCGCGCTGTCAAGAAAGTCGCCGTTTAATGATTATTCTCCAATATCGCGTTAATTGAGCTTCTAATTCTATGGATAAAACGTAATAAAAATAAAATAAGCATTCAATACAAGATTGACGACAACTTGTAACGAAGAAGTTTGTACTGCATTTTTATCAACCTTTTGATAGTTAAAATTTTATTTTCGTCGCGTCAAAAGTATAATTCCTCTCCCACTGTGCGTCGTCGAATTGTACGTATTTATCCGTAACGGTGTCGATTTTTCAAATCGTATTTTCTCGGTCCGATTTTACTTTTCCCATCGACGGGGTTTTGTAAACGTTCGCGTCGCGTACAATATAATAATAATAATAATAAACGCCGTGTCAATCCGTAAGCCGACGAGTGGTTACCATAACACATCATAACAGCATGTAATATTATTATGATCGTTTGTGTCTCTCGCGCGCGTCCGTAAGAATTAAAAGATTACTACAGACCCGACTGGACCGAAATATTTTCCGAATTAATCATTATCACTTCGCAGTCGGCGGATTACAGCGCGCGCGCGCGCGCGCGTTATATTTCACGTAATTTATCCGTTTACACGCACTCGACTGGTACGCGTAACGGGCGTAATTCACTCGGCGTCTGGGTATTATATAGTTATTACGGTTTTTGTTTTTTGTTTTTTCTGTTTCTCTCACTCGCGATACGATCGAAAACGTTTTTTTATTATTTCCGGAGGAAAAGTAGCTTCGTCCGTGTTATGTCTTGTTCTGAACTCTAGCGGTACCTCGAGAGCGGTCACATTCGTTTTCGACGATAATAATTCCGCGCGAGGTGTTCTAATATAATTATTCTTCGCTCGTACAGATCGGCGTGACGTAACCGCGCTTGCGTTGTTTTTTTTCAGCGGTTTAATTTACACGAATATCCGTCGAAATACGAATTATATTTTGTGCTCCGTTACACAACGCTGTCATCAGCCGTCGTCGGCGTTATGATATTTAGTATACAATAGTAAAGTCAAAACGATTCTTTTCGTTATAGATATATATTTTTTTAACCGCACACGTTAAAAAAACTGTTACTATATTATTTTTTAAATCTTCTTTTTTTTCCAACGTCATATTTAATCAAAAGTCACGTGTTATTATTCAATTCGCCATTACGATAATATTACCGGAGCAGCTGTTAACGCGTTGATAGATTATACGTACAGCTTCTTTTCCGTATTGATATTGACGTTGTTCCGATTCCGTTCTCGCCCGATTCATTGATAATATTAAATTAGTTGAAAATCACGTTTTCTTTACTACTTCGACGAAATTCTATTCCAGTTTGTTGGACTTTTTAAGGACAACAATCCGTTTGAGCGACTCGGACCTCTTCGGTTCGAGAGCATAGTTTTTTTTTTATTCTAAACGTATTCGAATTAAACGAACCGCAACCGCGTCGGTCTGCGCGCCTCGGCCGATTACCGCCTCGTGACAGTGACACCCGCGTCCGCGTAAAACCTAATTAAAACGTGCGTGCGGACGTGGTCGTATGTCGAGTATATATGACCACGGGTCGCGGAGAGATAGAAATCACGACGCTGCACACAAAACGTGTACATAATAATGCGTATACTGCGGGTGGTAGACGGAAAGAAACGAACGGGCGAAATGAATAAGTAGTAAAAAAAAAAAAAAACACACCGTCGCAAAACGTTTCGCGCCGCGGGTGGGCTCTGGAAGGAACGCGAGTGATTTAAACGCGCTGTCGTTCATGTTGTGATATTGGTAACGACAGCCCGAATGATTTTCACGGAATAGCCGCGAAACGCGAGAAAAATATATAATAAACGCGCGCGCCGCGTTATAATGACACGGATTTTCACGGTATAAAAATACATAATACAACGTGTCGTATCGTCGCCGCGCGAGACCGGATTACGTCGTGTTCATTGTAGACGTGTTAAGAAAATATCGCATGCCGCGCGGATGTTTTTCCCGTTTATATTTTATTTACGAACGCCGCGCCGCGGCCGACGAACGAACGGGATAAATGTAGAAAACCGTAGCCATACGATAATAGACACGTTGGCCGCAATCGCCTATTACTTAGATACGCGTAATAATCTCCGCGCGAACTGTTCAGTTTTTCGGGCGCGTTTCTACGACTTTCCGTTTCGCGTCACCGATCGACGACGACGTTCGCAAAGCTCGACTTACCGGCCGGATTTAATTTAAATTGATTTCAAACGAAACTAAACGCTACGCTAAAAAAACCCAAACGAATTTAAAACTTTCGTTAAACCCGTTTATAATTAATATCGGTCGAGTTCTCTACAACCATGGCCAATCTACGACCGAACAGTATATTATTATATTTAGGGCTCGGATTTCAATGCATTTGCATCTTTTTTTTTGGGATATCTTACGCGATGCTTTCCAAGCTACAAACATGTTTCAAGTACTTCGCGATCTAACCACAATAATTTTTCGGGGCATTTTTTGACGGTTTTAATGCATTTTTTAATTATCGTATTATGACTAAAAAAATTGACCTCATTGAAATATAAGTACTACATAGTAGTATAGTACTACGTAATAAAAATTATTTTCATTTTGAACTATTTGAACTAATTTAACATCAGGTTTTCCGGTTTTTACAATCTTTTTATGTCACACCATCCAATCAGCCGATATTATTGCACACAACTAAACTTTTATCGGATTATTTTCTTATCGAGCGATAATATTATATCGGTGGTGCGCGTGAATTTTTTGAAACGTCATTTTTTGATATTTTTAGGGCATTTAAATCCGAGCCCTAATTATATTATTCTTGTGTAACGAACGCGGCCGTTTTCATAAGTCGTAGATTGACTAACTTGCACAACAGTGCGGATAATAATTTGACGCGGTCGGCGCATCATACGTCTTAATCATATTTTTTTACCTTTTCACATTATCATCGTCATTACAATGACGGGTTTTCGCGTAACGGTGCAGAGTCGCAATTGTAACGTGACGTTTTAACGAACGAATTGGCCGACCGGACGTAATTTCGAGAAACCGACGTCCATCAACGACGATTCACCAAACCCCGCATTATCGTATAATAATGATCTCTTCGAACTCTGTTACGTCTTTCGGTATTTTCGATTTTAAATAGATCGCTTTCAGTGTAGGTGCGTCAAGTCTTCCGCTATTTTATATTTGTTTCGTAAATTAATTGTTTTTCTCTTTTACAAAAATATAATGTGGTAATGTGGAAAGAATGGGACTGTTTTCTAGGGATAAAAAGCGTCCTGTTTGTATTTTGTCGGGACAACGGGACGTGTTTGGTCACCCTCGTATACTATAACTGAGACACGCATCTCGTAATCTCTCAAAGTCACTCGACACGTGATTATAATAATATCGTTATCTGACGGCGAGGACTCGAGCTGACGGGGATTTATCGATTTTCACCGTTCGACCAAGACGTTAAGTTATATAACGTTTTAATAAGACTTAATGCGTACGAAACGGTATAGTGCAGTCGTGAGAATGTACCGCGACCGTTGTTACCGTCGGGACGCGTGGTCGAGACGGTTTTCGATTTCGCTCCGAGGTCAATATTATGGTAGAACAGTATATCGGAGTGCCGACTCTCCGCGCGGGTCGATAAATCAATTCGTAGATTTCACATCGACCGAAAACGATCGTGCGCACGCCACAGCGCAGTCCGTCGTATGTAATAATGTACCATGTTATTACGATCGCGCGCGCGCCGGAAGGGGCTATAATATAATGGCGCGCCGACGACGACGGTATTTATCGGAATCGGGCCTGCCCGGAAAGCCGGAATACGACTTAAACGCGGCCGCGTTATACAACTGCGCGGTAATAACAACAGTCGGCGTGTTGCGAGAAAATTCTGAACAGAGCGCTCTTGTCCCGGCTCGTTTCACGAGTTTCAAAAATATTTATTATCCCGTTTTGTCGACGGTCGATGGAAATAAATACACGCAGACGATGACGTTGTACTCACGCGGCGTTGTGGTCGTTTGCTTTTATTTTTGCGCGCGACAGATAATTTCGATTTTCCGACGAGTTGGAGAAATAAAATCAACATAATTCCGAGAGAATTTCATCGTCTTTTCCATTTGAAATCTTTTGATATTTAAAAACTACATATATAATGCTTTCGGCAGTAAAGTCCATCAATACCACCCACGTATATCGGACGTAATAAATAGTCGTAATACGTTCTTTTTCTTTTTTTATCATACACAAATCACACGATGGTTTTCGGTCGGTTATTTTTATCGACCTATACTGCCGTCCGAGTTTCAGAAAATAAAATGAAATACGATCGCGTCATTAAAATGAACTCTTTTTTTTTCGAGATTTCGAGGGTTTTTGGCGCGTAGAGAATTCACAGTATAATAGTAGTAACTATATATTTGAATGAGTATTTCGTTCTCGTTATTTTTTCCCGTCCACAATTCCAAAGTCCAAAATAGGATCGGGTCGTAGTCGGTATGTTGAATAGCTCGTTATCTCTGGACGCACAAGACGCGGGTTACAATGATAATATTATGACGTCGTCGTATGATTTTCCAACACGCCATCGGAATAGGCGAAAACGGACAAGTAAACTAATTCGTTTAACCCGTCAAGTCGACGTATTGACAAATAAATAAGTCGATAGTAGCTTTTCTTCTTTTTTCTTTTCCGACTGGCACGATTTACAAGTGAAACGAGATAAAATAATAACTACTAAAATAAAATCACTTACACGTTTTACGCCTAAAAATCAGTTACCCGACGACGATGAATTTTATTCCAAACCGGTCGTGTGAATACATTTACACTTTTTTTACCATAACACTTCGGGCGAGACCTATTTATTTTTTCATTTTATTTTCATCGATATTTAATAGTTTTGATAAATTATATTTTCATATACTCGACAAAATATACTTGGTCATATTTATTTACACGAGCATTGACCGCTAAACGTTCGTTGTTTTATAAATTATTATTTTATTGCGTTTCTAACGATTTTTTTTCTCCTATACGATCCGTGTGTATGACGCGATGAAAATGAAAATCAAAAAATATGATAAATGATACTAGAAAACATTCATTATCGTCCGGTCAAAACACTCGTCTGGCACAACGCCGACAAGTCGCCAATAGGTTTACTAACGATCTGTAGGCCGTGAACCACACACGTTGTACATCGTACTCGTCGACTCTGCGCGTTATTAACTCGACGGATAAAAAAGTCATTTCGTCGGTTTCCAAGTGGCCGCGGCGTAGGGATAAGTGATTCGAATTTGGTTTTTTCACACGCGTCCACCCGCTAATATCAATATAGTTTTAGCGTTTTAAACAAATTGACCCGGCGCTAATTGATTTAATGAAAACGCGATGTTTGTTTTTATCGCGGAAATAAAAAGCCGATAGCGATACGTCTCGCGCCGTGGCCCGCGGGCGTTTATTTTAGTCCTAGAAATCGGTCCTTTGCGGTCGTCACGTCGCGTTTTCTCGTCGGCGCACAAACGGATGATATTCTTCTCACGTCCAAAATATAATAACAAACTACAACGTATTTCGGCGGCGGCGGTGGCGTCGGACTCGCGCGCGTCTGGTTCAAGGTCGTCCGGGGCGGTCCTCGAAGGCCGCCTCTCCTGCTTTCTTCGATCGCACGCGCGCGCCCACTTTCTCTTTCGCGCCGCTACGAGAGACGGCCAGGGAGCCCCGCCGCCACCGCCGTTTTTTTTTTTTCACGCGTTCGCCTCCCACTCGCGTCTACCGGATCGTCCGTGTTATAAATAGTCGTCGCGACCGTCGGGTCCGGTTCATTTAGTCTTTGACCGCGCGATGACCGCGTACACCAGTGCGAACGCCGACGATCGTTGTTTTCCCACTTGCGCCAGTTTATCGGTTTCGATCTTCGTCACACGCGGTGAACTCTACGCCGCCGCCGCCGTTGCCGCGAATACGACGCGGTCGTAGTTTTTTTTTTTTCACCATCCACGTCGTTTTTCGCGCTCGCTAAAACCCCGTTCCGAACCGAAGTCGTAAGTTTCGGTGTTCCGCCCGAACCACGGGACCGCCGCGCCGCAACAGTCATGGATTCCCACCGATCGATACAGGTAAATCCTTCTTTTATTATTATTTCGCTCGCGCTTACCGCCGCGACGTTGTCGATATTTCGTATTCCCGGGATCGGCACCGTCCAGAAGGGGCAGTACCTATCTGAGTGCACTCTCGAAATACCAGATTTTCGAATTATTTTCCCAAGTATTTTCGGTTTTTTTTTCCGTCAATAATTCACACGATTTACATAATATAGTTTTTTCGAAACAGTGCGACCCGCGGACGTCGGCCGAGACTTTCCGTTCTATAATAAATCGTGCACTATGATGGTTTCAAAATTATTATTTTCGGTCTTGAAATTCTCGGATCCGATGATACGTTTGTGTAGTAACTAATCCGAATAACGATCTCTACGAAACGCGTTATGAGTTTTCGTCGAACGATATTTTTTTTATTGGTTTTCTATTAGCCGCGTCGATTCGAGTACAGTCGAACGCGGGCTAGCGAATCAAAACAATCATTAGACCACCTGGTCGCGGTGACATTTTTTACCCGTCGTTGACGTCTCAAAGTCACGTTCTGCGTTTTCACGATGCGAAACTTTCGACTAAGAGCCGCGTTGCCGCGCGATATTCTGTGGAATTCGAATTCCCCCCCGGGCGCCCTACCGATCACTACGATATCCTACGGTGGCGCCTGCGTGTGTGCAGACTCTCCTCTCGCCATTCGAATAATTTCTCGCGCAGCGCATATATTATTTCTATACGCATTGGACGCGTTAGCGACGGTTATATAAACGATTAAAAGTGATTTACATCGGTTAACGCTTTTATTTTGCATGAATTGTTAAAAATAAATCTATAACGGCACGTGGCAAAAGCGGTCGAGTGCAATGAGTAGTGGGTACGGCGGAATAATGTTTATTCCTCAAACGCCGCGCGCCGCCGCCGTATCGTTTCGACTGATGAAATCGTTCAAAGGAATCGTTTGAGAATGAAATAAAATACATCGCGAGTATTGTCGCCACTCGTACATTGCTGCGACAGCTGTTCACTGGTGCAGTCGACTCAATTGTTTGAGAGCGAATGTAAACGCGCCGTTGACGTGTAAAAAACGCGTTAATGTTTATAGAAAAATAAAAACGATTTTTTTTTTTTTTTTTTTTCATTAATAATACGTACGTATTCGAGAAAGCTCGTTTCGTTTTTTATATTAAAATTCGCTTTAAATTATAATGCCAATTGGGTCGCGTCGCGAACGACGACGTAAACTTTTCGGTTCGACGTGAGATCGGGCTCTCTCTCTTTCTCTCTCTCGAAAAAAAGTAAAACGTGTACACTATCGCGAAATATCGGCCTGCTATTACCGTCACGATCGTTATAATATTTTAATCTCGCGTGTAATTTATTGCGTTTTCGTTGAGATTTAGCATAATTTCTTTCGTTCGGGTGTATAACTACGCGCGCGTATCATTGTTTCGGCTTTGAGGAGTGTTTTTTTTTCTATTTTCCGCGTTATTAACATACGAGTATGTTGTTTCATTTCGAGACGTGGAATCCGTTTGAAAGTCAAGGAAAGCGACGGTAATAAATCGGATACTGGCGTTGTCTTTATTAATATAATATTATTATGACATTAATAGTGCGGCCAAAACGGAATTTTTTTTTTTCTTAATCGCGCGTACAGATCTCATTTCCGCCTCCGAGCGTGACTTATCCTTTAATAATGGCTCGCGTATATACACTTATTATCGTACCGTCGTCGTCGCCGCCGTGTAGGTATAATAATCGAGTCTGTTGACAAACGATTCGTACTCATTAAAATAATAACGACAACGTCGGATAAGGCTATTATTTAACGAATGACTAGACGTATATTATAATAATATGTGTTTGTTGAACATTATCGTGTCACAAATCGAATGGATATTCAATACGTAGAAAGAAAATGTAATATCGCGTCTGCAGTTGTCTACGGTTTATAATATATACCGATCGATTTCTTCAATGGCTAATTCGAATTTAAATTCGTTTTACGTCCGCGCGACGACGACGTTACAAAACGAATGACTACTATACTATATTGTTGCGTATCATTGTTGCTCGTGAGACATTCTACGGCCGCTAATATTATTTCAATACCAAACGATTATACAACGCGTGCCTGCAAATCGTTTCGGCAAACTTTGCGAACGTCCGTTTCGATCGTTTTTCGTCGTAATCTTTAAAAAAATAAATATAAACTTGCGCATATGATAAAATCGTCCTCGTAAGGTTTGGAAATATAACATTACGATCGACGTAAAACTTTCAACGCCGTATTATCATCGTATTAAATATAACTCGCTTCGCGGGGTTTCGAGGGAAATCGAACGATTCGCGTTGTTTCTGATAACATCCGTTGTTTTCGTTATTCGCTCGCAAACAAAACCGTGACGGTTGTTTTTCAAACGTCTAAAAACGTACGTCGTGCCGAATCGATCGTCGATAGTGGACGACGACAAACAAATTCCTCGTCGGAACCTTTCCGGATCGTCTGGAATCGACGTGATTTTTATGGCGAGCCATACGAAAAGGGGGTTGTATTTTTAATCATACGATTTAACTGTTTCCATAACGCGGAGTGTTTAGCGCGAGTAAACGTATATATAGAACGGAGCTTTGCGCGGAATTTTCGTTTGGAATCTTTATATACGGGATGCGGTCGGGGCGGCGTTGGAGATGTCTGCGGCTGCTGTTGGAAATCAAATCGATAAATTCCATCGGTCGGACGTTAACCGAAGGTCGCCGCGGCACTGCATAAACGCAGATATAGTTACGCGGATTCGGTCCTCTCGAATATTTCTCGAACAATTTTACGTTCGATTAATTTAATATATTAATAATATGCTCGCACAGCTTATTGAATTATGTGCAATACCGTCGGTTATGAATATACTCGTAGTAGTAAATACAATTGTTAATAACCGATGTTAACGCGTGAGACCAATGGGAACGATTTTAGACGCTGTTGATTCGAAATCGCGCAAAAATTAGATTCTAATCGTACGCATTGTTTTTGGTACGGTTGTACAGTCTGGTTTGAGTGTAAGTGAAAATTCAAACACTCGACCGAATCTCCGTCGACGACGGTGGTCATCACCGCTGCAGCAGCAGCAGTCGGCAATCGGAAAGTCTGTGTTTGTACTGCAAACAGTAGGCGTAATATAATATTACAGGGCCGGCGCGGGTGCGACGCGCACGTGGCGATAACGGAATAATGTGTGAGACGAACGAGACACACACTGCCACCACCGCCCGGGGGTGTGTGTACGTCTCATTGGGAGATATTCAATCACATCCGTTCGCTTTGTTACCCCCGTGCCGAGGAAAGCTGTGTCGCGTTAACCGGAGACGCCGAGCGGCATACGGAATAAGGGTATTTTCTTATCTCGAGAGTTTTTCTTTCTTTCCCTTCTCCTTTATTCTCTCTCGCTTATTATTATTATTATTACTATTCTTTTCCCCCTCGTCGCCGTTTCCCGTAATTTGCCGTTCGCGAAATAATCAACAATCAGGGGCAACCCTATCCCGTCCCGCCGTCGTCGATAATGTATGTACTTCCGGCCCGCGCGTGCCAGTCAGGTCACGTATACGGTAGTTCTTCCAGTCGAAAAATCACAACTCTGCGCGCCCGTACGACACAAAACCCGTTCTTACGCCGCCGCCGTTACACATGCCTCCTCCGTATCGCGTATATATTGTGTATCGATCTCGTGTCATTAAATCGCGCGCGTGTGTGTGTGTACGAAGCTATAATTAATGGTCGGCCGTCGAGATCGTTTCAGATCTCGTCCGGGTTCCGATCCTGCACCTGCGGGCGTGGGATTGCCGCAGAAACACCGGGTCGGGCGAATAAAATAATAGTAACGACCGCGCGGAATAGAAAGCCGCGATACGGTTTTGTTTGTGGAAAAAAAAAAAAAGCAAACCGCCGCGAAAAAGAATTCGCTCGGCCGAATAAACCGTGTCGAACTTTGAAGGATTTTGTTTTTTCTAGACTATCGCCCGTAGGTGTAACGGATTTCCTATGCGCGTCCTACAAAAATATGACTATGAGTGATCGCGTGCGGTTTTTATAGTTTATTATTTAAACACACGTTTCGGTTTTCGCGCTGCCGGTTTCGCGCGCAAGTGTATATTAAATTTCTATGCGTCTTAAAAGTCAACGTGTGTTTGAGATATTAAGTTTCGGGAAAAAAAAAACATTCGCGAAACGCATTCGCTCGTCGAATACGATTATTTCGGTCCAGTGTCTACGATCATTAAGTATGGGGTGTTGTTGCTCGACGGAATCATAAATTTTATTCCGCGCCGACACGATTATTACTCGAGTTTATTCGAAAAAGAGCCTCGCGTATTTAAATCACTAAAACATACCCTATATAACGCGCGTATTCGGTTGTTATTTGCTAGTCGATAAAAAGCACCCGGTTCCCTATATACGCGGAGACGATTTTTTATTTATTTTTTATTCTCGTATATCTTATTTCGTCGTGTTTAATAAAGGTTCGCCGTTGCACTTCATACCTCGCGTACTCACCTCGTATTAACGCCGAAAATCACTTGCGAATACCTATAGCCTACAACCGAGTCGTCCGCGTGATTTTCAGAAATTTTCGCCACTGCGAAAGAATAACTCGCGTGATTGACGTCTTTCGATACGTATGCGTGATTCGACGAGTTTATAATTTCCAAAAGCGATTGGCACAATATGTAAACCGTCTATTTCGATAGTAACTATTTACAAGTAAAAACGTTAAATTTCCAAAAGAGAATATATCTGGTAATACTTTATGATAAATTGCACAACGTCAAGTATTCAGATAGTATAAACATTTATTACTCGTTAAAGTCGCCATTTACCGTTTCGTCAAATATTTGTCGGGAATAATAATACAGTTTTATTAGTATGTTATATTACCTAATAAACGCCGAGCGCAAAACGATAACGTCTCGACCCTCGTTTCACCAAGTATAAAAACCACCGAGATGGTGATGGATTCGACGATTGGCGATGACGCGTTTCAAATCCTTCTGAATTATATTACTGAATCCGTGACCGCAGGATCCGATCGATTCGAACGCGCGCGGCTCGTTCGCGTGGGCTGCGATGTTTACGTACAAATATGTTATGTGATACGAAACGTACGCCTAATAATCATTCGCGGGGAATTTCTCCTCTCCGGAACGATTGTTATCTCCCGCGAGCGTATTATGTCCGATAAATAGTGTTTACACGCGCGCGCGTCTTTGCTCGTCATCGCGGTAACGCGCGCGCCCGCTCGCTCGCGTTTTCACGGGCTGCGATCGTAATAATAATTGAAACGCAGTCGCGGCGATTCAAACGGCCGGCAGAGGGCAGAGGGGGACGATTATCGTTCATACAAAAAAACTAGAAAGAAAAAAAAAACCGCGTAATTACACTCGATGACGTATCGTAATATAGTAACGAGTCTGCGGCGGCGTGCCTACTCGCGTTTTCATTCATATTGTTATTGGTTTCCATGGCGGACCACGTGTTATTGTACGACGCGAACTTGTAGTCCGGACGACTCTTCTCTCGGCGCCAAATTAGCTTGTCTGTGAATCCGTAAGTGTTGTAATCGCACACAAATACCCGTTTCCACTGCATCGTGTAAACTCGGGCATAAACGAATGCGATATTATTGTTGCGAACGATTACGCCGTCGGACGTTGTTCCGACTTCTGTAAGACTGAATGAAAACCGTGTTTTTCCAACGAGTTAAGAGCGCGGACACGCGTCTCTCAAAACGCGAGGAAAGTATAGTCGTCCCGAAATATCATCATCCGCGGGGTGTACCTATTCTTCGAAATAATTCCGATCTCCTCTGCGCCGGCAGCATTCGAAGTTTTCAACTTGAAACACCCGTTAACCGTCGCGAGTCGAAGAAGAATGCGCGCAGTATTCCCATAATATTTCTTTAAAACGCCGAATTTTTAAACAGTTTTTTAGCCGTTATAGTTTTTGTCGCCGCCGGCGGCGTACGCAGCAGAAATATGTGAAAGCGTACGTATCGTTTGATATTCTTCTCCGCGCGCGGACAAACGCGATGCGGACGAAAACGCCGAGTCAGGCGACAATAAAGAATCCCAGTTTTTAATACTATACGATAAAAAAAAAAAAATGATAATAAAAATAAAAAATAAATAAATCATAAAAAAAAATAAAAAATAGTCGAGAAAACGCGGTAGATCTCGCGCGAGACGTCTGTGGCGGCGGCGGCGGCGGCGTAGATCGCTGTTACGAAAATAAAATACGAAATTGTATTGTATCGAATAATATTCGTTGTTTCCGTACCAGTTGTCGTTTGCGCGCGAATGATCGAAGAAGAGAGTCAGACCGAGCGGAAAGTGTGAAAACGTATAAATCCGACGACGGGGGCCGAGTGTGTTTGTCGCCTTTTATTGTCGCGTAGAATCGCGTTATATAATACGTCATATTGTATTATGATGTATGCGTTCGAGAGACAAATCGTCGCGTTGGAAAAACGATTCCGAGCGGAGGTCGGAGTGTAATATAATAATAATAATAATAATAATACTGTCCGTCTTTTTCATCCGATTGTGTAACGCTGAATACGTCACGAAATCGGTGAACAACCGTTCGGATTAAATAGGCCGGACGGAAACCACCACATCGCGCACACATAAAAAGATCCGAAGAATGGAAATGAAACGAGACTAATTACCCGCGTCACTATTCGCGAGAAACGTGCCGTGCGTTTTCGACTTGAAATCCTTTTCGAAAACACCGAATCGATGTGACGGAGGGATTTTTCGACAATCGTCTTTCTATTAAACTTTCTAGCAGCAAAACATAATAAAATAATCACGAAATACAATGAGCCGTTTCCCGAAAAACTTATACGCGTTAACGCGTTGACTTATACGTTAAGACGTCGGCGCCGTGCGTTTTGAATTAATGCGCACCGATTTAGACCGTTCTAACCGGCCTGCGTTGATTTTTGAAATTATTTCTACGTCGAAAAAAATGATGAAAAACACACATACATCACGGCGAAACCGACGAATTATAATTCTCGCTTCACTGAAAATCTGAAATAGGTACGCGTAATATACCTCGTTTATAGAGTACAGCATTTTCTAAATTCGCGATTTGTCTTTTTCGATTAGTGGAAAATATCAATTAGAAATGAACTAAAATCACAAATAAAACCATCATAAAATGTCGAATTACCATAAGATTACGGAACAACAAAAAAACAGATCGATATCGTCACTATAATATACAGTATCGTGTGATATCATGCTTATCGATACAATAATATTTAAAACACCGTTTCCGATCGGACGGATACTACTACCGCGAGCTTTTCGGATTCGATCGGAAAAGGACGAAAACGTGACTCGAAAATCAATAGCGGACGGTAACCGGAAGCGACGATCTTCCGCGGGCCGCGTATCGATTCTCCGGACGTACACGCGAGCTATATACACTCGTATTATTATATCACGTTGAACACGGGAGGGAGTCGTCCGAAACGCAATCAGTCGCGGCGACGTGTCCCGCGTATAATCTAATGCGAATCGACACGTAAATAATTTCGCCAAATTAATTATTCCGAACGATCGGATTGGTTGTTTCGTCGTCGTCGCGTTCCCGAGACCCCGGTCACCGCGCGATAATAAAATATAACGCGATGGTTGTGTACGTATCTGCGCGCTCGACTACTCGTAAATATCGGCCGCCGGCGGTTTCGCTCGGACTAAATACGATCACTATATACATAATATAGCGTTTGGCGTAGTATTAGAGTTTAATGGCCCCGGAGAACACTCGTCGCCCGCGAAACGCTCGGACGTCGTATACATGCGGGGGGGACCGGTTCCACGTCGGAAATAAACGGCCGTCGTCGTCTACGGAGGCGACAAATTTAGAACGCGGTGTGAAACACGCGCAAACGATGTACGGCAAAAGACGTCAAATATCAATAATATTGTGCGTCGTATGGTCTTCGGGAGAAGGCGACGAGACAAACGGCACTTTGACGGATCGAATAAAAATATTTCTCCGGCCACGAAAATCTAGTAACCGTTTATGGTAAAAATCATTTCTACGATTCGGCTTTCTAAAACGAAAACAAAATATACTTTCTAAAAACCGCGAAACGATATTCGGCGTACCGGGGCGGTCCGCGTGTTCTTCCCGGAGGATCACGACACTGGAAACGTACTCGCTCACTTCGGAATCACTCGAAAACAAGTGACGCGCTTGGTATTTACTGCGGACGCGCGCGATTGGAATCTCAAATGCGAACCGCGCATTATCATTATCGCGTCGCGGGATTTTCGGGGTCGCGGTGGAAATTTATTATTTATCGCGCGGCGAAAAGTAATTGACCGGCCGGTCGTATAACGCGCAGTGCCGGCGGGCGCGGCGGGAAAAACACGCGAGAGGTCATCCCCCGAGGGCTCGCGCCTCGTTTTAATCGACGGCTGCGGCGTAGAACGGAGACGGGCGAGAGCGACTGCGGCGACCGCCCGCGGGACGGTGACGGTTTTCTTTCGCTGACCTTAGGAAAAAAATAAATAACGATTTCGACGCGCCGGAAAAAGGCCTAGCGGAAAACGATTTCCGTAGTCGGCGCGATTTTATTTTATTTGTTTTTATACTTTCGGTTCGCCCCGACCACCCGCGGTTGCTGTGGGCGAAAAATAAGCCCGTCGTTATGTGCGAGAAAATCACGATGGAGAAAGCGACGGCTAGTTTTCAGTATTGTCGACGACGTTCTCGTTCTCGACAATACTCGGCGAAAAGTTCGAAAAAAAAAAAAAAAAACGACTCACTAGTAAAACAAGAATACTCTCCCAGCCCACACGCACTCAAATCGCATAGTATCGCGAAAGGTTCGCGAACGTTTCGACGACGTCAGAAGAGAGAACGGAAACCGTACTACCGGACAGCGTCGAAAACGAAACGCGATGTACGACACGTGTCGTTTTGCGCCCGACCGTCCTATTTCGCCACCGTCTATTACGACCGCGTGCCGGATACGATATAATAATACGTAATATTTAAAAGAGGCCGCGCGCGCGTGCCACAGTCTCGCGAATTCCGAATTCGAAATTTCATCAAATCCACCGCGTTCCTTGTATAGGTACTCGGTATATTATTATTATACGCCAAACTCGGCGATTTTCTCGGCGCGGGCGAATTTCGGAGATAAATATCGTGTTTTCGTCGAGTTTTCTCTCGATATCATCGCACGCAGTCTCTCCGATAAACACACGGCAAACGAGTCCGTCGAATATACGTACTACCCACACTATAATATAGACGTGTACACGCGAATAATAATTATTATTGAGGTTACGTCGAACCTCCGGCCGACGACGGTCAGTCAACAACATAATATGCCGTCTCTCAGAACTCGGCGGTACATGGGTTTATAAACAGGTATTTTTTCAGTTTTGTTGTTTAAAATAATACTCGAAAAAAAAAAATAACCATCACGACACGAAAATGGATATTATAGCGTCGTCGTCGTCGTCGTCGCTTTAATTGACCGGAATAACATCACGCGGTATACAGAATATTATCTCGTTAACCTTTCGCCGCATCTAATTTTCGGGTCGTGTGAAACACACGAATATACGTATAAGTACGCGCCACGAAATCTTTTTCGCCTAACGGACGGCCGAGAGATTTGTCACGTTATTTCGAACGGAATCGCGTAGGAGGAACAAAAAAAAAAAACACCAACGCCCGGGACCTCGTCCGATTGTGAAAATAAAAATAATAATTGGACGGTTTTAAACGGGTCGGATTGCTCTCTAGAATCTTTGTGTCTCGCACACGCCTGATCTAGGAAATTCAAACTTCAAAACGATGATATTACATTCGATGCTTGTAAAACAAATCACCCCGTTTCCGTTTTGGTCGCCCCCCCCCCCGAAAAAGTAAACGATTTCTATACCAGACCGTCGACTGATTTCAAATATTTTGGCACGCCGCGCCGGTCTTGTGGAAAAAAAAACCACTCGTAAAAATTATTCAAACGACGAATAATATATTATTATAAACACTCTCTTTTATTCCAGACAAATGTAGGTATAATTTATCCGAAACACACGCGCGCGCGCGAGTAACTTATGCTAAACAAAAAAAAAATCCAAAACAAGTATCCGAGAGTATGGACAATCGTCCGTAAGAATTTCAAGTTGTTTTTTTTTTTAACAGTAAAATTACCGTGTGCAAACTTGATTATTATAAACGAACGTCCTTTTATCAATCGTAAACTCTCATGCCGGCCGAGAGCTCTAGGTTTGATTAGCGTACACATGATTATTATTATTTATAATAACGTCAATTATAATAATAACGACTTGTTAGGAAAAAAAAACAAAACATTTAACCCGAACATTCTAATTATTATTTTGTTTTTTTAAACAATCTCTAAATTAAGAACAGATAACGATAGACGAGTAGTAGTACCGCCGGTCGGACGTTTAGAAAGTAATTAAAATTACGTTTGAATAATTTTCGAATGCTCGAGAAATGCGCGTTTTTTGATTTTATCGCGGCGCGTCGACGACAATAATAACAATCGTTTGAATGTTTTACACGGACGATACATGGGCCGCGGAGGATATAATCGTCATATCGTTAAAACACACGAGTTGTCGTGACGCGATTATTCATTTCGGTTTGCTCTCGGAAAAGATATATTAGACGCGTTTAAAAACCTGGTGCGAGATCGTACGTAGGCGGAAATCAGGTCGTATCGTACGGGGGAGGCGACGAACAACAATTTCCTCGTTACCGAGGCGAGTGAATAAAATCCGCGCGCTTTAAAAATATTTTAATAAAAATAAATTAGTTTTTCTCGCTCCGTTCGAATAAGTTTTTCCCGCTATAATCATTTTTTACAATTATTACATCGTATACATACGAATAAAGTTTTTTTTTTTTTTTTACATCATTAAACGTCGGAAAAACTTTAAAAAAACGTTTGACATAATAATATAATATACGTATATAAATATACGGTATATCGCGTCGTCGTCGAGACGAGATTATAAAAAAAAAAAACAAATCGTAAAAACCAGTCGAAAGTCATGATTGACGTACAGTTTAGTCGGAAGTACTCTTATTGTTATGTTTACGTATTGTTCTCGTAGGTATAATATTTTTTTTTCATACACACACGTTCGGCGTCGTCAGTGACGCGGTAGATTTCGTACGATTACCGACGAAACAAGTGTCCCGGATCGTTTATTTCGGACGTTTACTTAGACATTTCATCTCATCGAATGGGAAGTGCGCATTCGTCTGGCGATTTCATAACGAATTCGACGAAGAACACCCGCGACGGTCGTCATGTCTGATCCAAATCGCCGTCTAATCTAAATCTTAATCGACGTGTAATCGTCGTCGTCGTTGCCGCGGCGTGTAATTACTATCCTCGGTCGGCTGTAATGAACGAAACGCTCGTTTCGACCGGTTTTCGCAAACCGCAGTATAATAATTTGTGTTAGTAGTGTTAAGTGTTTTTTTTTCATTTTTATTATTATTACAACGACCGCTTAAACCGCACGTTAATATTGTTATTATAATATTCCGACGAGACTTCTCGTTTCCGCGACTTTTTTTTTTTTCGTATTCGATTTTTATACGTCGTCGCGGTGTATTTTGTTCCGTATAGGAATCAGGTAGTACCGGCTGATCTCCCGACCTAGTCTCGCGACGTAACCCGACGACCCGGTCGATTTTACCTTTTTACCGCTCGTGTACCGGTTGTCCCCTCACGGTTTGTCGAATTAAAAAGGTCACGGTAATATTTCACGCGTCACTCGGAAAACTCGCTTCGGGATCCATTCATTTTAGTAAAAGTTAATAAAAATATATCGAATCTATTGTTTTATTTTTTTTCTAAATTTTTGCTTTTTCGTAAAAATAAAACCACTAAAAGTTATCATTTTTTTCCTTTACGTTTTCTTTTACATTCCGAGTGATACGAGGAATCTCTATTTTCTCGCGGTCTAATAAAATTTCGAATAAATAATAAAAACACGTGTACGCCGATTTTAAAACACTCATCGAACATGATAACAGCGTTGATCGGGAAACGCGTTCAATATTGTGTTTTTATAGGGAAATATAGGAATATCTTTCCGGCGACGACGATCGGCTCCGAAAACACTGCAACGGTACAACAATCGTAATATGATCGGCGGCGTTTCACGAAAATCCCGAATAGAGAAACCTGTTATGAAAGACAATGCTAAGAATATTATTTTCGCATTCTCCGCGCGATTATTATAATTACTCGCCGCGCGGTGCACCTGCTGTACCTACTACTACAGAGCAGTGCGAGTATGCAAATCGCATTCCTATTATGACGGACGCGTTTTCTCTCGTTTCACACACGTCTTAACAATGTTACTTGTGTTTTTTTCTTTTCGGTAAAAAAAAAAAAATGGAAAAAAGAAGAGTTATTTATTACGACGCTCGCGGGCGCGCGCATACGTTTACGTGACGTGTTTTAGATGCGTTCGGTCGATATAAAACCCGAGTATAGTAGAAATCGACCGCCGCGTAATTCGGTATAAAGTTCGACCTGTGATCGGAATGGTTAATGTCGTAAATTTCGTTATATTTATTACCGTCGTACGTACACGTCGTCGTCGTCGTCGTCGTGCCGAAAACCCGTGACGAAACGACGACGACGCGTTCGCGCCCGCACAATGTAATTGTCATGTTATTACGCGGTGTGATAATTTATTATTTGTATACGCGGCGTCACGAGGACGATATTATTATCATCGTGGGACCCGTATTTATATACGACGTGTGGCGGACGAGCACGACCGGTGAAATCGGTAGCGTCGCCGGTCCAAAACGGCCGCGTATCGAATCGACCGCGTTATTGCGAACACGCACCACGTTATAAATTATAATGCTGAATATTTTGTCGGCACCAGTCGGTATTGTAATTGTTACTCTGTTCGTTACGTCGAAAGTTTATTAAAATAATATCGCGTTAGAAATTAACATATTATTACGATTTTTCACTGTCGAAAGTGACGGTCGGCGAACGCTACGCGGCGCGCGCGCGTTGGCTATATGAAAACGGATCGGGTCAACGGCAAAAGCCGTTTTTTTTTTTAATTTTTGTTTTTTATATAGTCGCCAGTTAAAAGTCCGTAATTGTATTCGTATGGTCGATAAAAATATAGCGAATTAAAATTTATTAATATATTAATAAATTAAAATAATAAACGCGTCGTTTTAAGTGTTTAGTTTAATTAGCTTAGTTTTAATTAGCACTCGGATCGCGTAAAAAATACCGCTTTTTAATTATTCAACGAATTGATCGTCATTAATCCCCCGTTGTCGGACATAAGTTTTCGCGATAGATTCGAAAACGTCTCCTATTTTCAGGTCTAGTCGATTTAGGTTACGAATTTCTCTTGAAAAATATTCAAATTGATAATATTTCGGTACTGCTCGTAAACGTTGTGCGACCGTAACGCGCGCACATACGTACTTACGTATATCTAATTACAGAGTCAATTTATTATTGTTACTGTTCTGCGCGGAAGGTATCGGAAAATCTCAGAGGAGGTCCTAGACCAGCGGTTCTCAAACTGTGTTCCGCGATGGTTTACCGAGGGCTCGTAACACTACAAAACATTTAAAACTCGTCCGTTATTCAAAACGAATATAATATATTTCACGAAGACTTGAACGCCACAATTCACCGATATGTGTACTGCGATAAGAAAATTCTATACAATTATGTGATTTTAGAATTTCAGACGATACGAAATATTTCTCGTGATGGACTCCGCGAGAAACTTCTACTTAAAAAAAAAAACGCTCCGAGGCCGATAAAGTTTGGGAACCGCTGGTCTAGACCATCACACCTGTACACGCGTGTTCGATAACAGTACGAAGAAGGGCCATCGGGAACGAACGGTTTTACAAAAATGCAATTGATTTTCCCTCGAGCGACGGGGGTGGAAATCGTTTCTAAATTTTGCACTAGGCAGCGTGAAAAAAAAACGTCAGAACCGCCGCCGCCGCCTTATGCGAATAGCGTAATCGAACGCGATGAAATTAACGATCGCCACCGTCGTCGTCGGCCCAGTCGTAATAATAATATTACAATACGTTTTACAACGCTCTCCGAACGGATGCGGACCGCGCGGCGCGTATACGTATTATCATATTGCACCATTGTGAATCGACTAGGCGGTCACCGCGGCCGTATATCATTATCGCTATTATTATTGTTATTATCATTCCATATTATTATTGTTGTTATCATACTTTTCGTTCGCCGCCGCGTTGTATTACATTGCATAATAACGGTATATTATATTACCGTGTCTCGTGCGCGTAAATCGTCGTCGTAATTTGAAGGAAAAAAAAAAACCGTCGTCGTCCGTATAAACTCTATACCATATAGTTTATAAAACGTAAACGGTGATTTTCGTCGGATCGATTTTTTTATTATTTTTTTTTTTAGATTCCCGCCGCCACCGCCGTTATTCATTACTAGCGATTCTTTTCGCCCCCCCCCACCCTCCTCCAGCTCTCGGACAGCACGACGTTTAGTTAATTCTCGTCGCGGGGCTGTTGTTTACGTGATTCGGGTGCCAACGTCGGAAACGGACTAGCCGGCGGCGGCGGCGCTCCTCGCGTGTGTTCGCGTCGTCGTCGTGACTATTGTTGTGCGACCAATTGGAAATCCAGAAAACGATTACTATTGGACTTTGATTTCTCGTTCGCGACCGTTTATTTTTTCTCCTCGTTTTCAAACGTTTTGCGACCATTGTATTATGTTATCTCTCGCGGAAAAGGATTTTCCGGGTCGTTCGTCCGCAACGGCGGCGATGGGACAACACGGTGAGGGGGAAAAAAAATTCGAAAAACCATTAAAAGTTTTCATTAGCTTCCCGACGACGACGCGCATTGTACAATATTTTTATCGCGTCAAATCCAAAAGAACTCTCGAGGATCCGTTTTCTACACGCGAGAATAGTTTGTCATCACAAACTCGTGTAGCTCGCTACAGGCTTCGGACGAGACACTTCTTACTATAACTCTGCCTAAACCGTTGCGACATTCAAGATATATTTGAAATAAAAAAATAATAACAATCATAGCTATATTTTAGTTTTAGAGTTTAAACCGGAAAAGAGTGACAACAACAACAATATTAACAGCGTGTTTTTCTGAGAAATCATCGAGAGAAGAATATCTCTCAATCCTGTTTTTCTTTCTTTCTTTTTTTGACCCTCACGACTGAACGAGATATCGAACACGATAGTCGTCACACATAGGGGACACATTCGTCCGGTAAATAATTATTATCAGAAACAGAGAGGCTAAAGGTACTGGAAAGTCACGTCGGGGCTACGGGTACTTATGTAACAGCTAAACGGACGCGCAATAATTATAACAATACGTGTACGATTCACGTTACGATATTATTCAACACAACACGAGAGTTTTCAGTGCAAACGCGTATTGTTGCGCCGACCGAAATAATATTGTAATCAGAAATCTCCCGCTCCCCCAAGCGACGGCGATTCGACAAACGTGTAGCAGTATCTGTCGTTGGCGATACGATCCGCCGAAAGGAAAAATTCGCTAAAAAATTGGATTCGTCCCTTCGATTAGACGGAAGATAGAAAAAACAGCTTTGTCGTGAAAGTGATCGATTTCGCGAAATTCCGTTTTCTCTGCTCCGCGGTAACTATGCGATTTCGGCGCGTTCGATGGTCGCGTAGAAAGAAAACCAAAAAAAAAAAACAACAACACATCGTTAAAAACATTTTGAAAATAACAATAGTCGGACGAAGTATCTTTATAAATTAATAACGGAAGTGTTCGTCTAAAGTTTTGCGCGATACACGTCGTGTAGGTAAAAACCTATTCTGATTGACTAGCTCGCGTTACGACGATATAATATAATAACGCGCGTGAGACACACGCGTAATAATTGCATCTGCCCGCCGCGCCGCCGCGGCGTGGTAAACGCGACGTAGAAATCGTGCGAATCCGACACAATCGCGGACGTGTAAAATTAATTTTGTCGACGAGCGCCGGTTACGTTATATTGAATTTTCAAGCAAACGCGACGTAGCACTCGTCTTCGCGTTCGAACGAAAACGACGCGAATAAAAACAATCTGTAGTTCCAGGCTTGGATTATTTTTCGGAGTAGATGGGCAATAGTTATTTAACCAGTTCGTTTCTCTAGACGTTCGCCTATTTTTATGTTTGTTAATTCGCTTCTGAATACGAAAATACATATTATACGTAGACAAACGGCGTTCGCGTTCCGATTTAGTTTCTTTTTTTCTTTTCTTTTTTCACTGTATTTTACGGTATTTTTTTTTAATTAGTTCTGACATATTATGTATACACAAACGTTTGAAATTATTTGTTAATCATAACAAATGTATTTAATCGTTGATATTTTGATTTTATTAAAGCTCTGTGAAACATAACATTAGGAATTTTGTTACGATTCGATAAGACCATCGAAACCATCGGACTTGTAAGCGTTCAGTTTTTTCATTCTAAACAGAGAAACACAGTTTTGTACAGAGTATAATTTATAAAGTAAGTGCAGTTGTATATAAGTTCTACAGTGCTTTCGTACGGCATTTTTTAAGGTTTAAATGCATTTTTTTAAGTATTATTATTGCTTTAAATGCCGTAATAACGACCGTGTGCCAACGCGTTTACCGTTCGCGTTTATAACGTATCGCTGACGCAACGACGGTAATAGATGGTAAATTTTTATTTTCTACACTATAATAGGTCAAGTCATCGCATCGTCTGTCCGGCCTTATGGGCATAATTTAATCGAAAATATCGGCTATAATAGGTGTTTGAAATAGAAAATATTCGTTATTTCACGTTTTTGTGTAATATTTAATTTTGTTCGCCGGATGAAATACTTCGAATACTGACCGCGACGATCTGTCCGCGCGCGCGCGTTGGTTTTATCCGCCCGATGTAATAATTATTGTTTTCGGTTTGGAAACGAAATCGCCCGGAGCTGATTTCGCCGACCGACGAAGATCCAAGTACGATGAATTACCGTTCACCCGCGCGGGGTCCGATCGATGAAATTATTATTCAAACAACGACCGTTTATTGTGTTTTATTGCTGCACTCGGATCGGTATTTCGCCACCGTGACATGTATAGACACCTCGGACGGCCGTCGGAATCACGTTATTATAAAAACACGCGTTTCAACCGTTATGTGAAAACAAAAAAAAAACCATGCTCGGGATTTGGATTGTTCGCGCGCCGAGTTCTCATCGCACGCACTTGGTTTTTAATTCTTTTTCTTTTCCCCCGTTGTTTGTTTTTGCTCGAAACGTTTTCGTCGTTTACGCAAACCTATTGTTTCTCCCGGGGCTATTTGAATTTCAGTTTCACTCGTAACCACTTATCGCGAAGTAAATTACTTACGGCCGTCTATAAACGGTCGCGTTCGTTTTGTTTAAGGCGCGTATGGAGAACCGTCGTCGGCGGCGGCGCGTCTCGTCTCCCGCGCCCGGCGGCGGCGGCGCGAATAAAACAGGTTGTAAAACGTTCGACGCTTTATGGTTTGCACTCAAAAGTTTAAACTTTTCCTTTGCCGCGTTTTCTATAATACACCGCGAGCGCGGTCTCGTGCGCGGCGCTCGGAAACGATGCGTCGTCGTCGTCCGAACGGGGAAAGTTTGAATGAATCGTAAAACACATTATTACCAAGCACTCTTGATTACAGTCGGTGCGCCGCCGCGTTCTTCGTCTGTCGAAACAATGTATTTCTAATGTCGCGTGTCATTGTCCGCGGCACACGCGTACGTCTCGACGACGCCGTTTTTAGTGCGCGCGTGTGTAAGTGTGCGTTTGGTCCGTGTTATCGCTTAATGAGCTAAAGGGAAAGTCATAACGCAAACGCGCAGTGTGTTATTATTAACGCGGCGTCTCGCCGTAATCGTCTTTTTATCCGCTTTTCGTTTTGACGTATTGTAAAAATAAATCACCCGAACTCTGGAGTCCAGAGTCCCCGGATTGTCCGACGATTATCGTCGCGGCGTCGTCGGACGAACGTCCGCGTTTGAAACTGACGTGTATATTAACCAACTCTTAGTAATTCGTGTTTTCGATTTTCGTTTTTCAGGTGTTTTTCGCTGGTCTATTGCTGGCGGCCGCAACCGACGCCGTCATCAATTCTGGCGCCAACGACGACAAGTCGGCTTCCAGGCGAGACGCCAGTATCGGCGTGCCGTCCGAGTCGTACGGCGCGCCGCCGCCGCCTCCACCGTTCGGCGGCGTCAACTTGAAACCGCCGAGCGTCAGCTACGGGCCTCCGTCGGACTCGTACGGTCCGCCGAAACCGTTTTACGGGCCGCCCAAGCCCAGTTTCAAGCCTCTCAAGCCCGAGTACGGGCCGCCGCCGCCGCCACCGCCGCCCCAGGACTCGTACGGACCGCCGCCCCAGGACTACGGCGCTCCCCAACCGCCGAAGCCCGTTTACGGCGTGCCGTCAGGACCGCCGAGTCCTTCTTACGGCGCGCCGTCGTCGGTGTCTTACGCGAAGGGACCTCCGGGCGTCCCGTCCCCGCCGACCCCGCCGCATATATCTTATCACGGATGGCAACCAATCCCGGGAATGTCGATCCCATACATTCAGAAGAACAACGGTTACGAACAATCGTCCGTAGGCGCGTCGTACGGACCACCGCCGCCGCCGCCGCCGTCACCGCAAGGCGGCGATCAACCGGGCTGTTGCAATCACAACAGCATAGACAACTCTTACGGAGGCTCGCCTCCGTCGCCGTCGTTCAGCGGACAAAAGTCTCCGAGTTCCGAGTACGGCCCACCGAAGGAAGAGAATTCGCACGGCGAAAACTCGCACGCGCAATCGTTGAGTAATTTATACAAGCCGCCACCGCTCATACTGGATACGAACTATGGACCTCCAGCCCCGATCAGACGACCCGCTGGTGCATACGGTCCACCTAAACCGGAATACGGCCCGCCTCCCAAGGATTCATACGGACCGCCGCCGAGTGGTTCCTACGGCCCGCCGCCGAAGGATTCCTACGGCCCGCCGCCGAAGGATTCCTACGGACCACCGCCGAAGGATTCCTACGGTCCTCCACCGAGTGGATCTTACGGATCACCGCCAAAAGATTCGCACGGACCACCTCCGAGTGATTCGTACGGACCGCCTCCGAAAGACTCACACGGGCCGCCGCCGAGCGGATCATACGGGCCACCGCCCAGTGGATCGTATGGTCCTCCTCCGAAAGATTCACTAGGACCACCACCGAGTGGATCGTACGGCGCTCCACCCAGTGGATCTTACGGACCTCCGTCTAGTGGTTCTCATGGACCGCCGCCGAGTGGATCATACGGGCCTCCGTCTAGTGGTTCTCATGGACCGCCACCGAGTGGATCATACGGACCTCCGTCAAGTGGTTCTCATGGACCACCGCCGAGTGGATCATACGGGCCTCCGTCAAGTGGATCTCAAGGACCACCACCAAGTGGATCATACGGCGCTCCACCCAGTGGATCATATGGACCGCCACCTAGTGGTTCTCATGGACCACCGCCGAGTGGATCATACGGGCCTCCGTCTAGTGGTTCTCACGGACCACCACCGAGTGGATCATATGGACCGCCACCTAGTGGTTCTCATGGACCTCCAACAAGTGGATCATTTGGACCACCACCTAGTGGTTCTCACGGACCACCACCGAGTGGATCATATGGACCGCCTCCTAGTGGATCTTACGGGCCACCGCCGAGTGGATCATACGGTCCTCCTCCGAAAGATTCATTGGGACCACCACCGAGTGGATCATACGGAGCTCCACCCAGTGGATCATACGGTTCTCCTCCAAAAGATTTACTTGGACCACCATCAAGCGGATCATTTGGATCCCCACCCAGTGGTTCTCATGGACCACCACCAAGTGGATCATACGGACCACCGCCTAGTGGATCATACGGCGCTCCACCAAGTGGATCATATGGACCCCCACCAAGTGGTTCTCATGGACCACCATCTGGTGGATCACACAGTTCTCCTCCGAAAGATTCATACGGACCACCACCGAGTTCATTTGGACCCCCGCCCAGTGGTTCTTATGGCCCACCACCAAGTGGTTCCTACGGACCACCTGTGAAGCAATCTCGACCGCCACCGAAAGGGTCCTATGGGCCACCTCCTAAAGATTCCTATGGACCTCCCCCAAGTGGGTCCTATGGACCTCCTTCAAATCGGCCACCGCCTAAAGGGTCCTATGGCCCTCCGCCGAGTGCATCGATTGGACCACCAAAAGATTCGTACGGCCCACCACCCAAGCCCGAATACCATTCACCTCCAAAGAATTCATATGGACCTCCACCGAGTGATTCATATGGACCGCCGCCATCGAAACCAGCTAATCGTCCGCCTCCCAAAGATTCATACGGTCCTCCACCGAGTGGGTCTTACGATGGACCACCCCAACCAGCATATCGGCCACCGCCTCCATCAGATTCGTACGGAGCTCCGCCTAGCGGATCATACGGTGCCCCTCCTAAAGATTCATACGGGCCACCACCTCCTAAGGACACTTACGGAACTCCGTCTTTAGGTTCAAATGATAATTCGATACAAATCGAATATGGTTCGCCATCGGGCTCTACCTATAACGGTCTTCCTCCAGAGGGTACATTTGGCACACCTATAGCGATCTGTTGTGGTACACCACCGCCAGATTTAGCGTCACAGAAACCAGCAGACTCCCAATACGGCTTGGCGTATGGACAAGCATCCGGAAGACAAATACCCGGGCCAGACCTTAACCCGAAGAACCCAGTGAAAAATAGGGCTCCTGTGCCCCCTGGACTCGTAGAATCGACGCAATATAACACCTTCCAAGGTGAACCGTACATACCGCCGCCAGTCCAGGATGTGCCGACAGCCTCAGGCAATGAGGTATATGCAGCTCCGTCAAGCTCACCGAGCTATTCGAACCCAACACCAGATCAAAATCAAGTGGTTTCGCAAAACCAACAGTACAATCTGCCATCATTAACCGACTCGTCGAATAATGATGTATACAACTCTGGTTTATCTACCGTGTACGCGATACCAGCTCCCGAATCTTACCAACATGTAACGCAAACGGTTTCTGTGAGCAGCGGAGGACAACAGCCCAACGATTATGGTCAATCTAACAACAACGATTTCGGAGCACCGCAACAAGCGTTCGACTTAAACCACCACGTCGATGAGACTAAGAGTAACCCACAACCGAGGGACGAAGATAATAACAACAATTACCAACAGCCCGAAAGCAATAATTATCAACAACCAACAAATGGTAATAACTATCAACAGTCCGATAACAACAATTACCAACAGCCCGAGAACAACAATTACCAACAGCCCGAGAACAACAATTACCAACAGCCCGAGAACAACAACTACCAACAACCCGAAAACAATAATTACCAACAGCCCGCGAACGATAATTACCAACAAATAAACGGTAATAACAATTATCAACCGCAACAAGACGGAGTAGATGTCAACGAGATTGTCAAATCGTTGGGCTTAGAAGGGTCGTCCGTCGTGGGTTCGAAATCCGTGGACTTGCACGGTATACAAGAGTACCCGGTCCAAGGGTCCACGGGCAATTATATGCTTCAAATTCAACCGGGCCAAGGTGGCGGCGAAAACATTGCTCACGATCAAGTGCTTTCCAACGGGCTGCTCCAAGACATCCTGTCGGCCATAGAGAGTCAACAGAAATCGTCGGACAACTCGTACGACAATCAGCCGCAAGGGTCGGAAGTGCAACAGGTGTCGACGGCGGCGGCGGCGGCGGCGTCGGCGGTGGCGGCGGTCAACGGCAGCGTCGCCGGGCGGCCGGACGATTCGGCGAGTAAAAAACAAGAAATGGCGCTGTTCTACAGCACGCGCGACGACAAGGGCTCGTCTTCCAACGGCGGGCTGCAGACGTTGCCCAGCGAGATAAACCACTTGAGCGTGAACGAGGTGTCGAATGGAAATTTCGTTTCGTACAAGTCGCCCAAAGTGAACTACGTGTACGGCGACTCGATGGCCCGGGGGGCCGTCTCGCAACCGTATCCGCAACAATCGACACCCAAGACTGATGAAAGCTCAACCGGCTCTTCGACGAGCTCGGGAAAATAAGTGACCGCTGTAGCGCGTAAACGTACGGAATAGGTTTTTTATTGTACACTTAGGTTAAACGAAAAACTACTAATATATTATTATCCGACCGGCCCGCGAGCCCGCCCCCCGGCCGCCGTTGCATTCAAATCGTCTTCGAGAAAGCGGCCGACGCACGCGCGCGGGAAAGCAAAGCAATCGTATTTTCAATCTTCATTTGAACGAGACGTCGTCGTCGTATCGCGCCCGAAAGTGTTTGTTATCGTCGCGCACGTGCGAAAAAAAAAAAAAAACGTTCCGTAACGGCGGCGGCGATTGTTGTTTAAACGCTCATTTTTTCCCCTCCTTTATCCCGACAGTGTAATCGCTCTTTTATTAATTTATTATATCGGCGACGCGTATAATATTATACTGTACCGAGCGTAGATTTTTTATTTTCACGACCGGCCGGCTTTTATCACGAATTCGAAATAAAAATATCGTGCCTTATTTTCTTTCAAATCGTGAACTACCTTACGTATGTGTTTCGCTATTAATGTAAAAGTGAGAGTAAACTTGTGCGCGGCGTGTAAGCGGTACGACAGATATAAATGTGCATCGCTAAAACACAATATAAATATTATAGGCACTGCGGAAAGTCGTCCCGTTGGGTGTGAAAAAGTATTTGTGCGCGCCGTTTCTTTGCGTTTTGAATGCAACCGTATGTATATTTCGGACGATAAAGAAAATCTAAATCTCTTTGATTACCAAAGATTTTTTTTTTTTTTCGCCGGAGCGTTCGATTATAAATACGCTAGGAGTGATATATATATAATATTATATAATAAATGTAAAGTTTTTTTTTTTATGTAATACCGTTTAGCACGATTGCCACAATGACGTGCCATAGACCATTTATTAATACAATAATATTATACTTGAAATGTAAAAATACAATTAAAAAAAAAAGAAAAAAAACCTCTTTCGAATCATTAATAAAACGTTTTTTATATCATTCTACATCAGGTATTATATAATATATATATGTAGTAGTTCTGTTGAAACGTATTTAGTTATAATATATTATATTATATATTTTTTTTATATACTCTTACTTAAAAATAAAATATTTAAATTAATAATCATAAATTAATTAATTTCCTATTTTAAGAACGTATAATTATTATTATTATTATTATTATTATTATAAGTTTGTACTTTTTATTATTATATTAGTTTGTAGCATTAAAATTATTAGTGCCTATCGACAAAACATTGTATATAATATGATATTGTATGAAAATGTAAACTATATAATAACAAAATATTATGTTATATTATTTATTTTTATTTTTACTTGCACACCTTTGGCGTTATTTTCCAGTCGTCCTTGCTTCCGCGTGTTCGTAACGTTATGAAAGGAAAAAAAAAAAAGAAGAACGGCAACAATAACCTAAAAAGAAACGTCAATTGGAACGGAATTGAATTTTACGAATTCGCCGAGATAAACTTATTCGATCGCATTTTGTTCGAGTTTTTAAAATATGTATTTTCGACGCGTTTCACTACAAATTACAATAATAACCTCTATATAGATGTTCTTTTTATTTATTTTTTTTTTTCTATGAATAAGTGAATGAACGCATAACGAGGATCTGGTCAAGGCGTGTAAAAGTGACACGACGCGCAAGAGAGAAAAAGAAAACTAGTAAAAGGGGTTAAAACAATTGATATTATTATCGAGCATGTACTGTGTGTACGATCGTAAATCATAACATGGAAGTGTCTAGTGGAATTGGAGAAAGTCGTGATATTTTACACGATCGACATCAACCTCGGGACCTTTTCTATCGTTTTGAAAACGTACAGCGGCAACGCGCTCGATTCAATTAGCCAAATCACCGAGCTTCGGGTAATGTTTTTGATCATTTAATATTAATAATAGCGCGATGTCGATCGAAAAATTCATTTCCCCCCCCCCCTCCATTCTTTCTTTACGACGAACGGAATAAAATACTGACCACTGAGACTGGACATTTTATAACCAGTGTTAGGGGACCAGATAACAAAAAAAATCATCTAGATAAAGATAACAACAGTACGATTTATAGAGATAAAAAATAAAACTAAATTAATTCATCTTTTATTTGGATAACGGATAAAAAAAAAATTATCTAGATAAAATACAAATAAATGTACAAATATGCATCATAATTAATAAAAATGTACTGTTATATGTATAAATTATGTAGTATCCATTTTATTGGATCGAGATTTACTATTATTTTATTTATACGCGCGCCTGACAAAGAGATCGAAAGTTTAAAAATTTTCATTCGAACGGTTCTGATTATTTTCATCGATACTAAAAATCAAATTATAATTCGAAAATTTATCTAAATTTAAAATTTATATCTAGCTAGGCGGAATGTTTATCCCAAATATATGAACGTTATATTTCGCGGCGCGAATACGTTTGGTTTTTATTTTTTCTTTCTTTCGTCGTAAGATCATACCAATAGGTACCGTTTTTGTTTCGAGTAAGCATTATCGTCGTGTCGATCGTATACGTTAGAAAACGAAAAAATTAAATTAATTTCGACACGCGCTCTATTACACGGCGCGGCGCGGCGCCAGTGATTATTCGTCACGCGTTTTACGTGAACTTTTAATTGAAACGCCGCCGCCGCCGTCGTACGAGACGACGCGCGGCTATATAGACGTGGTGCGACGCGAGTTCACAATGATTACGTTTAAAACTACGATGACCCGCGGACGAAAACAGCGCGAAACTCTATGGCGTAAAACAACGGTATTATTACAAACGCTTTAAAACGTTTTAGGGCACTCGACGTTGCCGGGAAAATAAGGTAGCTCCACCGCCGCGCCGCGGCGAGACGGCTCGCCGAACCGCGCTCGTTTCCCGGAATAGCCCCGCGGCACGAATACTCCGGAGGATTTTTGTCCTCGACTATTAATATTCCGGAATATAATGCGACTGCTGGGAGTAAAAGTAACCGAGAGTTATTATTCCCGGTCACAAATTGCCTAATCTAACGCGCGCCTGCCCGCCCGGTATAAATTATCTAGTCTAATTGTACTCGCGGGATGGGAGGCGGCGAACATTTTACTTTGGTATTATTTATTCGCGTGCGTTATGCGTCGGTGCGGGGGAAAAAAAAAAAACAAACACGAAAATCCACGCGCTTGTTATGATGAGCGAGATTAGCCAAAAAAGTTGAAAAAAATCGACGAGTAAAAAAAACACACACGCACGCACACGCGTATTTATCGTGTTTCGATTCGTTTTTATCTATTTTTTTCCGAAAACCTCGCGCGCGATTTAGATTTGTTTCGCCATCGCGCTCGCTCGATTAACCGAGACGACGACGATAATTATAATCGTTTTGTATTGTTTCAAAAACGATCGCGTTCGATTTGAATATATTTTTTTTCCGGGCGCGGGTACTCGTGCGTAGAACTCTATCCGCGACAGCTCGAAAACACTCGCCGGTACACCTATACGAATCGGTATAGCGAACACGACGACGCAACATTATTGTTTTTCGATTTAAAATCGGAATAATATTTCGAGCAGGATCAAAGGACGCGCGACTCAAAGTCTCGAGTGTTTTTCTTCTACGGTTATTATCGCGTAAACGTTCTGAAATTTCCATCGATACGCCGCCGATTAGAAATTAAGAAGTTTTGTGTAAACGCGCATTTTAAAAGGGGTCAACACGTCACGCGAGCAATGCGATATTATAGCGTCGTTCGACGTAAATTATTGTTATCATTACTTTGAATGCAAATCCTATTTCGCTCTCGCCGAGACCGACTAAATAATAAAACAATAGGTCTAATAAAGCAAATATTGAATGAATATTTTAACAGTACGGACTGAATGGTAAATATTTTCATTTATTCAACGAAAATTGTTAACAAATGAAATATTTACGTAATAAAAAAATAAATAAAAATATTTATGAACTCTGTTGAAGCCATAAAGAACAATAAAACGGCGATAAAACGTCGAAATGTGTTTGCACACGATGATTACAATATTTAAAATTTCTATACAATGCGATTCCGGAAATCTATTCCGTTGCACATAATAATGTACGTACATTGAGCAATAATTATTGTGTTTCGGTAAGCTCTAGTGCAGCAATAATTCAACACGATAATTTATCTCAGCAATTCACCATGTTTTATAAACACAACATCAATAGTCGATTGCTTATGAAATCTTGCCGACAAATAATATTCTTCGATGTTTTTGCTTTTCGATAAACTTGGACCGATACGAACGAGTTTCGCTGTTGAAGGATTTTTTCGTTGTAAATTTTAGATGATAAATACGCGTTGGATACTATTATAACGATGCAGTTTACTTCTTTTAAACGTCTTCTATCTCGTTTTTATTTTTCTAGCGTAAGAGTAAATATTCAAAAACGTGTTCGTTTACAGACCGGAAATACAATTTGGATAAAGATAAGAATTTGGTCGGTACTTTTTTTTCTAAATTTCGGAAGTCAAACAGAAACTCGTGAAATAATTAAGGTCGTACGATTCGAGAAAGTATGTCGTTTTACCGGGAAAATTACGTCGTTAGATTATGTGTCGTTAAATTTTTTCAACATCTCACGGAAATTCGAACATTTTTTACCCATTATATTGTGTTAAATTTTTTTTTGCATTTTCGTTCATATGATTATCGCGTTTTTTTTTTGGAAACGTTCACGGAGATATTTCGATAGGAAAACGCGAGATCGCGATATCTAAACAATTCGGGAGAAAATAAAACAAGATACGGATCATTCGTGTCCAGCTCGGAGACCTGTCGTTCAAAATGTCGTGTAAGAAAACTCCGATTTTTGCGAGTTGTTAAGCGAACGGTCGTTAACGCGCGCACGCATTGCGGTGTATCGCGTAGTGCGTATTTCGTGCACGTAATTACAAAAAAAAAAAAAATTATCGTCTCCGTAGAAATCGTAAGTGAGAAAAGAAAAACAAAAAGAGAAGAAGTATAAACGCGGTGTTAATTTCGCGGACGTCTCGAAACGGCCGACTTATCAAGTGCGAATTAACACCGCGAGCCGCCGGGGGAATATTAATCTGATCGTAATAAATATTTTATGTCGGAACGTTCCGTGTGCGATTTTTACCGCATCTCGTATAATTTAATGAGGTCATTGTTATTAAAAACTATACGCACGGCCCGTCGTTCGCGTCATAACGCTTATATTATACATGATAATGATGTTACGCGCACGAGTCAATACGTTTATTCGGTGACGTAGATAGGATTTTTTCTGGGTACGGAGGGGTGTTTAAGAGAGTCAATCGCGGGTTAATTTAAATAAGTTATTTTATTGATTTTAATTCGTATACATAATATTTTATATTGTTATGTATATTTTATAATGAAAATATCATTTTACTATATTAATAATTAAATATCATTACGAAATTCGAAATAAAGTATTCGAATGGATAGTAATTATCACGGTCGATGAATGTGTTAATTATTAACACAAACGAATGTGAAATAAAACTTCGGAATAATATGAATAATATAAACTATTATTTATTAACAATTAAAACAAAAAAATATATACGTAGCTTATACCGATAAACTAACATGAATATTTTTCAAACAAAAACTTATCAAGGCATTCGTTTTATAGAACGTACGTAATTTTAGTTAAAAACGTAATTTTAGTTTGAAAAAAACAAAGGGCGAGATACAAGACACCGCCGATGAGATATAGGTGATCGATATCGGTGAATTGGTCTGTTCATTTTGAGACAAATGTGTCATTGCTCTCGAAAAAAACGATTCTGAGTGAAAGAGGCAGGACGGGTCAGCTACAAAGAATGTGCAGATTTTCATATTTTATTCAGCAGAATTTTATTATTCAAATGTTTGTAAAAAAAAAAAAATGTGCGTTTATTTTCGCACTTTTTCGTCGAACAGAGATGAACATAATATAAGGAATTTTCGATAGAATTCTCGAGAGTTTTTGACGTGCCAAAATTATTTTGTTGACATTTTACGAAAAAAAAAAAACAAAACCATTTTTAAAAAGATCAAAAAAATAAAATGCCACTAAAAAGCACAAAAAAACCCAAAATCGTTTGAAATCGGAGTGAAAGATCACGTCAGTTTCTAATATTGCGTGAGCGACCGGGCCAATGAAAGCCGAGCTGCTCGCGCCACCCGACCAATGACAGCCGAGTAGTGCGCGCAACTCAGTAAATTCGAAATCGAAAGCACAGAAGCTCAACAGCAGAGCGTGCCGACGAACAGTCTAGTGTCGACAACGGTACAGAAAGCTCTTCTCGGTTTAACCAATTTCAGTTTTTATTTGTCTCCTTATTATGTGGTCGATTGTTATCGTACTCGATTCGTCGACGACAAACCAAACACACGCTTCTTTTAATCTCGACTTTTTTTTATTCCAATAGTTTTTATCAAGTGTCTTTTGCGTCCGTCACTTTATTTTCACAAGCCAATAGACGACGTGCCGTGACGTTCCCAAACGAACGCCGAACCTCAGCAGCTACTCACCGAAAGGGACACCGTGAGTAATATCAGTTTTATTTATTTATAGTTCACGGTTGGTTTTTTATTAAGTCTCGATTAACAATAGATTAATTATTTATCGTAATAAATTATTATTCTTACGGGATTGGTTCGTGATATTGTCTAAACGTAAATATTTTAAATGTTAGGGACAATAGTGTTTCAGTTCATCGTGGGTATTTTTATATTTATTACGTCGTCGTCGGCACATAAATAATTATAAAACAAATCGATTTAAGAGCTCGACGACAACGGTTCAGAAAGTTTCTTCTCGGTTTGAACGATTTCAGTCGTTATTTTTCTCCGTATAATATAATAGTCGATAATGTCGTGGTCGATCGCTATCACTGTTATTTTGTCAACGAGAAATCGACATTTTACTCGCGAATTTCGAATTTTTTTTCTATTTTAATTGTTTGAATGACTTTCGTATCCGTTACTATTCGTTTCGATGGATAACGCGTTCAATGCGACTCACGAATCTCAGTAACAACTCACCGGGAGACCGTAAATAGTGATTATATTTATACTGTATAAGTAAGTTTATTCTTAAATTTCAAAAAAAAAAAAAAAATCTCAGAATCTTAAAGTGTACCTGCGCCGTATCGAATTAATAATATTATCACACGAGTCAACAATATTTTGTAAACAATAAATCTGCCCGTCGTCGTCGCCGAGTCGACCTCAAAGAGTATCATAATGAGTTTATTTCAACCGCAAAACGTTGCGCAGATAGAAAAAAAAAAAAAAATCAACGTTTTATTGAAATTTATTATTATACCGTACTCTGCTGCGGTTAATAGAAACAACTCCTCGACTATAGGTACGTGTATTATGAGTTTAGGACACTGTTATTTTTGTAAACGAATTTAATAAAAACTTACGTCGGTCGGTACACAGAATATATACGCAACGGCGTAGAATTAAACTGTTATAATATAAAAACAATTATGTTCTCGACTTTAAAAAAGTAATACATTTTTCGGGATTTATTATGGATTGTTGTTTTGTGGAATTATATTTTTTTTTATGAAACGCATAATGAGAAGAAAAAAAAAAAACATACAAGCGTTTCGTAAACTTTACTCGGTATTGAAAACATACGTGTTAGACGTAAACTATAACATCAAAGTTTCTAGCGCGGAAATGCAAAAACGTTACTCGACGATCAAATTATCGTTTAATTAAAAACACACACACACATATATATATGTATATATATTTATGATTAAAAAAGGGCTAATTTTATCACCGTTTCGGGTCAAACTAAGTTTTTTAATTTTATATCGGTTTTATAGCTTAGCACTTTCATTAGCGTGGCACTCGATTACTGCGAAATATTTTATTTTACGAGGTCTTTTGAAAAAACTAAAAAAAAAATTAATTATTTCGAGTATTTTTATATCGTCGATCGATACGCGTTAATGTGCCGATTAATATAAATTACTTTGCTGTTCGGTTTTATTTTTTTTTTTTTTTTACTTAAAAACTCTTTTCAAATAAAATCTATGCTGTGCATTTCCCGCGGGTCAAAGTGTATTTGAAAATAAATATAACAATCCGAACAAACGTTCACGTCGTCGTCGTCGGTGTGAATTTTGGGACTTTCACCTCGAAAAAAAACCGATCGGGCATAATATGTGAACTATCATGTAAGATCGACGGCTATTAAAGTCGAAAAAAGTAATATTTGTTTCATTTAATGCACTTGATAATCTCCTTTCCAAGATATCCTTGCGAACTCCGCCCTATCCCACAAGAAGTCACTCAATACGTCAATCATTCGTCGTGTGTGCCGACGAAAACGTACGGGATAAAACAAAATACAAATATCAAGAATATCGTAAATTCAAAATGTGTTACTTATTTATTTATAATGAGAAAACAGTTATTTCGAATTGTTTTTTTTTTTTTTCAAATTTATTTAACAGTTAATTTATTTGATAACGTCTCGAGTTCGGCCGTACTAAAACTAATTAACAACTGCAATTTAATTTCTCATAACTTTTTTTTACGACATATAATAGTGTTAACTTTTTCATCGATTGTCAAAACTTTTAGTTTGCTTGTAGTGCCACTTAATCTTCTCTTTTAACTACTACACTACCACGCGTAACTGTGTACATACTCAGATACAGCCAGATACGTTGACGCGCGTACGATATTCAAGTCCAGCAGAGAGTTTAACTGTGCGCGGCGACCGTTGTGTGAAATTTTTTTTTTAAATTAATTTACATTCTTTGAAACAAATGTAATGTCTCGAATCCGTAGGACGCGTGCGGTACCCAAGTCGTGATCGCCGCGTTACGAGTTGCGTATACGTACGTCGCGTCCACGCGTTTCACCGGGTCGTCGTCGTCGTCGTGAGGAAATCGGCTGTAGGCGCTATAGAGACGCGTGCCCTAATAAGTCCGTCCGCCAAAAACCAGTCGACTCGACATGACCGACTCGTTGGGCCGCGGGTCGACCCCGGGTCACCTTTGAACCTTGTCCGATCCAGCGCCCGTCACGCCCCGCCAAAGTCCGGATTTTGTTCGAATCGTCGAAAGACGGATAAAACAAACGTATGGAAAATTACACGTTGCGTATCGCAGTGGATTTTTCGTTCGTTTTGGTTCTCGCCAAACCCCGTTAGAAATGGCCGGCGCGAATGTTTCGATGCGAACCGCTTCGATCGGGCCGCGGCGAGCCGAGGCGGTCTTGAAAAGCGGATTCGGATTCGAGTCGTGCGGGCATATCGCGCGAGATGGGATTTTTAGGATTTACTTTTGTCGCCATCGAATCGTTTGAAATAAAATCGCCGCCGTTGACTATTGTGATGCACATCCGAACGGTGTCGTCATGTCGTCGTGTTGGTTTTGATGACGAGAGCTGATAAAATAATTATGACAATGAGGAAACCTCTACACGATTGTTTCGAATTTTCACGGGATTTTTATCACACAAAAGTACGTATCGAAATCGCCCCCAGATGTGTTACGAACACGTCAACACATCGGAACACGATAATTCAAAAGTTAATCGCACGTAAATGAGACTTTCAGCTCACAATTTTTACTGCCAGCTTTTAGAAAGTCAAAAAAAGAAAGTAAAAATATATTTGTCCGATTTCGTCCGGACCCAAACGCGATGTGTGGTTCGGGAACGCGTTTTACTTTGAGCACGGACCGCGCTGCCTTTAACGTCTTTAACCCGTCATGACTCGCGCGTAGAAAGATTCGCTCACCTTGTATATTTTATCATAAATGTAATATTTTAAGAACAAATAATAATTAATAAATCATAAAATAAACTAATTTTGAATGTTCTTTTATAAATATATTGAAAAAAATGAAAATAATTATATGAAAAATTATTAGAAAAATGTAATTTTATGAACTCAATATTTCCTCAATATTTCGTTCTCCAGTTATTGTATTGTCATCATTTTCACTATCATCAGTCATCACTACACGAATCATTTAGTGATTCTATATCTTTATTTAACCACGAAATAATTGCCTCACTCATACTTTTGAAAAATAGAATAAACGGCAAAAAAAAGTAAAAAATATTGAATAAAAAATAACAACAAGTAAAAACGAAAATATGGACGCGAAATTCAAAGGCTATTACTCGCGCGTAGAGGAAATCGCTCACAAAACACGACTAGCTGATTTCAGAATGCAATAGGTTTGCTCATCGGAACGATTAAGTACCCATCAAATGATAAATCTTTTTTTAAATATTTCGTCATAAGGTACTATGAATTTGGGAAAAATATAACAACAAACAAGCCAGTGGTTACCAACTTAAAAACAACGTGAGGGAAATTCTCACACGCGAGCAATGACGGGTTAAGAAAGCAACAATAATGCATTATTGGCGCGAGGGGCACAAAAAGCACTCGGCTTTGTTAATCAACACGATTGCCTCCGACGTCACAAAGTCCGTTGTTGTTTATAGCGTCTCGATTATGCGTACGATTCTTCTTTTGTCGTCGAACTCGTCGCGAACAACACTAGACCGCGGCCGTTCTTCACGCGAATGCCGCGTGTCGGTCTTCTAATTCGTCACATATTACGCGAAGTTTAAATACGAATGCAGTCGTCGTCGTCGTCGTTGAATCTTGCCGAGTTTCCCGTCTGTCTTACTCTCGCGGGGCATTACTCCGACTCTGTTTTCAGACTAGAAAAAAAGGTTTACGTTTCAAAATTTGTTTTCTTCGTCATCGTCGTCGTCGTTGTCGTTCCCTCCGATCTCGGGATGTCTGTCAGAGACGACAAGACGCGTTCCGTACGATATTGTATTCGTTTAGTGGCCGACACGTCGTCGTGTGCCTACTGCCTATACGAACGATTATTTATAACAGTGCGGTTCGTCGTGTGTGCTCCGTTACGTTCTCACGTCGTCGCTTTTCACGCGATTTCCGGTCGCTCGCCGAATACTTTCTATACCGAACGTCAGCGCATAGAACGATCCGCGTTTTCGCATTGGCACATACGCCGCCGCAGCCACACGTTTCCGCGGCAGAGCTCGGCGAATTTACTCGGTAAATTTCACTCACATTTTTCAAATATTTTACGCTCGACAAAAATCGAGCGACTTCTTAATTCGACTTCTTTTTTCGAGCACTATATAAAATCGGCGTTCAGCCTGTGACGTCACATCAATCGAGTTTGCGAATTTGTTTAGTTTTTGAAATTAAAAAATGTATAATTAAAATCGCGTCTCGTAAACAATGGCCTTTGGGCATTAGAACACACAAAAGCCGTTGAGTATACACAGTGAATAATAATGTAAATGGTTTTTTAGTAAATCGTTTTTTTTTTTTTAATAAAAACTAATTTAATTGCTTTTGATTTTTTATCGATTGACCGAACATTACAGGTTTAAGTATCACATCTCTAGTTTTCGAGAACGTTTGTAAACTTATCGCAACAGTTTTGGAATCACCCGCAACCACTCGCGAGTAAGTTTCCGCCGAAAACGTTCGACGCTTATTATGAAATAATTAAATACATTTAGTATTAGTGTTATGTAAGCGTTGCGGTTTTCGTTTTTTTTTTCTGTTATTCACAGACGTCTCACGAACGTTCTATTTAAAAAGCAAGTGGTTTTCTTCTTCTAGACAGTTAAATGATTATGATTAATTTCACGCGATCTCCTCTTACAGTGCATATAACTGCTTTCGTAGTCTTATCAGCGTGAAAATTTGCCGAACCGTTTCATTGACCATTTGTGCGCGCGAAAATACTATAAAACTCGACGCGAACAAGGGCAGTATATTTTATGGTAAGTACAACGGAGCGCACATTTTCGACCTCGTCAAATGTCAATATTATTACTGTACTACGTCGATTTGTCGTTATATTTTTCTACTGAAACGCGACGTCGGTTTTAGAATTTGTGACTTTCCCTCATCCCGGCAAATTAGATTTGAAAAATAATTCGTTTAAAATAATCTTAAACCATGCGCGCGCGCACGCGTTCCGTCGAAGGCGAATTCGTTTACAGTGATACTTCATTAATAACAGATCGTTTCTGCGAACGATCACGATTCTATCGCGTCGTTTTCTTTTGGTTAGTTATTCGTTCTAGTGCTGTGTCACAGTAGACGACAATCGTGATTTTTTTTTTCCTTCTATAACACAATGAGCAAAGTACTCGATTTCGTGTGTCGGCCACTTGTGATCTCCGCAGTGTGAGCAACAATTACCATAAAAAAAAAGCCCTGCCTCACGCGTTTCGTTCGAAAAAACGGTCATGAGAAACGAGCCGTTCGACAAAATAATATCTTGTCACCCGAATAATAATAAAATAGGTATATATAGTGCCGTGGACACGAGGCCGGAGGCAATCGCTCGGTTCCGGTGTCTATTACGTTTTGTTTTTTTTTATTATAATTATTACTATTACGACTGTTGCGATAAACCGTAAAAGTACGTTTTTTTTTCTGTAATCCGTCTTAATTTTTTTCTTTTTCGCCGCGTTTTCGTACGCGTCGCTAATAGGAAGTCGTCGTCGTCGCCGCCGCGCGCATACTTTTATTACTTCCGTTTTATCGCATAAATTATACGGACGGCGGCGTGTACATATACATGGTGCGTGTTGTACACGCGTGTGATACCGGCCTCGGCGCACGTACGCCGACAGCGATTAATGGAACGGAAAAAAAATATAGTTTGAACCCGACGCGCGACGGCGGCAATAATTCCGACGGAAGAGCCGAGCTGGGCCCGGATTAATGTTATAGCGACACGGATTTAAGACGGCGGAGTTACTAATAAGCTTTATTTATATAGTTAATTTTTTTACGTAAAAGAAAAGTCGTATCGTTCGTTTTTCGACAATAATTGTTTGATCATTAATGTCACGACCTTTGCCGTCAGAAAATATTACACTAAAGAACAACGAGAAAAATCAACGCCGAACTTTGAAATAATAAATAAATAATAAACCAAGGCGAAAACCATCTATTGTGTAACCGCCGAATGTAGTCCTCGGGCAAACTCGGCCGAAGCGCGGTGGCGGCCTTGCCGTATCTGGGCAGACAAACACATCGGTTAGATATCGAGAGAAGATGTCGATCCAGACGAATGCCAGTAATTCAATCGCCAAATATTAGAAATGAATTCAACATTACGGACCTGTTTTATCTAGATTGAAAAAGGAAAACAGAAATCACGAGTTCTCCGAGATGATATACGTAGGTTTACCGATATGATTATTATAAAAACGTCGTCGCCCGGTTAGGTCGAATCTCGAATATTAACATTTCGAAAATCGTTTGTAAATAAAATTATTCGCGGTTGAAAACGACGTTTTCGAACAATCCGATACACGATTAGTTTTTATTTACGGTTAAGTAAACGTCTAGTGAAACAAGTAAAGTTCGAACGTGAGTGGTCAGTGCGTTATTTCGCGTCCAGACGAATTCGTTCGGACGACTTTATCGATCGAACGTAACTGCGGAAACGAACCGATTTTCGATTCTTTTGAGAAATATTTGGAAAATTTAAGACGACGCACGTGCGATGTGGAACATTATTTTTTTGTCCAACGACATTTCGGCCGCACTATTTTTGTCGCGTAGTAGAACATTTTCTCTTTCGATTCTTTTTTATATTTCGTTTTCTCTCGGGGCGTTTTTTTTTTCCTCCTTCGCCGCGAAATACGTTAAGTCGACGACGACGACGTGCATTTAATTCCGATGCATTGTTCTGTGCCGTGCAGTCGAGCATAAAACCTAATAAGACCTTTCAAAAGGTTTAACGCTAATTTCATTATCCGTCTTCGTAGATAGGTACAATAAGTCATTTTCAAAAGGCAGGTATACGTGTTATTAGCTTTCCGCCGATGCGAACGATACCGCGGAATTTCCAAACGGCCGCGCGATGAAATACCACGTCTTACCGACGACCGAGAGCGGTTTGAAAAATAACAATTACCATTATATTATGATAAAATAGTGAAAGATAGATAATCATAACTTCGCGTTCGATTCGATTTTCGCGTTTTCGGCGTTTCGAATGCGCAAAACGTTTTCTCCGGGATCGTTCCGGAGAAACGGATAATCTACGTCAAAGTACCCGGCCGAGTGATGGCTGCGAAAAATGAACCCGTCGGTCGTGCGACGAAAGGGTTTCCATCACGTTTGGAATTCATTTCGCCAGACCTTTGTTTTCCATGACATTAACTCTGCCGTCGAACTGTGGCGATGCGCTGCTCGCGTGGTCTTACGGTTTTAACGTTTTCAAACTATTCCGGTTCTTCAGTCGACGTGTTATTGTGTAATAATATAGTCCCGTGAAACGCACGTCACTTTTGGAAACATAAAAATAGGCGTCGGTATCGTTCAGCGACGATTATTATATCGAAAACTCACGAGCCGTGTACACGTATTACCGAGTAAATTAATTATCGGCGCTGACATCGGACTCTCGGGCGGATAGTACTGGGGTGCTGGAGGAAATATCAAATAAACTCTCCCCTACAATAGAGTCCGATACAAATAGCATGGCAACGGCGGCACGAACGAATTAGATAAAATACAAATCCCTTAAAACCGCATAGATTATCATAACAATTTGATTATTCTATAACGACTCGTTCCGCATTATATTAAAGAAGTCACCAGAGTTCACATTTAGGATTTTCACGACGAAAATCATCGTCTTAATCGGTCAAAATAAATACAACGATAAGTTATTAACAAATTGATTATTAGTAATTATTTAAACATAAAATTATAGTTATCGAAAATGTATTCTGGAATTTTATAATTATACATTGTGGTTTATCCGTGCTTCTTTCGGGGTGCGAACGGAGTGAATAAAACCACGACGACGAGGAACGTTGGAAATATTGAAAATTCCAAAACTCTGTAACGTCTTCGGTTTTCGTCGATAATTCGATTTCATTAAGTTTTTCCATTATCGCCGGGAACAACGGCGGCCGTCTTGAATTTATAGACGGTGGGTACGTGACGCGAAAACGCGGTGTGCCAATTTAAACGGAATAATTCACGCGGCCGAAAACGACGGAGTCGATATTGAATAAAAATCGTACGCGCTTCGGTCGCTGTTCGGTCTCGTTGTGCCGACGACGGAATCCGTGTGAATAACTGCGAAAATACGAAAAACGATTTCGGGTTTGAAATTATTCATGGTATTGGTAGTAATAATAATTATTATTATTTTGAGCGGAATAGACGGTTAAAATATTTTAAACGCGCCGCTGTTGGAATACACTAAAAATGCCCGTCGGAACGGGAAAGGAGAAACGATGGTCACGTGCTGCCGCCTCGAAGTATTCGGGAAATTACGACGACCGATAAAGAACGGTATAAACGACAATACGAAATCTGCCGCCAAAGTATACTTGTCGCGTAATAAAACCATTGGTCCGCGGACTCGTCGGACGTCGAATCCGCGAGGGTTTTATTGTTTTCAAAACTTATCGAGTAAACAATTTTAAAACTACGGACACGCCGCCGCGCCGCCGCTGTGCGGTTCGTCGCGAGTTTGCCGAACGATAAACTCGTGGGTGCGCGCGTCAAACTTCGCGTAAGACGCGGTACGTATGCAAATTGCGGCCCCCCGAGAGGACGTCCCACAGCAGTGATCTGAGCGACCTGAAAAACTCGGTCGAGTAAAAATACTATCGTTCGTCCTTCCCGGCCGGCGGCGTGCGTGTAATTTTTTCCAGACCGCGAGACACGCGAGTGCGTTCGACTATAAAATTGTGATAGACGAGGAATAATCCCGTACGCGTTCACTTTTACGTTTCGTCCGATTCGACTCCGTTCTCAGTCGAACAGATGATAATATTTTTATTTCGCCTATTTTTTCAAAACGCATATAATCGCGTGTGGCTCGAAGTTTTCGAGAACAATCCGACCGCGACGCGTAGTCGAAGACGAGATCGCATTTCTTTTTCTGTAGGCATACTAAAACACCGAAACACAAATAAACGCGTAGAAAATAAAAATGTAACCACGTTCTCGCGAGCAAAACGCGAATAATTTGATAATTATTAGTTTTTTGTAAACGATTAAATCGGTCGTCGAGTCCTTCGGCGAATATTTCGAGTATGGATTGCCGGACACGATAAGCTGCTCGTTTCAATCAAACGATCGCGTGATATAACATTATCGCAAAAGGAATTAGAATATTTTTGACGAAGAGTTCAGGTTCAAATGACATTTAAACGATAATTTCAGGCGGCGGCGAATTGCTTTTGCACCGCGCGCGCGCACGGCTCATCACGTCACTACAACGGGGGCTTTATTCGAGTTTTTGAGTTTAGGAACCGAATCTCGAGCGGATCACTGGAAACTTTTCATCGCGCTAATTGCCGACCTCCCGCTCCTACCGAAATAAAAGTTTTTCGCTGTAAATTCTAGGCCATAATAAACGGCTGTATTCCCTTACGATATCCGTAAGCTCGGCCGGGCGATAAGCACGAAGCGTAATATTTTATAATAATATGCACATCTGGGTCAGTTTAAATTCGATCAGAAACTGCCGATCGCACTTTTGTTTAAAAATAAAAGCGTAATATCTATTACACGCACTATCGTCAATAATTTAGGACGACGTCCTTGAGTCGGATCTTTTTACCATCTATCTCGCGGCACTTTTCTTCAGAAGGCCAGTTATTGAACACTATACGAGCGTAATGATCATATTATGACTGTCGTAACGTTTACGATTATGTTTGACGATTCCTCGGACGATTCGTATGTGAACGATCAACTATTATATACGTTCGCGAAGGTACACACGATAAAACGCTAATCTCGACCGACCCAGTGCGGTTCGATGATATTTTCTTTGCAGGCACGCAAATATCTCGCGACTCCGTCGACGCCTCCGGTCTGACGTAACGATCGATGCGCATTCGTCTCGAATCGATCTAATAGCTGTTTATTGCGTTTGAAATTTCAAATCCGAAGAAACCGCAACACAGCAAGCGAACGCGTGAGACGCGTGGGCGGTGCGCACCATGAATATATTTATCGTCGGATAAATGTCAATAAAAAACGCATTAGCGGCGAACAGTCGAATTTTTATCTCCGCCGTCATTTATTATTATTATTATTATTATTTCTTTAACGCGACTTTAACTCGGGGGCACGTATAACAATTTCGTTAAATTGGTCGAAAGATTTATTTTGAAACCAACGGTTTTTTTTTCTTTTGCCCCTTTTCTATAAATACTATAATATTACGTTTTGAAAAACTTTCGCGTAATACATAATATCGATTCGTCGACTAATTGCTGTTCTTCGGTCCGAATACTTTTTAATACTTTTCGCGTATCGATTCGTTCGCGGTTCGCGCGGTAATTCGACTACGGTCGACCAAACCAATTCTCGAACGTGTATAATATACACCGCATACGCTCCGGATAAATAATCAATTATCGTGGCCAATAGCCGAAGACAAACACGGTGATCACAAATACGTGTTAAAATATAATATATTATCGTGTGGTCCGTTCGTATCGACGAAAGTTTTGTAAACCTGCACGGATGATTTTCTCCTCTCGACTCCTCAGCGCTACGACTCGAAGAATGTTATTTGAAAACGTCGGCGGCGGCGGCGGAGAAAAACAATAAAACCAAACTCTTGATTTTCCCCCCGGACGACGCGCGACGGCGAGACTATGCAAATCAGAAACGTCTTATTCAAATGAGTTTCTACAGCAGAAACACACGTTTACTACGTCTAGGAAATCATCGTCTATGATCTAAAAAAAAAGTCATCAACGTCCGGGGCCTTAATTACTACCCGAATTAACTCGTTTCTATTAACGCGATTCTATTATTCGGCTCGGGCTTGATAATATGTATTTTATGTAAATTCCCGCGTCCAGATCAAACCGATTAAATTTGTTTCGAAATTGACACGGAGTAGTCGCAGTGTTTAAAAGATTTTAATTATAACAAAGTCGGAGGGGAGTAGTCGGCGGAATTAAACGAACGTCGCGATTTGGAAAAAAAAAAACAAAACGATCGTTCGTATCGACTCCGATGTGAGTATAATATTATCCGTCGCATTTACAATATTAATATTATATTAATCGTAAGTATTAATTGTATTTACTCTCTTTTCGGCTCTCTCTCGGTGTACGAGTATTTTCCCTTAGTTCCCGGGGGGTTTTTTTCTTCTTTTTTTTTCTCGAAGAAATCAATACAAGGGGCTAAAAATTCAACGAAATACTGCAGTGTAAGCGGGTCAGTGTTGGCAAGTACGTTTTTGGTCTAAACGGGTTTATCGTTATCTCGGTGTTTTGGAAACGAATCGTTTTAGAAACATTGTTTTCTGCGATTTTATCGCAAACGTTTCGGGTTTCAAAGCCACATTCGGTTTCCAGCAATTATTTTTGATTCTGTTCGAAATCTGTTTCAGACGCCTCGTTGCGGGCGTCTATCGAATAACACAATACGCGCGTTGCTATACTTTTACATCTTAGATTATGATTTGTATAATATATAGTAACATTATGTATTCGAATATATTGAAATCAAATAATTTTTCTCGTCGTAAATCAATCATAGTAAGGCGAGCGAAAGCACATCGCCCAACATACTCGTATGGATATTAAGTAATATTACGTATCATCATAATATAAAAACACGTCCGAGATAATTGTATTTATCGCACGCACGCGGTCAAATCGTTTCCAGTAGACAAATGTGTTTTGATATTTTACGCGGGAGTTTAAGCGTTATTTTTTAGTAGGCGTTTCTAGAATTATATATAAACGTATTTTATTTTTAAAATCTTTGCAAATAAACGCGCGAATCGGTAATTTTTCTACTCAAGTGTACACGAGTCGAACGGTGGTGGTGTACTGCGCGTTATGCAACAAGATGTTTTGACGTGAATGCGTTTCGTTTGCCAATCGAACGTGAGCTTCGATTCCATTGCGATGTAAAGTTTCGACGCGACAAGCCGTTTTGGAAAATAATCTGTTATATAATAATCTGCCTTGAGCGTTGGCTCGCGTGCCAAGTGTGAATCGGCAAAGTGCGAGTACACGGGCGCCATATTGAATCCGACCGAAACAACTTGCGCGCGACGAGATAACGACGTCCTCGGATTTCGATATTTTTCGCCATTCTGTCCTGCGTTAAAAAGAAAAAAAAAGAAGGAGCGAATTCTAGAAAAAGTGGTTTTAATTAAAACGCTTCGTCTGGTTTGCGCGTGTATTCACGTCGGTTTGTCGTATCGGAAGTGTGCGTCAACGCCTCGACACGTCGAATTTTCGCTGAAAATTTTCAAAACGAATATTTTTCCACCCGCGCGCTGTTTAATAGTTTTATAATTTTCGCGAAAGCCCAGACACAATATTATACGACTAAACTTTAAAGCGTAATATATTAGTTTGCAGACGGTAGAAAAGCGTCGATCGAGGAGAGTGAATTCTCCGAAAGCTCCCCCCCCCCGCCCCACGGGAGTCGCCGCCGTAAAACGCCGACCTTTGAGCGGCGTCCGTCGTCGCCGCACCGCGCCGCCTCGGCAGACCCGATCTGTTTCGTGAAAGTTTCCGTATTTTTTCTGCGATTTTTAATAACGCTTTTTAAAACCGCTTTTATTCCTTCTTCTTCTTCTTACCTCGTCGTTCTCGTCTAACAACGCCGACATATAACTACGGCGCGATATTATAGATAATAATAACACGGACATTTATATCATCTCCGCGAACCGGGAAATATACGTATACATTACACGCGATCGTTTAATATTCTTTTAAATCGAATAAAATATCAAACGCGACCCGACGACGACGATTTGTAATTTAATTTCCAAGTAGTGTGAAAAACGATTCGCGTTTATTATTACTATTTTTTTTTTTTTAATATAAACATCACGGTCCTCTTACACCGGGCCGGTCGCGTTTTCGCGACACCGCGTGAAACGTGTAATTTTCATAAGCCCGGCTTACACACACGCGCGCGAACGTGTTACATAATATTTTACGCGTAAACATATAAACGCGGACCGTTTCTGACACTTTTGAAGTAACGGAGTTCTCCGGCCGGTATTCACAAACTATTATGCGTCTAAGATTTGTGTGTGCGTGTTGGTTTTTTTTTTGTTTTTCGTTTTACGAACGCGATAATGTATTCACGTTTCGTAACGCCGAACGCTACGTTTTCAATATTAGAAACAAACAGTATATATTATTATTTATTATTGTAACGACGAGAGTGATTTCACTCGTCGTCATATAACGCGGCCGAAGCCTTGGAAGATTGTCAACGTAGATCGACGCGGCGGCGCGGTAAAAGTCTCGCGAAGGCAAACGCATAACGCGCGACGTCGAAATCCAGAACGGAACGATTCGGAACGGACTTTAAGAAAAAGAGAAACACACATCGAAACGAATGTGATAATTGTTGTTGTCGTCGTAACGAGTGTGCGACCTAACGCCGGACGATCCATTGCGATTCGAGCAAAGCTCGGTACTTTGATTAAAAGAAAATAAAAAAAAACGTTAGTGTGCAGCAGTCAATTTTTTCAGGAAAAAAAACCCTCCGAAAATTTGAACGTAGCCCCTGTCACGCGTCGATTATTCGTTAGTACACAATATATTAAATAATTATCAAAAAACAGCGAGCGCGTTAAGTCATGGAAATAAAAATAGTTATCGAATACGAAAATCTTATAGTTGTACTGCGTATAACGTCTTGAAAAAAAAAAAAAGGATTACATTTGATTTTTCGTTTGATAGTTCTCGACCAATTACCATATGGGTAAAATGATTTAACTTACAGAAAAAAATATAAAAAACTATAAATAAACAATAATTATTGTTGAATATTACTCGTTTAAAAGTGTTTTCCTACTACGTTGTGCTTCATTCGGACGATTTAACGAATGCGAACGAAAACGAAATTAATAAAAAAAAAAAAAAAACGATTTTGTAATTTTATTTACAAAAATTATACGTTCCAATTTATAAACATAATATTATAACACGTCATATTGAAATTTTCATCGACAAACGTAAATATTATAACACGTCATATTGAAATTTTCATCGACAAACGTTTTAATAACAATCTGCATTGATAATTATTACCATAAAATACACGCATAGGTATTGTGTGCAGTAAACAATGAGGAATAATTTGAAAATATGCATTTCCATCTTTCTTTTACTATTTTAATATTTTACTCACGTTTCTAAGTCTAACCGTTACACGCGTTACTTCTAAATTCGAATTTGTACTTTTTTTTTTTCACTACACAGCTTGTGAGAATTACACGTCAAGCGTAAACAACGAGAAAAAAAAAAAAACCTATAAATAAATAAATACCGAGAAAACTTAATATTTTTTCATTAGACGCGGGTGCTATTGAAATTCGCAGACCGACTGGCGGTTTTTCGGTCAATAAAAACGCGCAAATACATGACGGCGCTCCGGGCTCTGTTATTGTTATTCGCGTTTCGTCGACGACGTGTAATCGCGAAAACGACAAGCCGTCCGCGATACCATTGTTCGTCGCATCAATAATTTACGTCACTTTCGATCGTAACAATAATAATAATAATAATAATAATTGCATTCTCTGTTATGTATACAAACCGATTTGCGTCGTCAACGAGCTACTTTCGCGGCTCGTCCGAATTCGACAACCTGACCGGCGAATGCACGAATGCATAAAATATCATACGAAAATCGAATACAAATCGTTGTTGTTGTTTGCGCGCGCGTAAAATATTCTCACGGCGAGCGGTGCCAAAACCACGCGGCCCGGCGGTGCACTCGAAGGAAGTCGTCGCGCAGCTGAACCGGGTGCTCCACTCTTCCGTCGCTCCCCCAACACAGTCTCAAAGTCAGTCAGTAATTTATATTCTCGCGCGGGTACCGGTTTTTTCGTCAATAAACGGACGACGTGCGTAGATTTTAGACGTCGACCAACGAGACGGTCGTTTTGTCGTCGAATCGGTGTGAGAATCTCCGACTCTGACCGATTCGGTATTAGTGTAGGATAATGAGTTGCTCGCAGTCCAAACTTATAAGCAGTGTGTTGTGGGCGGTGTTAGGACCGGATAACAAAAAAATCATCTAGATAAAGATAACTACAGTAAAATTCGTCTAAGATAGAGATAAAAAATGAACTAAATTAAGTCATCAGATAACAGATAAAAAAAAATTATCTAGACAAGTACAGATAAACATCATAATATTAATAAAAATGTACTGTAATGTATATATTATAGTATTCATTTTATTGGATCAAGATTTACTATTATTTTATTTATATGCGCGCCTGAAAAAAAGAAATCGAAATTTGAAAAAGTTGAAAATTTTCATTTGAACGGTTCCGACGGTTATTTTTATCGATACTAAGAATTAAATGATCATTCGAAAATTTATCTAGCTAGGTGGAATATTTATCTGAAATAAAAATTTAGAAAACTTATAGAAAAGACGAAAGATAAATAGATAATTATCTAGATAAGTCTTAACACTGGTTGTGGGGGAATATGCCAGATCCTTTTCCTCGACAATCGATTCACGGCCCAGCGTACGCTGTACCAAGGAATTCACGCCGCCGCCGTCTTGACGTCTGGTCACCACACGTTGAAAAAACAAAGTTCTATCGTCGAATTAATCTATAAATATTAGGGGCGGTGTTTCACACTCGAGTTTATATGGCGTCGAACCGATCCATAACAACGACGATGTCGGGCTGAAGCGTATAGTAATTTCGAACAGAGTACGTTTGCGACATTTTCAGTCTTGTTTACTTTAAACGTTTTCTCGCAGTTTGGATTCCGACCGTTAATCGAACTCTCGCGGTCGGATTTGTTCGAGCTTTTTCCGCGAACGGCCTTGTTAAAAAACGGCGCGGCGGCGGCGCACCTACGCGTTCGCGCAAGTCTTCTTACACGCTCGATTCAGTTGTCCCGCTATTTATAATCGAGAATATACTGCTACGACGACGCAAAAACATCGCGCCGTCATAATGATTTATTTCGAGACCGCGTGGTATTTCGGGGGCGATAAAAAATATTAGCCGCCAGCACGGCAACGACATCAGCAACGTCCTCTCGCCGCGCCGCGCCGGTGTAAAAGAGAAAAACACACAACAACTGTAAATAATAACTGCAGACACACAAGTGTGCGGCGGTTTTTAACACTCGGAACATGATTTGAGAGAAGAAAAAAAAAAAGCGACTCGTCACTCTATAAATCATACGCTGCATATTTTTCAAAAGCGCCGGTGTCACTTGTGTAGTTGTAAAAAAAAAAAAAAAACCCGCGTCTCAAATCTACGAGGCGGCGAAATGTAATGACGCATTAATACGGAGAGTACGTCGTCGTCGGCGCGTCTGTGGGGGACGATTTGGAGATAGCCATTATTTCATGCCGATAACGCGCGCGCGGGGCTTGAAAGCGCCCCGCGTTTCGAGTTGGCTCGTAACGTTCCGATCGAGTGCGAGTGTGTGTGTGTGTGTGGTGTGTCCCGCGTGTTTTTTCATACGAATAAGCTGAAATCGAACGAGTGCCACTCGTCGAGTCACACAATAAAACACACGAGTTTATAACACCGCTGTGTCGGTCGAATCAGATCCGCGCGTTCCCCTCCCGACTTTCCGTTTGCACGCGCGTTTCGAGACCCAGTCTGGCGCCCCCCATTTGGCGAAAACTACCGGGGCGGCAAATTGTTCCGGCAGAAAAAACCTCCGGAAATAAACGAATCGTTAACGCGCTTTTAATCGAACGAGATGTCGACGGCGCGGCGCGGCGCGGCGGCGGCGTACCTGTTTTTCAACCGTAAAACAATATTCGTTACGACGGCGATGAAAAAAAATAAAAAGGTTACATCCTTATTATAATAATTAGGTACCTACTAATGACTTGTCTGTTCGATTGTTGTACGTTTTCGATGCGGAAATGGCGATTTTTTTTTACGGGGTAGCAGAATGATATTTTCGTGAAAAAAGGCACCGGAACGCGTCTCGGCCTTTCGTTGTCCCCGACGACGACGACGGTTTTTTTTTCTTAAATAAAATCACGTCCAGGACACGTTTCGCCGCGTAAAACGCGCGTAGGCACGAGTCTCGTTTCGAGTCGCGGCCGGTACGATGACTCATTATGTAATTAGAGCGAGCACAACTCAGACAAGACAGTAAACAGTTATCCGCTTCGGGTTTTCGCAAACAAACGCAACTTTACTCGTGCATTATTCGACTCGTACTTTTTCGAGACTCGTTCGCGCGCGTCGTACTCTATGAACGCGAGCGGATTTTATTTTATTTTTTAAATCGTATTTAACAACGCGAGCAACTAATACGGCGACCACCTGTGATTTCACATGCGCGTATTTCTGTTGGACTTGAATACGATCCATCCGTCGTCGTGCGCGACGATTGTGACGCCGAGCGATCCGCAAAAAAAAAAAAGCCACGTGGAAACTTTAAATTTGTGTGCGCGCTGCGTAGAAATTTCATCCTGAAAGATTCAGCCCGCCGCCGCCGGAGCTTTTATTGAAATCTAGTTTCCGGGTCACACGCGCACTTCTAAAAAGGGACGTTAAAATAAACATTTATTAAGCGCAGTGGCACAGCTGCCGGTGCAGTCGCGATGTTAAAATATATTTACAAATGCAGCGCGCACACACCTCCTATCGGATGTGCCGGCGAAAACGCGTGGAATTGAGTAATTTATTACGATTTATCTATCGTTCATATTCGAATAATATCGGACGCTTGGAACGCGACACGTTTTTTTTTTTTTTTTTTTTTTTTATACCGACTCGCCGTGAAACGCGTCTGTACCGAAATTTAAACCGTTTGCGTTTTATTTTATTTTTTCACTCGTCTCTTTTTGTTTGTTTTGAATATTTTTCACAATACAACGCCGCTCTCCTCTTCCGCCGCACCGCGAATATAAAAATGCAAAAAAAAAACGTTCAAACTCGCATTAATAGTTATACATTATTTCGTAATAAAAATTTATTTCCGTTTTCACGAAAAAAAAAAAAAAAAACAAAAAAAATGTTATCGCCAACAAAATATACATATTCTCGACCATTCTCTTCTCGTCGTCGCGGTCGCGATAAAATTTGATTTCGTTAATGGATTTTCTTCTCTCGAACACAAAAACCCACTGTTATTTTGTAACATCATCTTGTTTTACGGGACAAAACGAATTAATTTCTTTTTCGTTACAATACGTCCGCCACCGCCGCCGCGCCGCCGTAATATAAATTATTACGGAACGCGCAACGGAATCGCATCGAATTTATTTCGTCTTAAACTCTAATTTATTTACCAAATCGATGTATGAAGATTTATGGGCCGGCCTCTTCTTCGGCCCCGAGGAAAACTACCCGGACCACATATTCGTCTCGCCCAGCTTTCGCGCGCGATAATCATGTCCGCGTATGAATATTTCAGCGGGGACGCGTCATGCCGATTCATAATTAAATCTAATCATTATTATTTTTACACGCGCGTGAAAATAATTAAACGTACGGGGCGAAGAATAACAAGTAGTAGTAGTAGTGCGCTGCGTTTATAATTATTATTAATGCCTTTAAATATTTCATCTATCGCACCGTCGTCGTCGTCGTTGATAAGACCGCGAGTGTAATATTTTAATGTATCCAAATTGGAATCGTTAACACGTCGCGTACGCGCCGCCGCCGTGTCCGCGAGCGTGCGTTTCAAATTAAAAATAAAACGCGCGGAAATATTAAAAAATAATTATCAAAACCGTCGTCGTTAGTCGTCGTCACTCGCGCAACGGGACGCGTAAAAAGATCGTTCGTTAATGACGATTTCCTTTTTTTTTTCTTCTTTCTTTTTCCTAAACTCGTTTCGATATCGTTCGCCACTCTTTTATATACTTTGTATGCGTCGCGCGGCGGCGTCGTCTTCGCTATTATAATAATATTATTATAATGTACGGTCGCAGTGCGTCATGTACGAAATCGCAATTAAATTCTTTTCCGTCCGGAACGCTTTTGAAATAACACGTTTGGGCGTTTTACGACGAAAAGCGGTTCTTCGGAACTCTGCGAAAAGTCTTCTCGAGTATTATTCAAAATAGACGCGTCTCCGCGAAATTGCGTTTTCAAAAATCAAAAAAAGTTTCCAATTCGGCTTGTTTCCCGAATAAATCGCGTCCGAGAAGACGTCAATGGGACTCGGATTTTTACATCCGAAATTTATCCGTCTAAATTCACACGCACACGCTACGTTTTAAAACCATACGTCGAAAACATGAATAATACGCGCACGAAAATACCATATGAAATGCTTTGATCGAAGAGGACGATGATGAATTTTTCTGTACACTCGATAAGAACATGAAAATAAAACAAATTGTTGTAGGTATTGTACGACGAGAGATGATCCGTTCGTCCGTCCGGAAAACGATAATAATTATAATACGCGCCAGACCTTAGATAATAATCGGATAGATTACTTGTGTAATTATTATTATCATAATATGAATTATTCAAGAAGCTCAAGTACAAAACGTATTTGGGAGAAATCGGTACTCAATATTTTTGTATATAAAATCACAAAATCAGTATTGTACAAATACATTTTTCTGAATGCACAAAGAAAAAATATTCAAATACTCAACGAGTATATTGTATGTAAGCATGCATAAAATACATAAAGACGATACGAGTTTTTTATCATTAAATTTATATTTTGTTGACTCGGTAATTAACTGTGAATATTGAAAATAAACATCATAGATTAACCATTCGTCTGCAAAGAACATAATTTTTTTTCACGATAAATTTAATTATTATTATTCGACGTGCCAAACAAAACCACTAGACGAGAATAGCGAATGTGTTCTGAAAAATACAATATTAAACGATTGAAAAATCTTTCAAAGTTTTCACGAATTGTGTTGAATTAGTATTTCGTGGTCTGGTTGATGCAATCTTTCGGTCTCTTGAATCTGGTGACGTTCGTGATACGATTTTTCAATTTTAAATCGACTCGGCTCGACAAGCTCAAAGCGGTCCGGAAATATTCAGACTAGTCTGAATTGTTATCGTCAACGACGATTATCCTTTGCGCGTTTGAACGATTGATTTTCGATCTATACTTGCGCAAATGTCCTTACTCTTCGGTGGAAAAAAAAACGGTTTTTTCTCCCGTTTGTAAACACTGTTGTAGACACAGTTGAATTATTAACGAAACGTATACATATATATATACGTATATATTGGCGCGGTCGAAACCACTGCTGCGAACGAATCGGGAAAAACAGGTTAACGATTGAGAATGTGCGGGACAACGTTTTGTTTTTCGCGTCGAAATGTCACGGGCGGGCGTCGGGGTTCTTTGAAAAATATGAATTTATTATTGCGCGCACAATAAACAACCACCGCGCGCGTGTCGAAGACGTCGTCGAACGGAACACATGCAATCAACGTTTCATGAATAAATACATACAAAATTCGCGCGATGAACTTAAATGAAAATGTTAATTTTACGCGGAAACAAATAACTACCGTGCGCGCCGTATTACCTATATATCGCTCGCGTTGTTCTGTATCACGTTCTTTCGGCGCGCTTTTCTTTCTTTTTTTTCCACTCGTTTTTCATTCGATTTTATTTATTAGTCGCGCGCGCGAATCTTTCCGCTCGGATTCGATTTCGCACGTTGTTTCGTACTTTAGACGCGACGACGACGCGAGTTTGTTTGTTTGTTTCCCCCCCCCCCCCCGAAGTTCGGGTGTTTTGAAAAACCGACGGAAAAATGATTTGCACTGCGAAAGTCCCGAGTAGTCTTTTCGCACGAAATTCGCGACGGAGTTTGCGATTTGAATTCGAAAAAACGGTCCGGTGAATTCTTATCTCTTCGGCTCTTCGGGAACTAATCGATTCGTAACGGATTTTTTTTTTTTTAAATTTGTAAATTCAATTCTCCCGAATGAAATGAGGTTTTCGACGAACTGTGAACTCGGCGTTCCCATCCCGCCCTAACCAAATATTTTCAAATTCAATTTATTAATATATGTTCCTTTTTATTCGTAACTTTTCGTAACAAACTTTTTAGAACTTGTGACCGTGACGCCGTTTCCGGGCTCGAACTGTTTTATCGACGAGACGCCCGCCTTCTCGACCCACTTGCGCGAAGATATAATTCGCGACTAATTTTATTCGATTTTGCTCCTCAAAATTTCAAATTCATCAAATGAAATTTTAATATCGAACCACTAATTTGATATAATTCGGCGTGTCAATAAGGATTCCGAAAAAAATAAAATAGTTACGAAGAGAACAAAACATGTGAGGTTACACGTCGATTGGACACTGTGTGATGTAGTGGAAAACAAGATAACTTCACACCGTCCTCGTGCGGAGGAGTGTACCAGGGAGCGTACGAAAAGTAAAAGTCTTAAATTATTAGTATTGAATACCCGTTTTAATTATGCGTTTTCTTGATAATAATTGTACTACTCGCACGGTGTTTTTTTTTTTTTTTTTTAGTGTAACGGGAACGAGCGTGTGAATTTATTAGATAATTCACGAGGAATTATTTATTTACTTTTTTTTTTCACCCTAACATTATACGATTTCAAACACTTTTACCTCTGAATTTTAATATAATATCCCAACTCGGTGTTGTGTTTTACGTAAAGTTTCTTTTTCATACGAAACGTACTGTTATCCATAAACCAAAAATTAAGTCGAGTGATTTCGCGCGTTCAAAGTGAGATAATACGTAAGTAACGCAAACAAGTCACTGTTATAATAATAACAAAACGTAAAGCCGATTTTACGAATAACTGAGTTCCGGTCCGTGTCTTTGTACATAAATCGACGAATCTGATGAAACCGTGTACAAAACTTATCGAACTTTTCGGTTCGACACGACGTATATTATCAATAAATTACTATTATGTTAACGGTAACGAGTCGATAATTATTGAATCGACGACCCGCGTGAATGTTTGTCGTCAGTGTTGTATTATTTACGATCAGATATTTTACTGTCAACACAGTACGTTTCCTATGATTGTCGGGATCACGTGTTATAATATCACGAATTACCGTCGTCTCTCATTCTCATTAATAATAGTTAACAGTAATTAGTGTTCGCGTGAACACCAATAATCATTATAATACAATATGAAATATCGATTTGTATTCTTTTTAAACATTACACGGACGAAAACACGAAATTTTCGATTTCCAACCCCCGACATCCACTTAGAAACTCGCGTTATTCATAGTAATTCGTCGATCTTTTTGGTTGATCGTTGGATCGAACGCGGTGGCGCCGAAGTCAATTTCAAAACACACATTGCAGGCGATTCGATCCGGACGCCCACCACCGTTTTGTCGTAGCAAACACACCCGACCCCGACACGTCATGTCACTCATATTAAAACGATACGCCGATTTACGACGACACGTTTTGAAACAGACCTGCGAAGAATTCACGCGTTTCGAAGTGATCCCGGCACTTGTCGCGTAAAAAAAAAAACTACAATACCCGAACACATATATATGTACGTAGATCGACGTCACTGCGTTTCGGTTTTAACCTCGTGCGCGGGAGTGTTTTATTTTTTTACCCGTCAAGGAATTCACGTATACATATTAACATGTCATATCCGACGCGTCTTTTTAGACGACGACGACGCGCGACGGCTCGATCGTTAAAAGCGACACGACGACGGAATATAATATGGTTAATCGATTGCGCAGGTATGGCGCGCGCGTGAATTATAAATTTACCATCGGTGTATATTAATCACGCGCCGTAAGTTATTGCACGGCGTATGCCGAGCGAGACCGGAACGGACGAATAAGATATCGCCCGTTTAAATATTTATCACGCGAGATTGATTTCTCGCCAAGAGACGATATTTCAAATTAAAATAATTCACCGGGTTACCGGCGCGTTCTCGTCGGTCGAAAAGGAACTCGCGGTTCGCCGGAGCCCGTTTTTTTTTCCATTGAAATAAAGATCGCCGTTTTCGGTAAAGCCGTGTTACTATAACTGAATCGCTTATTGCAGAAACCCCATAAGTGACACATAATTCGAGAAATTAATAAAAACTTATCATTTTCCTAAAAGCTTTTTTTTTATGTCATTCCTGGAAGTAGAGGAAGGTTCTATACACAACACCGAATATACTCAATACTCATGTTACTCACCAAGGTTGAAGGGAACGAAAGGCAAGAATATGAGAAAAAAAGAGTTATTTTACAATTTCTTATGAGGTTTCTGCAATCAGTGATTCAGCTATTGGTACTACGAGACGTTTGAAACTTATAAATACTATTTTATTAATCGTTATTGTTTCGGTACGATTTTCGTATGATATTTATTTGTATATTTAATACACCCTATTAGGCATTTATATCAGACCTTAAACGTGCTAAATAAATAAAAACGCGGAAAACACGTGAAAACCGCTGAATCAGATTTTGAATAATATTGTAGTACTAGCTGTGCGGGGACAGGATTTTTCGAAATTTCTAGAGTGTTTTCTATAGCTTCATTTTTACAAATTTTTCGACATTTCGAGAGTTTTTCCTATGGCTTCATTGAAAACCAAATTTTTTGAATTTCCGAGTGTTCTCTATGGCTTCGTTGAAAATTGAATTTTTCCAAATTTCGAGGGCGTTTTTATGGGTTTGTAAAATCGAACTTTTTGAAAGTGTTTTTTATACTTTTACCATTTTTATCCCTCTTAACTCTTTTTACCCCCTTAGGGATTGAATTTTGGAAAATCCTTCCTACAGAGGTCTCTACTATATAAAACGATACAATTTATACTCAAAACTCAAGCGGTTCCGGCTGGGCGATTTTTTCTAATTTTACCCTTTTTACCCCTTTTTGGGTTAAATTTTCGAGACGTTCTATAGCTCCGAACTTTAACCAAGACTTGGTCAATCCATTAGTGAAAACCGTACTAAAATCCACCGAGTACTTTTCGAGTTATGCTCGTGTATACAAAAAAAAAAGGGTTTCTATTTTATACACATAATAATAGATGGTATTATTAGTATAAAAACTAGGGCCCGGAAGTTATCGCGAGTTTGCATGGTTTTACTCAGTACACCGAAAAGTTGCTAGATAAGCAACACATTTGAATCACGACCTTACGAGTTTGAAAATGAAATTTTATTTTTCGCATGTTTTGAAATTTTTTACATAATATTATATGTGCATAATATCGTCAAATAAAATCGTATTTTATTGGATAAATGTGATTTTATTCTTTTTTTTATCGACCCATTAAAAAATAATTATTCATAAAAATGTCGTACTTTAAGTAGGTCTGTTTAAATGTTATTCGTTGAAAAACGTTTCTGTTCGAAAATGATTTAAGAAACACATTTCATACGTTTTATGTGTCTGCGCGTTGTTTTTATCAGCAGATCAGTTGTGAACGGAACTTTTCTGTTTACAAAATAAAAAGTAATGTACCTGAAATTGCCGTTCGTTTTTATGTGAAAACGTATCCAAATCACTAATTGTTAACGGTAACAATATTATTCTTACAACGCAAATGTATTTCATATTAATTAAATTGTATATCTTTTTAATAAGTGATTACGACGTTTCGTTACGAGTATGAAATGTGCAAACAAGAAATAAAAGTTATGAAATTTAATATGCATCGAAAAGTAAAAACTAAAGGAAGAAACAAAACAAAAGCCAAAAAAGACGTTGAAATATTATGCAAAATCGAATTATTACAAAACTAGCATTGTCTTGGCATAAATCGCATTTGTTACTTACTCCGCCGCCGCCGCCGTCTTTGTACAGTCATAGCGTAAAACAAATATGCAAATCTGCTCTAGCGCTCATCCGTCACAATATGACGCGGATTTTATTATATAATAACGATAATATCACGTTCGGGCGCGCACGTTGGAATATTATAACAAACGCGCCGTTTTAAAAGTCACGATATCGATAGGCGAGTTTAAAATAAGAATAATGATAATTACTTAAAAAAAAAAGCAGCACATTTCAGTGATTTCGAACGCATATTTTGAACGTTTTTAGTGCATGAACTCGCGGGTCATTATTTTATGATCATTATATAATATCACAAACTGCGCGCATTTATTCAAATTTGTTTTAGCGGCGGTTTTCATATGAAACGATTCTTTTGACAATAATATGTGAGAAATCAGTCTCTTTTCGTTTTAAAAAACATCGTTTGACCTACCAGATACTCATATTTCCAACTCGGATTACAATGAATACCGCAGATCACGCGCTGCTTGTATTAATAACCGTAGAGTTTGTTTTTTGAATTTCAAACGCGCTTTGCCCAGACCCAGACCGTCGCGCGCGCGCGCCGCGATAAATACTTTTACGCAGTGCCGTACGAGACGGCCGCACAGAGAGCACTATTGTTACACCCGTGTGGTGTAACGGTACAGACGAACGGTTTCACGGCGCGTCGTCGAGCAAAATGTTACGCTCTCGGATTAGATTTCGACTCGTTCATTGCGACGACGACGCGACCCCGAATCGGATTATTATTTCTTTCTGTTTACGACCGTGAACATGATGGTGTGTCCAAAAAAAAAAAAACGATCGTCGCCGACGACCCGAACGAAATCCGAGCGTGTTCGATGTGCGCCTACGATCCACTTGGCGTTTAAGTATAGTCGAGAGTGGTTTTGGATTCTGAGCGAACGAGGAATCTATCGATTTTACCACCATGTGTGTTTTACACGACAAGTACTCGAAAAAATCATCCGATTTGAATTTGATTTAAAATTTTCTTAAAACAAATGAAAAACTCAAGTAAATTTTACATTGAATCCTTGGACGTTTCGTTTCCCCGGCAAACATCGAGAGTGGATATTTGATAAAATTCACTTGGTCCGTAAAACGATTTTTTTTTTTTTCAATGGTAACAAAACGGCGGGGACAAAAAGTCCACTCGTCGAGATTATTTCACCGGGAAGTGATTTTAACATCGTTGTAAAAAATGTTATACGAGTTTTTTTTTGTTTTCAACTCGATATTTTCTACTCGGTCATTGTTCCTATAAATTATTCTCGACGCGCAGCGTTTACACGAATTTTATAATAATAATAAATTACTATCGATAGTGTTCGTTTCTGAACAACCGACTTGTAACAGGAGGAAAAGATGACAATTTTTCGGCGTTTTTTTTTTTTAATCGCGCGAGACACTCTCCCGCAAAAAATTCAAAAAACCGTATCGTAATATTTTCAAAACGTTTATGAAAAACGATTCGATTTCGAGTCGATACGCCTTTTTCTTCTAAATGTGTTTAAAATACCTCTATACGAATATTTCTTTTATTCGAATACTTTACGACACTGACAAAATAATGAAAATACATACGTGGTATACATAATATACAATACGTGTGCGTGAGCGTGGAGATAAGTTTTTAAACGGACGAGTTTCGCGGGGTACCGGGTAAGCGAATCTTTTTCTTTTTTTTTCCCCGTACCCGAACAACCTTTTTCCCCTTTAATACGCGACGGTTGTTGTATTGTTATTAGCCGACAAACTTTCAAATGGGGGGGAAAAAAAAAAAAAAAAAAAAACCCCCGAAAGGAACGCATAAAATTCTGGTCAATACGAGAGGCCATAAATTGTGCGGTATCGAAAAATAAAAAAAAAATAGAATAAAAAACACTATAACCATAATATTATAATATATTTGTATATAATAATTTTACGATCGCTCGCGCGGGGAGTTATATAACGCGCGGCGTATATTTTAAATCGTTTCGATGCCCGCCGTCGTCGTCGTCGTACTCGCACGCACACACGCAGCCGCTTATTTCTAGTAAAATATTACGATTGTAATAAACCATTCGATAACGGTCCGCGCGTTTTGATTGAACGGGCAATATAAATGTTAATACCGTGCGGACATAAATACCGCCCCGGATTCCGGACTAGGCGCATAAATCGAACGGAATACCGTTTCGCATAGGTACCTACTTCGCGTGTGGACGATTGTAATTATTATTATTGTAGGAATCGTTCGGTTGTCGGCGTGTAGATTCTTCTTTTTTTTCCAACGAAATGCATTTCTCGCGCATTATCATGTTTTTCGTCTCCCCTGTTCTACGAGTTTTTGAAAATTTCACGTTTCGCGTACCCGAGCCGACGGCGCGCGACGACGGCATAAAATCGTCTGGCGATACTTTCGCAAACAAAACCGTACGTATGAATTTATTGACCTGTTCTTTTTTTTTTTAGAAAACTTTTTAATTCCCAATACGTCATAACGGTCCGCGCGTTTTGATCGAACGGGAAATATAAATGTTAATACCGTGCGGACATAAATACCGCCGGGTTCCGGACTAGGCGCATGGTACTACGTGTGTAGACGATTGTAATTGAAACACTTATTGTAGAAACCCCATAAGTGACAGAAATTGTAAAACTATTTATTTTTTTTATTTTCTCATATTCTATACCCCTTCCCTTCAACCTTGGTGAGTATATTCGGTGTTGTGTATAGGACCTTCTCCTACTTCCAGGAATGAAAAAAAAAGCTTTCAGGAAAACGATAATTTTTTTATTGACACGTTGACTGCGGATGTCGACGCGTCGTCGACAAGCATATCCCCTTCTTAGGTGCGGCTGTCGACGCGTCGTCGACAACTCTCGTGCATGTTTAAACTTGTCCAGTTATCACCAGGTTCGAAATAAACATTCTATTTCAAGCCTCCGCTCACTGTGTGTCGTCAATAGTTTATTTTCAGAAAAAAAAGACGAAAAATTATCAAAAATTAGTCTAAATATGAATAAAGTAGAGTAAAAACATTACGCATAGGAGTATACATTTCCAAGAATTTGGCCGCAGTCAACGTGTTTGCTCGAAAGTTTAAAACTTATGTGTCACATATGGGGTTTTTGCGATAAGCGATTCAATTATTATTATTTTTTGAAAATTTCACGTTTCGTACGTATGAATTTATTGACCCGTTATTTTTTTCAAACTTTTTAATTCCTAATACGTCATCACAACGTCGCGATGCTCAAAACTCGAACGTCCCACCGCGGTAAGATAAAGTTTACAGACGCCACGAGTTTCGTAATGAAAAATCGAAATTATGCGTCGTCACAGGATAAATCCGAGAAAATCGTAAAAACTATAATTTTTTTTTATTTTTTTGTTTCGAATTTAAAAACCGACCGAGGAGTATACCGTCGCGTCGGAGCTCTTTGAGTTATTCAAATTGTTTGTGATAAAAAAGAAAACGCCATATTGGTTTTTGATCGATACCGGTGTGTTAACGCAGGGCAACTGAAATCGAAACGATTGCCCATGATTTGAAAGTAAATCAATATAAACGAATCCCGTTAGTCGTTATAAATAAGCGAATCGACGGACTCGGAAAACAATAATTACATATTAATCGCGAGACGCAACGGTTTCCAAACTTTTTTCCACGGTCGGCCCGTTTTGATTAAGTAAAATAAAACTTTTCCGACCCTTCAGAACTCGAAATGTTTTTAAAATCGCGGAAATAATAAAGCGATTAAGACGTAGAATATCCCGGCCGTTTCGGGTATTAGTAGGGCATTAGCCGACTCGAATAGGCCGCGGCGACGATCGACCGCCGAAACAACACACTCCCGGGACCGGAAACAATACTTAAATAAATGTGAAATTAATCTTTTTTTCTTCTCGCGATCCCATCCATCTCCATAAAATAGTTCTTCGCGGTCCTATTAAATAATAATAATATCAAATCAATTTCACGAAAACTCTCTTCAACAGTTCGCACCACTTCCGAATGGTACATGTCAGCCGAAACTTTACAAATAGGTACTTACCACTTCGATTGAGCGTAGAGAGTTTCTAGTGAATTGTATTCGCTTTTAGATATTATAATGAACTTTGAGCGTCGTAAACTCGGAACTCAAACGACCCTTGTTTCATAACCTGCTACATTCCCATCAGCCACGGCCGTTTCTTATTTCCAATTTTATTTATTTTTTGTTTAATACGTTTTATAAGTCGTGTTTTTTGCCGACTTTTTTTCTCACACAAAAAAAGAAAAAAACGTGATAAATAATAAAATATCTGATCGCACGTATGTTTATTAATTAATAAATTGTTTGAGTATTGTATGCTTTAAACCAGAGGTCTTCAAATTGTTTTCGTCCCGTAGACAACTCGACGATTTTTTTCTGTTTTTCGTAGATCCACCGCACAATAGTATTGAATATAATATTTTTGTTTTTTTAATAAAAAAAAAACAAGTGAAGTCGTGTAGCTTGTAATTATTCATACTATCGAGTGAAAACACATTTCGACAGTTCAACTCGTACTTAAAGTATAAAAAAACATAGATTTAAGGAAACAGCATAAACACGCGTGCGTCCACTCATTAGTCGTTAATTAGCTATGGACAAATCGTCGCTTATCGTGCAACCTTGCGATGACGATGTAACGTTTAAATATTTTCACACACGCGTTTTTCGCAAAACGGTTATAATAACCGTCGCGGCGTCGCGGACTCTTTTTAATTACATCTCGAACGCCCCCAGGGTTTATTTTTTTCTGACCCAGTACAGTTTGAAGACCCCGTGTGGTGGGGTCGATGTAGACCACTTTGGGAATCACTGCTTTAAACTCTTGAAATTTATATTTTAAACTTCTCATAAAGTCATCGTTGCTTTTGAGACGCCGTCATTTTAAACGCGGTTGAAAAAAAAAAAAAACTGTTTCACAAAAACAATATTTTTAGATTCCGAGCGAATCGAGGAATATATCGGTTTTTTTATTTAAAGTGAAGGTGTTGCCGAGCGCTTTTTTTTGTTTACACGCGAGATGTTTATGATTTGAGATATTATATTTTATACGGAGGATATTTTTACGACCGGCCGCTGATAGAACGGGGTAGGTTTACGCTCGGAGTAGATAAAACGAGTAACGCGCCGACGGAAAGTTACGAGCGAGCGGAGTGCGTCGAATCGGTGTTTGTCGAGCACCGGGAGTCACTTACACGAGAGTACGAGTATACGTGTATACTTGTATATATAGTTAGCTTATTCACGGGGAAAAAGGTCAAAAATATGCCTTTAATATTTCAGCGCGAGTATTTTGTTTGAGAAAAACTTTCGTTTTCATCTTTTGTTTTCGGCTCGGCGGTGAAATACTCTCTGTACGTTTGTGTGTGTGTGTGTGTGTAAAACGAAAAATTGTTATACCTACTTCTTTATCGACTATACGCCGTAATGGTTTTTTCTTTCTTTTTTATATATATATGTACACGCAACAAAAGCCAAAGTTTTCTAAAAATATAATACTCTTTAAACACGTTGAACGTCTACGACGCGACGGTTTTACATTATGCAAGTACGTTCAAGTTTATAATGTTATACAGGTACCATATTGTTTTTTTTTTTTTTTTTTAACACGTTTTATACTGTGTTTCAGATCAAGTGTCTGAAAATGGATGTACATAATCGTGAGTCATTCGCTCGCGTTTCGGTGTAGTTTTTCCCGTTTCACGAAACTAGTCGCGTCCAAATAACGAGCGATAACCGTTCTAATTCCAACAATCGAAACTCTACTATTGCCGTATAATATAATAATAATAGTTGTCATAATGACATCGGGTAGTTGATAAAAAAAAACAAAGAAATACAAAATACAAAACGATAAATAAATAATGAAAAAAACAAAAAAAAAACCGAGCCGTATATAACGTTACGACGACGACGCGCGCGCGTGTAATGTACGATTTAATTAAATTTAATTTAATCCGAGAAAAAAATCGTTCGAGCGAAAAGTGCTGAAAACGAACAGCGGACATGTCAATAACAGAGGACATATCGAGACGGGCGTTCGTTCGGCTATGCTACGTCGACTCGCATCATCCGTTTTCGTTGTCGGCGAGATGATGAGCGTGACGTATGCACGCGGTCGAAATTAACGACGACGACGACGTGCGGGTATGAAATACGTAATATACGTGACGAATTCGAAATCCGCGCGAATTATCGACGAAATTTTATAGACCGAGTGTGATGCGATCGAAGGCAAAGCGGAGAGAAAGGATTTCGGATTTTTCGAACGAGCGGAATCGGCGGCGTTTCCGGGGTTACCTCGCCGCGGTCCGTGGTGATATCGTGTCATCCCAGGCGAGAGCCCTCCCGACAGGGTGTGTGCAGGTTATACGATGTATGTTAAAAATCGACCGACGCACTCGAAATAGAATACTGTTCGTAGATCGCGACGATATTGAGGTCGACCGATAGCATATTTGTAGAACGTTTTTCGTAGTTGTGGAAACAATAGTCAAATTTTTTGCGGCAAAGAGAACGAGGATTGCAGTGTCGTATACTATACGACGTATAGGGACGGGGAGTTTCGAACGGAAATAGTCGCAGCGGACTTGTAACGTTTTACAACGCTTCGAAAAAAATTACAATAATAACTCGCGCGATATATATTATATTATTATTATTTTATCAAACGCGAAATCATTATGAAAGCGCGCGCCGCGCCGTGCGCAATATAAACGTTTTGCTGCATTGTAATTGATTGATGTGCCCAACTACAGACAAAGCAACCGAAATAATAATATATCGTACACTACGCGTGTTATTATATATTTTGGCGGCGGCGGCGGTACCTTTGGGCAATAATAATTGGAACTGCGCGCGCGTACATTGATTATAATATATTATTATTAATTTTTGATCGTACCGATATTATTATTACAATGTCGATATCATGACAATAATAACAATAACTATATACGAAACTAAATTATATTATCTTTGTAAACGACCCGTTTCGCGTTTAATTAAAACGCCGACTTCGACAGCAGACGATTCTCGGCGACGCGCGACGGTATAAATTCGAATTCGACGAGCGGGGAGGGGAAATAAAAAAAACAAATGGTAAAAACGCCAAAACGATTGCCGCACGCGCGCGATGTGATATCTCGTTGACGGCATATCCGACCGTATTGTTTCTTTCGCGAGCCGATCGTTTCCCAACGTTCGACACGTCGTCGTCGTCGCCGTCGCGGTTTATCGTCGAACAGACCGACGAATGTGATGTGATTTACGATAATATCGTTACTGTCGCCGCGAGAGACGCGCGCGCTAGTACGGCGCACCGCCGCCTCCGCCGTTTTGTAATTAAATTTGACAATAATTGGTTTTTGTTTATCGTTTTACACAAACCCTTACTAAGAGCCGCTAAGTGTTGACGTTACCGAAGCGCGGCGTCCACTCCTCGGTATTCACAGATTTATCGCTTCTAGTACGTTTAGCTCTGTTAAAACTCAACTCTGGGAACGATTTCACGGGATCGGGTGAAAACGTAATTTAGGAAACGATCGTCTTTGACTTTCTCCTTTTCAATAACAAATTAAAACAACTGAACTAAAAAAAAAAAAAATAAAAAATCAAACTAATGCTGAACGTCTCGGAATTCGTTTGCACGAAAAATCGTGTAAACGGTCAAACTTTAACTCCGTCGACTATTTTCTCGAGTGATATTTATCACTCGTGTAATAAGCGCATAGTGTTCATCATTCGGTGTCGACCGACACAAGGAGCTGCTGATTTTTTTAAACTCTTGAAAAATTCGTTTTGTTCATCGACATTTTGGATAGTATTTATTCGTCCTCTGTATACGCATGCAGTGCATTGCCGTCTCAATACGGGCGCATTACATATAAAAATGCAATAAACGCGTTGCTCTAAAATGTTCACCGCCGCCGATGGCATTGGAAATGCACTGCACGCGGCCGACGGTGCAAATACGAACGTAATCACCGCTACACAATTGCACCTGGTCCGGCCGGTCCGAATAGACTCTGTCGGAATGTTTTAATAGTATTTTACAAACTCGTGACATCTCTCGTACTAATCTGTGAGCCTCGTTGGACGGCGCGGCGCTTCGAAGTTTGACGCTCAAGCGCGTTTCCGGTTAAATCGGAAGTCGTTGTATTCATATATTTATTTAACGCGATAATATTGTCAATGCTGTAACAGTCGTCATCGTTTACAAGTATTTTTACATTTTTAACATCATAATAGTTTCGACGGAAAATATTAATTCGGAATGGGGCGTGGGATAGACGACATTAATCGCGCCTCTCGATAGTCCACGAGACATTTTATGAATTCGATACGACACAACACTACGAAATGATATATTTTTTTGAAAAATCTCATAAATAGGGAAGGCGAGTATGGCGACCGTCTCTACGTATAATACCCGTGGCTGAACATTCGGGACGATATTATTAATTCTCCACTCGTTTTATTCGTTTTCGTATAGCGCTCAACGCCTCCGCTCACCAAATGTGATATGAAAAAAAAAAAAAGGTCAAAGTGGCCAGGTGGAAAATGTCTAAATGCGAGTCTTGCATGTGCACGTTTCATTGTTTAATTGGCCGTGAAATAATTGATGACGATCTGTACCGTGTATGAGAAACACATATTATAATTGCGAAAAGGTTTGTTGACTAGCGTTGGTCGTTACGACTGCAGCGAAAAGTCTTTTAGACTTTTTCACAAAAGAAAAAGAAATTGGCATAAATACCACTCGGTGAAATTCTGTAAACATTTATATTTTCAGTGAATATAATATTTTACATAAAAGACATAAAAAGAGTGACACGAATACGACAGTCAGAAAGGTCCATTGAAATACGGTATTTATTTTTTCTGGAAATTACTACAGTCTCGAAATTAATACACTTTGGTTGTACACAAAGTCTCGCGTTGTTTTTTTCTTGTTTTTTTTTTTTTTTTGAAAAATAATGAAAATATTCGATTTATACAAACGCCTATGCTTTAAAGTCCCCCGTGAAAATTTTTTAAAAACGAGTAGCTTAATTAAATGTTTTTTAAAGTTTATCTCGAGTAAACAATATGTATAAAAGTCAAATATTAGAATAAAAAATGAAAAACGTGATAAGTTTTTTTTTAGGTCAGAAAATACGTATTCCAATATTAACAAGAGATAAAAAATGATATTATCATCGTATATTTCGATTTAAAGTAATATATTATGAATAATTATGTGTTGAACATTTTTTTTCTAAAAAAAAACAATAGTTCCTAAAAGTATTTGCAACGTACCGAACGTTCGAACGGAAATATTTTAATTTAAAATCTAACCAACGGGTTACTTTGCTTCCACCTATACAAACGTAGACACGCATTCCTTTATATTTAATTTAAAAAACGTTAACTACATTATTCAGACGTTTATTAGCTTTTGGTAATTTAACTAACATAAATATTTGATTTACAATATTCGAGTTTATAAAGGACTCCAGAGGCTCCTAGATACAGCGTGTACAATAGTTTAACTTAGAGGATGCAGTGCCATTTCAGAAGCCAAATTACTAAATGTACAGAAAACTTCAAAACTTAGAGAACGCGGTGCCGTACCAAGGGTTTAGAAACAGTTCGGTTATGTATGACAAATCAAATATTTATGTTTGTTTGCATCAGTGATTCCCAACGCGAGTGGTACCGCTCCCTCGTGGGTTTTTTTAATGTCGAGGGGGGGCGTTTTACTTGAGGATGAGCAATGACATTTTTTTCAAACGCGTACAATCAAAAATGATAGTTGAAAATAATACAAAATGTTATCGCACATTTTTTCCGACAACATAATATACGAGCCCTAGTCTGCTCCGTAGCATGTTTCGACACACGAGGTCTTCCGGGCGAAAGTATTCGGTGTTGGTTAGTTTTGAGGATCGACCGCAGATCGACGTGCAGTACTTACAGGACGCGCTGGATTATTGTTTCTTCTGATAAATTCGGTTGACGATCGGCAGGAGCCATTACTAACGGTCGCCGCGTCCGACTCGGGACGAGAAACCGTATCCAATTAGAACGCACGCCGGGGTGAGAAAAAAAAAAAAAAAAAAAAAAAACAAACGCGTGTTTCGACATTGTTCTCGGCGCTTCGGCGTGCGTACACGCCGCCATTCGTATTATGAAAACGGGATCTCGATGATGAATCATTCATATTTTATAACCACCACCGCCGCCGCCGCGACGACGACGGGGCCGTAGGCATTGTCGACAATGTTTTGTTTTATAATAATAACAACAACAACAACAACAACAACAACAAAAACAACTACCGTCATTTAGAAATTATTATAATGAATGCAACAAAGTATTTTGTTTTACTATGTGTTAATAATAATAATAATAAAAAAATGAAAAAAAATATACTGAATAATTATAACGTACTGTCGCAGCAACAGCAGCAGCAGCAGCAGCGCCTAGCCATTAGGAAGATTTTAATTGCTTTTTTTTTTTTTACACACGCGATAACATATACGTTTTATGTATATGTATATATTTCGAACCAAAGTCATATAGAAATATATAAATAATACGTTCAACGTTCGTCACCCGAGTTTATATTTCTGAAAATAAAAATCGGGTTCAAAAACCGTTTTAATGGACTCGGCGGCGCGGCGCACATATTATTATTATTGTCATACGAACGGGGGAAAAGAAACGCGAATTAATAACGATGATATGAAAAAAAAAAAAAAATAAAAAATATAAATAAATTATATCCTCGCGAAACCGAACGATAACGCGCAGACCTACGGAGCCGGGCCGCCGCCGCCGCGCCGCCGGAACGGTACGAGTACGCGCGCGTTCGAAACTTTTTTTAAATACAGTTCAATTAAATCGGAGAGTAATGGGATCGTGTTTGGGGCAACTTTTCCGAATGGAAACTACCGCGACGCGCAGCAGCACGCGGATTTAAAAAGGAAAAAATAAAAAAAAAAAAAACGGGACATAATAATTTGTAAACTAATTTAAATACTTTCGGAAAGTTTCAATTAAATACTCTCCTCGAGCTACTTGTTGTTCTTGGTTATGACATGAATAACTTATCTCGAGATATAAATGTGAAAAAACGAACAAATGAAAAAAAAGTACAATGGACAGGGGATTAAAAAATATCATTCCGACAGACAGTTTGGAAATAAATTAGCGCGAACGTTCGGTATAATTAATTTTACGGCGGACGCGAAAAAATTATATTTCGCGCAAACTTTCAAAAACCGAACGGTGTTTGTGCAGTTTAACGAGTACCTAACCGTTTACTGCTCGACGAAATATCGTCACTTCTCGAGTGTGTTTCGAGACGTGAATGCGAGAACTGAATGTTTCTGCGACTGTGGAGAGACCCCGTAGACATTTAACGACTTGGACACGGAGTTCAATTAAAATATAATATACTTTGAACGCTTAAATTTTGTTTTGATTTGCTAGTGTCCGAGACATGTTCCTATTTCCTGACTTGCCGTCGATTTTTGATCTACTATAGTGTGGCGAGTTTCGCGCGTAGACGAAAAGGCGATTTTTAATGTTATCGATTTCAATTCGTTAAATAAGGTACTGTTGGCTAATTTACGAGTACCTGCAAAATATACACTCGACATTCGGAAATATCCATTTGGTATGCTCGAAAAGTTACGCGCATTTCTAATTTAATTCAATATAATATTATAATAATTGACTCGACGATAGTTTTATCGCGATAACAAGCCTTTTATGTTACGGATTACAATAATATAGTCTACTTCATAATGCGCCGGGAAGTTTTTACTAGCGGTTTTATCGAATAGTTTTTAATCCATATCGCGTTTTATATTTCACGTTATAATAAATATTATTAAAAATATAAGTTAAAAGGGAAAAAACGCATTGTAAAATTACAATTGTTTTATTCGTATAGAAAAAAAAAAGTTTATGTCGTGTGAAAATAAATAATCGGTTTTATTTCGAACCGAATCATTATTATACGAACCGTGCGCGTTTCTAATCGTAATATTTCAAATAGCTCGTCTTAACAGCCGTTTACACACGTTTTCTAACAATTAAAACTCTTCGACTCCGCGCGTCGAATGAAATACCGATGAATTTACGAGTAATAAAACAAATCGACTGGCTCGAAAACGTCGACATGCGTGTTAAAAAGTCAAACGGCACCGCGCCGGGTCGGATGATTTGTTGATGATTTTGACGCGTTTGTGATGACGATCACAGTTTATGATAAATTAAATTTTTATGTTTAAAACTCATACGCCTAATCGTCGAACGAATATGATATTTCATCGACGGGGAGAAAAATCACAAACACGTCCTCCGCGAGAACATTGGTATTACGCTCGGCGTAATGTATGTGTCTTGGCAACACTTTCAAAGTATATTATTTATTTAAGCCCGGCTAGATTTTATACGTTTTATCGTATAAATATATCATATGAAAATATTGTAACGTATATTATCAAAAACACATGACCTAAATATTATATTTTCGTTTTCTTGTACACTTCCCCGAACGCTATACGATGTGAAACGCGCGTTGTTTCACGCGTCGAAAGTCGATTGCACAGTTATAGTAATTTTATTTGATTTTGTTTCGACCTGTTTACCGTACGAATATCAAACGTGAAATGATTAAAAAATCGTTTTCAAAACTAACAGAACACGCGTGTGTTTTGTTATTTGCGTTCTTGAAATTTCTCACGCTTCTCAGTAGATATAGTCTTTGCTGTTCGTCGACGGCTACTTGAATACGTTTTCAAACGAATTTCTTCTTTTCACCGTCACATTTGTCGGGAATCGAAAGTAAAATGTAAATACGTAAAATATGCTTTTACTCGCGTTTATCATATTTTATAACCGAGTTTTAATTAAAATAATACAGCGAAACATGAAATAAGTTCAAAGCCGATCGATGGCTACGCGCGAACTGGCATTTATTATAATATATTGTGTGTTTGAATAATTTTAGTTTAGTTTTTTTTTTTTTTTTTGTCTGCGAGGCGTCGTCGGGTGAAAAATTAAAACGCAGTTGTAAATCGAGCAATATTTTCGATACAATTTTTCTCGCTTCAATCAAAAATTGAAACATCATTTACGAATATAATATCCACAATACCTATATCATTATGGCAGGTAAATAGAGTTTTATTTCGACGAATGAGCCGTTTGATTATTGTTTTAATATTCCAAAGTACAATGTAAAAGTGCGGTCGTAATTCACATTATTATTAAGTGATTTTGAATTCGAATCGAAACTCGAGGTACGTTTAAAAAGCTAAAGCGGGGAAGGCTGTGTTTATTTTTCCCGCAAACGTAAATATAATGCCGCCATGTTTGTAAAAAAGCGCTAAGGTAAACGGAAATGATTATCAATGATATTTTAAATCGTTGATGATTTATCGACACGATCGAAGCTCAAAACCGAATCAAGTTAAAATAGAAATTAAATGACACCATTTTTTTGCCAATTGTTTTCCGCTGTTTTTCGATAAATGGGGAAAAAATGGTGTGTTGATTTTCAAAACCCCACTGAAAATATTGAAAATGCAATATTAAGTCGTTGATTTTTTTTTTCTTTGATATTTCGCACATGTTATTATATATTTATTTTTATCTTCTCTTATACGATATCGAGTGAAAATACGTTTTCGTTTTTACAATAATTAGAGGCCGAACTATATACTCGTATACATAATTCACTGTCTTTTACGAACAATTTCCTTTTACTTTCAATTCCTTTGAAGTGCCCGTATGTTTAATCCGTACAATTTTATCCGTATCGTCGAATCCCAGAGATAAAAAAATGTTCTCGATATCCTATAAAATGTTCGCGCTATAATAAATAAAGTCGACTCGGCCAACCCTTTTGGATTTATTTCAATGTCGCTATAGCACTACACGTGTATCGTGACATGGCGTTATGGTCGTTGGTCAGCCTCACGTTTGGTTTTCGTTATAACAATTTATTTATTTAAAAGGTCAAAACTTGGACTCTGCTGTTTGACGGAGTTCAACGCGATATATTTACGAGTTTTCATCGCGTCCGTTCGTTAACGTTTCAAAACTAATGAGTAGATCGGAAACGGCGGCGCGGCGGCGTCTTAAAAGTATACAATATACTGCAGTCCGGATCCGATTTCTAACGGCTGTACCCATTATACGCATTACTTGTTTGAAACTTTGGGACAGTGGTTCACAACGTTTCTTTTCTCGCCGCGTTAGAAAAGCGCTCGCAGGTACTCGTGTTCCAAAACCGCTGTCTCCGATAATCGCCGATACTTAATTATTATAACCGAAACAGGACGAGGCGCTTTTTTTCTCCGCGCATTCTCACGAAAGTCCTTCCTCCTCTCCCCCCTACCCAACTACTATCTGGACATCAATAGTTAATTTTCGAGTTCGGTCGAACGTGCGAAAAACAAGACGAAATTCTGAAACGAACAGAAGGAAATCAACGGAGGTCGTCTACGCTGATAAGCGATTGACGAAATTTTATTTTCGGCCAAAGATCTAGTACGATTTTTTTTTTCACTTGCGGACTCTTCAACGCCGACTCGCAGATCCACTACTCGTATTGAATATTATTGTTGCGATGTTGTGTTCGTTTTTCGTATAATATTGTCGATTATTGGTAATTTCTACGCGGCACCTAGGTCGCGATTTGAGAATCACTGTTTTCGGTAGAAAATACGATATTCGAAAAAGTATATAAACGGAAGTAAAACGAACGTCGTTGTAAAATCAATACATTACTCATATCGCTTCGCTCGGAATCTGTAAACTCACGCGTTTTCACAACACGTGTCCGCAAGTATCGATCGCAGGATACTTTCAGCGGAATAAGTTCACAGACTCGGCTACATAACAGTAATATAATGATTTCGTAACACGACTGTTCGTGACACGCTGCAATATCGATCGGGTCGATTTCAACCGAATTCCACGTCGGTGATTTTTTTATTTTCTTTTCCTTGAAGTTACTCACGTCATACATCTCGTCGGTGCAGTGTTTTCCTGTCGTTTTGTTCGCACACGACGTAGTAGATAAATACGAATAGGTTAAGGTCTGTAGGAAATAGTGAGGAAACAACCGGATTATTCGAGTATTTTTACTGAGAATGAACATAATCAAATTTATTTTTTGTTTTTCTCATCCTGTTCCGTCCAAAACCGATCGGTATCAAAGTGAAGACCGTGTATCAAAGACTAGATTAACAAAATTAACGTATCGATCATAACCTATATTACGATTTATTTGTCGATGAAAATCGACTGATCGAAAACAATCGATAGTAATCGATTTAATCGTCTACGCATCGATTTTACGGAGATATAACGACCGGCACGCGGCGTCCCCGGTATACGCATGTTAATCGCGTAAGGTTTGCGATATCCTTTCCTAACAGGACTCCCAGTATAATGTCGTCCGTGACGTCGCGTTCGTCTCCACAGCCCGGTCGGCGCACACACGGTTTCCGCCGAGTCGCTCGTAATCCGTCTCGCCGACCCTCCCCGACCCCGTCGCCGCGAAACGAGCATTCCACGGCGAGCGCGCCGCCGGGGAACGGAGAAAAATAAAAAAGGAGATAAAATCGATCGACCGTTCTTATATTTATCATTGTTATTACTGTCGGACGGCTACGGACGCAGAACGCGCACGCGCCCGTGCGTGTACGTATACCTACGCGCGTATGTATATACGGGATTTAACCTTATTTGCATAACAATGGGCGGGATTTCATAGATACTCGCGCGCGGAACGTGACACCGTCCCGTCGGCCTGGATTCGGTTCTCGTTTTTAAGCTATTGTATTATTATTATTATTATCATCATCGTCATGACTATAATAATAATAATAATGCGACGACCCTTTCGGTCGTTATGTCATTGTCGTTTTCGGAACCTAACCGTTCGAGAGGAGGACGCGATTTTCGGAACGGAAGCACGTCTCGCGGTTTCGGACTCGGGGCGAACTATTAGCGACGACGTTCCTCGTTAATGTGTGTAAAGTGTCGTCGTGCGAGACTTCGCCCGAACGGGTCTGGCGACGTCGTACTTGCTTTTTTTTTCAAACTTTATATTTGAATTTCAAAACACACGTTTCTTTCGATAGTGACATATCGTGAAATTTGAAAATTTAGAAGTCGCGTATACGTATATTATACTCTCTAAATATTATCTAGATTTATATCGAAAAGTCTCGGTTGAAAATCTGGAATATCAGAAATCCACGCCAATAGTACAACTCGAAATGGGATGTGAAATGATTTTAAAGGAAGCAGCAGGTTGATCGATGTTCATGTTATTATCTGGCGATGATTTAACAATAGCGAGTCAAATTTTCACGAAACTACAAGTTCTCATAAAGTCTGCAATGAAACCCTTTTTTTTGTGTTTTTATGGACCGAAAGTTTTAAAATTTGCGTTTTCGACGCGTAATTTTCTCGGAAGAGGAATAAACGGTCGCGCGAGCCGGTTCTACTCACGCGTCGTTATGAAATCCAGACAACGACATCGATCTTGTGCGCATTCTGTTACTATTACACACTCACCAAACACTGACTCGGTCTTCCGCCCTACAGCAGCACCTCGGCAACGGTCTCGGTCACACACGCGCCGATCGGATTGCAGTCGGAGGCTTGTTAATTATTATGTTATCAACGCGCGCGGATATCAATCAATGCTTCCGGTTCGGGAGAGAAACAATCGTACCGAACACGATCGCCACGACACTATCGTTATGACATTGATATATACGCGTAGCCGGCGACGACGATGACGACGACGACGGCGACGGCGACGACCATCGTCCCCCCCGGAGACTGCAATTTAATTAGCATAAATCGCTCGGCGTCGCCCGCCCGTATAATAATAATATCATACGTGACGCGTGTATTACGCGCTCGTATAAATACATATTATACGTATCCACGGGCTGCTGCTGTATGCGGCCTGTTCTCGTTTCCGGGCGATAAATCGCTAAAACGAAATCGCGCGATAAATCAACGCAGAGCATTATCGCCGGACGCGCGCGCGCGCGCGCCTGTGTGCGCGTCGGATAGTCATTGGTCAACTGCAAAACGGTTACCCCCTCGTCGCCTGCAGGTACACACGCACCGCGAGCTCACACGGCCATACATATATTATTATGTATTTATACATATAATATTATATACATATACACATACATATATATATATATATATATACCTACGCGCGTACATAAAACATGGAAACGTCTACCACTGCGGCGGCCCCGAGAACGGTGACCGTATACCAGATACCTATTATATTATACGCACACGCGCGCGCCGCTCCTATTATATTATTACGTGTGTGTGTGTGTGTGTGTATACGAATACAATATAAACCCTTTATATCCTTGTCCCCCTCTCGTCTGCGCGTACGTTTTACGTGTCCAACGAGCTCCGCTGCAGCAGCTATTATTCACGGTTAAGGCCTTATCTACGGGCGCGTTTACACGTGGGTGCGCGTGCGTGTTGTTGCACACGCACACACATGTGCGGTACGTACGTGTATTAATACGTACGCCGAGAGAGCGCAGTAAACTTTGACATATTGCCGTCGTTTAATCGTAATATACGGTTGCCGCCGCCGCCGCCGCCGCGATGCATCCCGTGATTGCATTCCGCTCGTTGCATCGTTCGCACACACCCCCGCCGCGCGGCCCACCCGGGTATATCTACGGCGGACGCCCGTACACGTGCGCACCCTCCTCCCCCCCCCCCCCACTGGGCGTGTGACGTGCGAGCAATTAATTTCTTTCGCTAATTAAATCGCTCGTTAACCCGACGCCACAGCCGTTTCCGTCGATTGAGTGCTGTTTGCGCGCGAAAAACTAGACGCGAGCTGTCGCGTTTTCGGTCTCCACACCCGCCGCCCGACCCCGTCGCGGTCCTATCCCGGCGGCTTTTGTTTAATCGCGGACCTTTCCGCCACCGAGGGAGGTTTTTTTTTTTTTGTTTTCCTTTTTTATTTCACCCGAAACCAAAGCCATTTAAAAAATACACACACACACGCGCGCGCACACACACATATATAGAACGTTTGATTTCCAGTAATAATTTACCGCACAATGACGAATGCGAAAACATTGGGTGACACGAGATTCAAACTCCCCCGCACGAAACGAAAAATCGATTCGTCTCTATCTCTTTCTCGTGCGCATCTCTCTTCGAACGTATAGTAAATTATCGTGTGATTAATATTATTCGTTAAACTATTAAGTACGTACGCGTGTGTTCGCGCGCGAATATTATAGTGTTGATAAATCCTCGTTGCACGCACATAAAAAGTCAATTTTATTTTGTGCGTAAAAAAAAAGGAAAGTTTTTCATCAATCTTTAGAAATAAAAACACCAGAAATACACGAGTTCCGGGTGTAAGGTTTTGATTGCCGTACCTTATATATAATAGAAATAAATAATATGTTATCGCATTAAAACGACGTAGCATATTTAAATGCAATATTCAACAACAACAAAAAAACTGTCTCAGTTCAAGAAAAGCAATCGTATATAATATTTATTTAATAATACTTTGTTATATGAATATTAACCGCTAGACGTTATTTTATTTCAATAAATATTTTGTTAAATTTTTTTTTCTTTTATGATTATAAAAACGTCATGTTTGTATTTTAAACGTCCGTGGAAAAAAAAAAAAGAAAAGAATTAACCGAGTAAAAAGCTGAACAAACTTTAACTCTATAGATTGTTTGGAATCGACCTCGCGTGTATAAAACTCAAGTCATAAACTCAATTAAATTATTTTATCATAAAAAAAAAATTACCATTATGAAAAACATAAACGTCTGTGGGACGAAATTGAACATCATTGTTAAAACTTTTTACAAACACTATAAGAATAATAATTATCGAGAAATTTAAGAACGACAATCCTCTCGACTGCCATAAATGTACAATTTTCTATCTAAAAAGGTAAATGCCCGAAACTTAAAGTGTTTTGATCCACAACTTTCATCGCGTAATAAAAACAATTTTACAGTAAAACCGTTGATATGTCACGCGCTTATATCGGCTCTGATAATTTAAAACATTGTCCATAATCGAGAAAAACGAAAATCGTTTAACGAACGTGTACGAAACCAATGCAGGCGACCGAAATAAATCGAACGGTTCATAAACGTGATATTATATTATTTTGTACGAAGAACGATAATATTATGAAATATATTATTCAAAAGTCTCGGATATTTGTTTAAAAATTAATGGTATTAATAAATTATATTAAAGTAAATACAGAAAGGGGAAATCGAACGAACGAACGAATTGAAATTGAATCCGTTCGTCCGCCTCTGTTAATAAAAACTACACGATACATTTAGATGAAAAAACGCGATAATTTCAATATCGAACGTATAAATATTATTTTTCGACCGAAACGACATTCGATTCGAATCACGCACCAACGCGTATGATTAAGGACGGGCGCGACTACCGATCGATACGAACGAGATTACCTACGTCATATCGCGACAGTCGTAATTACACGAGCGTTATCGTCAAACAAAATCGTAATTATTATTGTCATCGAAATCAAACCACTCCGACAGACAAGCGCTGTATTCGAGCACGAAAATATTTACATTAGAACACGGCCAATTCGTACGGCGGCGGCGGCATACGACTGAACACATCGACTCGATATGAAATTGAGTTTGTTTCGACAGAGTTGATTTAGTTTAGATTAGTTAATTAGTTAATCGTAGTTACTTTATCGCGGTGCCTACTATATTAAATTAAACAAATAACGCGTGCCGCGCGGATTTCGATAGTTTTAATTAGTACAAGTACACGGGAGCATCAAAATCAAGATCAGTCGTGTTACACAATGGAAACCATTAGTTTTTTAATATGTTTTGTTTCTTTGAGAAACGTTAGACGGCATTGAATTATCCGAGAGTCGATGCGGTAAAACCGTAAAATCATTACCTGTTTGTCATTGTATATCGTGTCCTCCGCGTAAACACGTCTACGCGCCTACTTGAGCGCGTGTACTTTGAGCTCGAAGAGTCACCGTCCATTTCGTTTTTCTTATCTATTGACAAAATTGAATTCCGATCGCGTTGGTTTCCTCGTTCATTAGTTCTCTCTCTCTCTCTCGATAAATTCAGAAAATATGTTTGTCGATTAACTCGGTTTGATTTTCCTCGTAATAACGTGTCAATCGTCGGGTTCGTCGAGTCGACGATTCGACGGCGGCGGCGGCGTTTCTGTAAAACGCACACCCGAGTGTAAACGCCGTCACGGTGGATGTTTTTGAGTCGCACTTAAAACGTTTTAATCGCTTCGGTCGAACGCGATAGCGACGTCGTCGTCGTCGTCAAGACTTGGAATAATAATATCGAGTTATTACGTCTTCTAGCGCGCGTAAATAATAATTATTATCAAGATTTTTTTTTTATTATTCACATAAATTGAATATTATACACCTCCACGCCGAGGGTGGAAATATAAGTCGGTCGAGATTTATGGTTTCTAATCGCGTCGGCGGCCGCGTGACGTTTTCCCCGTAGCCATGACGTGAAACGTTAACGCTACCGCCACTCGTACTAAAATACTATTATATACTTTGTCATTTTCAAACGACCGAGATAACACGCGTTGTGCAGTGCACGGCTAACGTAAAATACATAAAATTCTCCGCGCAGATTAAACGCATAAAATTCGAGAAAAAAAAAGAACCGAAATAGAACGCCCGCGGCGAGGGCGAGCACTGCAGTATAATTCAAACGGCTGTTAGTACGTATATTATGTACGCGCGTGTGCTAAAAATAATTAAAATGTTTTGTTTTCGTCTATTTTTTCCGTTGAAAATAATACGTCATTATAGCGTTTGAAGAATTCCATCAAAAGAGATACTATAGTATGCCACGTAAAAGGAACACACGCCACGGTGCTTGTCGAGTGAAATCCGATTTGAGATCGAATTCAATCGTTTTTTGAAACGTACAAAGGTCGAAACACAGTGTCGGACAGTATCTTGTTACCAATGACAGTTGTACGTTGTGCCTATTTGTGACGTTAAAGAAATACGTCTTTGAATCGTTTCTCTAAACATAATTAAACAGATACATTTTTGCACGTTTTTTCCCCGTTTCTGATTAGTGTTATTGTATTAGAACGATTAAATTATTTACAAACTGTTGCATTTCGTGTATGTTTCTCTGCTCGGCCGCATAATTTATATACAAAGTAAAGTTAAGTAATAGGAAATATTATAATATTGTGTAGACAGTAGAGAATGAAACTAGTCTTGACATTTTGCACGTTTTGAATTATTTGAAGTATGAACGTAATCCGTTTTAAAACAAGCATAAACAATTATTTAGACAATCATCATTTCGAAGTATCACGCGCAACACCGGAACGATAGAGTATCGAAATCATTCGAAGCCACGATTGGAAACAAAAAAAACCAACTGGGACGCGTCGAAATAATAAATAACGGCGGCGTCTTGTTTTTTTATTTTAACGTTTTTTGTTTTTTTGTTTTTCTAATCAATTAGTTTTAACAACTACGGTAAATACAGATTTCTCCGAGTGCGCGAGCGCGCGCCGAAAGCGCAGACGTCAGAAACAACGGATATATATTGCATTCCACGGTTTTTAATTGCATTTTTGTTTAATATCATATCGATTAATACGACGGCGGCGGCGAGACGTGAGCTTTTTCTTGGGCCAGCAGTCGTGGTGATTTATTTTCGTCGTTTCTACGCTCTCTACACTGCAGCCGTCCGATTCAGGCGGCGTGGAACGAAAATTGCTCTTCCGCGAACAAACGGAAATACAATTGTTTTTATTCGAAAAAGCGGAAGAAGAGAAAAAAAAATTGAAAGAGAAAAAAACGCAGCAGAGTATAATATACGTCTCACGTATATATATATATATAAAATATATAAATTAGGTACACGCTAAAGTACAACAAAATATCGCGTACACAGTCCGCTTGGCTTTCTATCCGATGTAATACGCGATCTCTGCTGCGTTCGACTCGATTTATTGTTAAACGCATTACGTATTATACGCCATTCCGTTTAATATTTTCATACGTCGCTTCAGGGGCGTAACCGTTGTTTTTGTCGGCACTCGCGTTCTGCCGTTATTATTATTTTTTTCTCTCCTAAACAACTATTTTCGCCGACGACCACGGCGACGACGTTTCGTTACTGTAAAGACGGAACTAAAAACGCCAACTATGTAACGTCGACTATCGGTTCGGCGCGTCGTCGTACGACCTGCCGACTTACGTCTTCAGAAACGTCTCGGAATTACTCGTCAAACCGATCCAGCCGCTTGAAAGCAATTTCAAATCGATTAAACGTCCGCCGCTAATGAAAAAATCGTTTTGAGTTTTTTTTTTGTTTTTTTTTTCATAGACGGAATCCGCGACGTCGTCTTCTACGAGCCGATGTTTCGTTTCATTCTACACGTTTGATCTCGTCCAACGATTGATGCGTTCCGATGTAAATGGCGATACGTCGAAATAGTTATTATTTATTAATAAATAATCGTACGAAAACGGTGCGACTACGCGGTGTATCGGTATAGCTAAATGAATTATAATACTACATGAGGTTTTAACGCGAGTAAATATTATACATTATGATTGATGACAAATATAATAAATGTCATCTACGGATGTACTGTTGTGTACATAAATGCTTGGTATATATATAGCTTTAATTAACGTTAAAGACTAGTCTGAGCAATTCAATTAAGCGATTAAATAAGTTCTTGGCGTTAAAAACTAGTTTGAGTAGTTTAACTAAGCAATGAAATAAAATAAATTCTAGCATTTAAAAACAAAGTTAGATGTAAGAAGTGTGACTGTTGATGCATGTTTTTAAGCGAATAATAAAAAACGTTTTATTTGGTGACTTATATTATAGACTTAATTTTACTTGATATGTTTTCATCGCGCAGTTGTTATCTAAAATGTAGAAAAAGAGAATATAATTATTTGTACTATTTTAAGTACTTTCATTTAAATTATATTATCAAGTCATAAACATAATTAGTGACGTGTGATGGCATGTAATATTATTCGTCTGTGGAATAGTTGACAAGTAACACTTTTATATTAATAATGACGCGGTAAATCGAACGTGCAAACGCGGCAAATCGGTAGTTTTCGGAAACTCTCGACGTTTTGAGACCGATTCTTACACGCCGACCGAGGGCTAATTTAAAATCGTAAATAATATACTCGTATATTATTGCGAACTTCACTCGGTTTATATGACACGCGGCGTTTTTTATAGGCAATTTAAGGACGTCGGTGTGCGTGCATCAGGATTAAAATTAAAGAAAGGAGACGTCGAACTCGACCGTTCAAACGGTAAATGAAACGAATAATTATTCTGCCGAAATATAAACCGGCGTGATCAATTGAAATAAGTTTAAATTATCCTTATTAATATTTTTATAACGAAACCATTCTGCAAAAGCGCACCGGTCCTTCCCGCCTGTTTTTTTTTCGTAAATCTCTATCGTACAAAAAACATTGTTCTCTTTTGGATCGATCCGTAAGTATGGATTTTTCGACGATTGTTCTTAAACCAATCGAGTGTTGATGACGAATTCTTTATCACTACTTGTTGTACTAAACTGGCGTTGACACGTTTTCTTCCGCTTTCCGAAAACTCGAAATTCTACCTCGCGTCAGTCTCGTCTGATTCGAACGTTTGCTATTAGACCGTCAAGTAATAATATCATCGACCGACGACGTCTATACAGGCGTCGTCGTTTGACACACTGTTCGGCGCGCAACTGCAGCCAATCATATATTGCGTTCTCGCGTTTTTTCCTCCTCCCCCCCGAGTCGTTCGCACAAAGGTTTTTTCCGTAAATATATCAGTAAACGCGTTTGGAGTTTGTGCGACAAAGTCTGGAGAACCAACTACTTCACACGCGTCGGGAAGTTGCACGCCGCCGTCGATGCGTTATTATAATGAGTATGCGTTTTGGACTGCAGTCGCGCGCAGACGCGTCGTTACGACTGAATCCGCACGGGTGCACTGTGCTTGCGACGATACACTTTGTATTTCCGTCCAAACGGGCGTTATCGTTATTATTATTATTATTATTATTGCAATTATATTCCGCCGTGGTCGCCGATAATAGGTGCGCCACACCGTGTACAATAATAATGTTATATTAACCGTGTGCAAGCGCGCGTGAGTATTTTAATGACAATACGTTTCGCGTCACGCGCGTTTACGATCTATTATGAGATTAGAGAACGGCGTTATAATATATTACCATAGACGACGAGTGAAAAAAACGCGAAATAACAATATTATCGTCGACGACGACGTGGCGCAGACCCCGTAAAGCGATGGTTCCCACCAACCGCGTTTAGATTTTCAGCGAAGCAATCGATTTCACTCGTTTCACTGTGATTCCGCGCGGTTTCTATTTTTTCTTGATTTTGTGTCGGCCGTCGTCGTGTCTGCTACAGCTCGTACTTGAAGATTGGACATTTTGTCCAATAACAGATGATACTCGGAACGAGTGGATTTCAAAACGCCCTGTAATGTTTTACAAATACGTAATTGTAAAAGAGTGACGCAAAATCACGAGAGAGAAAAAAAAACAATTACCAGTTTCCGATAAAACAGATTTTTCTTCCACCGGTTGCAAGCTACGTATTTGCACGCAATATGACGTTCTTCGGATCGGCATTCAATATTCAAACGCTCAATGGTTGACGTTTGGATTTGTATGGCGAGCGATGAATAAATCTTAGAACAATCGTATCGTTATTACCGATTAGTTATTACTAACTTCACCGTAGTCATAATATATAAGAGTTAATAACGGAAGTCTGAAAAAATAAATCATCACAACGTTACGAATAAGTATGAAAAAGTTTGGGTAAAAAGCGAATCGCATCGTTGTATTTTCGTGTATTTTACAATAATTTATTAATAATAATAATAATACGAGGGATAAAGAAATACGTCAAAACGGGTTTTTCGTCATATACATACGTATATAATATATATATTACACGATTTCTGCACCACCGAGTACCCCGAGCGTTATGATATTATTGCGACAGTGCCGTCGGGAAAATATTAAAATCACTCGGACGTCGATATTCGTAAATTTAGTAATAATAATATCGAAAAGCTCGTATAAATCGGCGTAGAGATCGTGTTTCACACGAGACGATTCGCTCACGCGTGCTCGACACTCGTGCGTATCGTTCTGATTTCACTCGGCTCACGCGACATTACATAATAATATTAAATTCGATTTATTGTTTTCGAGAATTTGTTTAATATAATATATTTCCATACCCCGCACGCACGGTCGTATTTTTTATTATTATTGTCGAACGGTTTGATTTCGGCGCGTACGAAAACCCGTCGTATAACACTATTCGTATTATTATTATTATTATCATCATACTATGTATCTCGTCGTCGTCGGACGAGAAGGAGAAAAAGAAAATCTTTCGATACCATCACGGTTCGTTAGACAACAATCGAGTCGTAGATGATTGAAACGCCATCAATTGCGAATGCAAAATAAGACGTAATCGTCGTGAAACGTATTGATAATAATTATTGATCTAATCGTGATACAGATTGTTTGGAGCTCTGAGATAGAATGCAATTACAATCATATTTCGACGACGCGTTATAAAAAAAGAAACAAAAGGAGGCGCCGCCGCCGTCCTCTAACAATATATTGCTATAAAATTAATTGCGATCGAAAATGTGTGTGTGTGTGTGTGTGAACAGTACATGCACTTTGTATACATTAATAAGAGCCACGAGTCTGGGCTCGACTGCAATGCACCCAACGGCGGTGCAGTGTTTACCCTCGGATAACTAAAACCTCGCGGTAAATAGTACTCGCGGATATGTACCTACTCGGCCCGAGGCTACGCTAAGCATATATATATATATGTATTTGTATGCGTACACATAATAGTATATATATATAAGTGAGTACTTGTGCGTGTATCAGACTAGTACGGTCGGTAGAGTTTGGTCGGAATATTCACAGAAACTTTGGCGTGCGCGTCCGCGCAAATTGAATTACAAGCAGCAGAAATTATTATAGTCCCATAAAGAAATATATTCCCCGGATCGTTAACTATATACCGTACACTCGGTTCTCGGCCTCGCAGCGTATTATATTATCGCCGGATATACCACGTAGTGCGGGTGTATCCGTCGTCGTCCTTTATTGCGCGCGCGGCGGCGGCGGCGGCGCGGCGGCGGCTCACGGCGAATAACGAATTCCGAAACGTAAACTCCGCTCGTAATAAACTCGAAATAAGTAGCGATAATTATAAGGAGGGGTTCTTTAAAGAAATATATTAATCTTCCGACAAGTACCGCGGGGACCGTGTTTACCTGAAGCAATTCGGGCAAAAAAGAAAGAGAAAAAAATAAAATAATATATATATATTCGTTATTCGTTATTTACGACTCGGCGGGGTTTTTCTTCCTTTTATTTTTTTTTTTCGCGTTGAAACATTATATTCCGGCATTATTCGTGTTGTACAGGTATTGCCGTCTCTTGCCTACTTTTTTTTCCCCCTCCCTCTGTATTTGTTTCTACTTTACGTTCTTTATATTGTTCCCTTCGCGTTTCGTTTTAATTTTAAGGTCCGTAAAGTCTTGTTTTACACTTATTTTCTCCTCGTTTTTTCCTTTTATTTTTTTCACATTAACATCGTAAACAAAAATTTATTAATTCATTTCGAAAATAAATTTGATTCACGTCATTTTAAGTAAGACGCGCGGTGCGTACGAACGAATTCAATCATCGATCGGTGGTTTCTCGTAGGCGGTGTTGCGATTAGAGAAGTTTTTTTTTTTTTCAATCTGAATCCTGCAGATGACTCAACTAGATACTTGTCTAGATTAGAACCGTATCTAGATAAAAACAAGATAATTAAAAATATAAATTTATCAAAAACAGAATGTGTAGTATATAATGTTATGGTGTCCTGCAGACGTAGTCTTTTTCGTCAGTTTTTTGACGCGTCGTCCTGGTGTCCTCGAAGATATTGTGTTGAGTACATGAAATTGTAATCTTTCTTTGATAACATTACGGGCCGTTACGTTTTAATGAATTTTTTTTATAATTTGATTATCCGTTTATGTTTTACGAACCGACCCGATGCGCCCACTAATGGATAATTTATTTAGATAAATTTGTCTAGATAAGTCTCGACGCTGCCCGTAGGATTCGATCCGATCGATAACGACTTATATCGATCGACAAATAAAAATATTAATTTTTTCTCCGCGTACCGAGTCGACGGTTAGAAAAAAAAATTGCTTTGCGAAAGGTTTTCATAGGTCCGCCGCCGCCGCTCGCGGGGCTCATAAATTTCGTCTAAAGAATTTGCATATCGAACGTGTAGTTTAATACCGAATTAAATATACACCTACGATAGATCGACATAATATGTTTCGATGCCGGAAAAGGGACTCCGACGACATCGCATTTTTCCAATATGAAAAAAACATAAATCGTCAAGACTACACGGAGAAGTTTATAAAAAAAGCGATAATAGAAAAAATCAAAAAAATCACGAACATCGATCGTTCCGAAACGAAAAAGCTAAAAGCCGAGTATCGAATGACACACAAAGTATGAATAAATATTTTTAAATAAATTAAGATTACTAATATAATATTATATGCGTATATAGGTGGTGAGAGGTACCTCTAATTTATTCCCTCGACGAGACACTTTGCGCACGGCTGTGCAGATTTACATTTCGTCGGGCCGCCGACACTGTAATTAAAACGTCTGCGATGACGTAGTGTAGACGTCGTTTTATCAACTTACTTTTAAAATTTTATTTTACAGCCCGACATAACAACATTATAGTACCCTCGTGTTGAAGATGTCCTGTTTTTTTTACAACCGTGGAAAAAGACTCGATTCCACTCGTCGACGCGTCGAACACTGGAAATAAACAATTGTATTATTGTAATATTATAATAATACATCGGAAAACTATTAAAATAACTTTAGACTTATATAGATGTTGTCGTATTGCGCAGAATAAATCTTCCGCGATGTCCACGCGCAGCGACGGAGTCGAACGATTGAATATTTTGTCTCGAGTATACTAGAGTAACGTGATATACTAGTGTAATAATATACGACTCATACTAGTCATAATTATGAACTACAACTATAATATATTAATGATTATCAAAATTGTATTATTATATTAAAAACAATAACCTATAAAATTAACATTAAGTACCATTTTTTTTTTTTTTTTTTTTTTTGGCTTATTCCGGGCCTTGTATTGGTCCATCGCCGCTTCTACTACACCTCTCCATACTTCTCTGTTCTTCGCCAGTCGTTCTCCCTCTCGTATTCCCATGAGTTTAAGGTCGTCTCTGACTCGGTCAGACCATCGTTGTCTTGGTCTCCCTCTCGGCCGTTTCTTGTCTGGTTTCCATAATGTCATGTTATGCACTTATTTGGCCCTCCGCTCTCCAAACGTGTCCAGCCCAGCTTATCCGTCTGCTTTTGATAATTCCTACTATGTTTGTTTCGTTGAATATTGCCCTCAAGTCTGCATTAGTTCTTCGTTCATAAGTGTTCTCCTCGTTTCTTTTGGGCCCATAGATTCTACGCAATAGTTTTCTTTCAAGCAGTCTTTTTTCGTCCGACTTTGTTGATGCCCACGCTTCACAGGTACCATATCATATCTTAATAATAAAACATAATGATGGAGACAAGGTTGTGTTGTACGTCTCCGTCAATATTCGCAATAATCATAAAAAAAAGTATAGTGTTAATTATTTTCTAAAAACTATATCTTTTTTTATTGTGAATATTGACGTACAACTCAACACTGCTTCTGGAGACTGGCGCGAGAAGTGTGTTCTAGAGCGTTTCTCTCGCCTTTTTATGTCTCCATTTGTTGTTGTTGTAGTGCGTCTCCATCATTATGTTTTATTATTAAGATATGATATGGTACTTAATGTTAATTTTGTATGTTATTGTTTTTAATATTATAATACAATTTTGATAATCATTAATATTATATAGTTGTTGTTCATAATTGTGACTAGTATGAGTCATATATTATTACACTAGTGTACCGCGAAACCGAAATTATTTTTTTCTCCGCCGTCTGCCGAATTAGCGGTTTAAATTTTGCCGTGGATCTATAAAAAAAAAAAACTATTAAAACGTGAAAGCTACGCTTAAAATCTTAAAAACATTCAGTTAAATACGTTACGCGATAAAAACGAAGAACACGACAGACCGAGGACAATATACGGTTTTATGGAAATTTAATAAATCATAATATTATATAATGCGATTATTATGTATAGAAACGATTTCGGCGTTTTTTTTTATTTTTTTCAACTAATTTTTTATCAAACAACAAGAGTGTCATAATTCATAAAAATATAATTGACGGAAGTCGAATAAAACGAACGTGTACTTCGAAAATAAGCCGTCCAATTTGTGTTGATATTAAATGTGTGGAAGCTATTTTACCTATAAATTAATTTAAAAAATACACGTTGAACGTCAACAGTTTGAAACCCGATAAGTCAAAGAAAAAACCCTTTGAAGTTTCCTGCGCGCCGAATTAGTTTAATGACTTGAAATTTTTAATAACTCAAATTAATTTTCCACCCCTTGGACTCGGTGTTATCGAGGTTCTTCTATATTTTATGAAAAGGTTTTTTTTTTTTTTCAATTTTTCTTTTTAAATATTTTCAGTTTTCAATTCTTAAAATGTCCACAGTTTGTTTTAAAATTGTACAACTCCTACTCAGCGGGCTTTTGAAATTTTCATTAAATCATTTTAATACAATCGTTTTAATTTTAATTAGTCTTAAAAACATTGTTTTCTAAGTTTTGTGTGTACATTTTCATACAATTTCAGTAAAATTTGATTGTTCGAATGTGTGTAAAAAAAAAAAGTTGTGCCAATGTGTTTCCGAAATTTTTTCGTCGAAGAACTATGATGAACTTATAATGAACTTTTTATATAATTCTCGAGAGTTTTCGACGAGCCAATATTATTTTATTGACATTTTACCAAAAAAAAAAAAAAATTAAGAAAACTCAAAAACTTAAAATGTTTTAGAGTAGGTAGCACAACAGGTCAAAACCTTTTGATATTCGACATTCAACATATCACCTGTAAAAAATAGCCATATAATTAATGTATTCGGTGTTAATGTCAAGTCCCTGTGATCAATACTTTTTGAGTTACGATGAAAATAAAATTCGATTTTGCCGTTGTTCCGTGAGTTTTGTCGTGTTTCGTAGGGTTTTCATCTGTTTTTCGCGTATGACTTTTAAATCGTAAGGAAATTCGAAAAATGACCTCTTTATTGTACCAACTAGATGCAGTTGGCCACCAGAAACAAATACTGAAGTTGAAAATCGGACTATTTTTTTTCGAGTACAGAAAAAATAGAGAAAAAAAACGCACATCACGGTAAAGTCAATAGATTCGTCGAATCGTTATCAGACTTACTCGTTTTAATATTTTTCGTCCATTTCCGTTGTAAACGCGTTTCTTTTTCGAAGACGTTGTCGACGAATTTTTGCGTCGCCCATAAATGAATTGCTTATTGCAGAAACCCAATAAGTGACAGAAATTTTCGACTTTCGAGAAATTAATAAAAACTTCTCATTTTCCTAAAAGCTTCTTCTTTTTTTCATTCCTGGAAGTTTAAGAGGAATACACAACACCGAATATACTCATATACTCATATACTGACCATGGTTTAAAGGGAAGGGGTATAGGATATAAGAAAATAAAAAAAAAAGTCGTTTTACAATAATTGCCGTCACTTATGGGGTTTCTGCAATAAGCGATTCAAATAGTTTTTGTTCGACTCTCCGCTCGGGCGTTTTGACGAGGCGTTTTTCTTTTTTTCCGATTTTATTCCGCCTCGAAATCCCGACCCCAATAATAACGTCCGAAACGGAACGACAAGGGTCATCGAACGAACGCGCGCGCGGTAAAACGTTATATTTAATACCTGCACGGGGCGTACTATACATAATACACGAGCGTCGCGGGAGAAAATAAGGTCGCCGTGCGATTCCGGGCATGTATATTATTATAGTAAAACCGTTTGTGCGCTCAAAAGTTTGACCGGGTCTTATCTGCGGGCCCGAGACCCGATAAGCTCGACCAGAACGCGCACTGTCACGGCGTTGTCACGGGGCGGCGCGAGAGAGTTTCTCGAATGATTAATGCGAATTTCGTACCAGGTGGAAACATCGCCCCCGGAAGCCGCGGCGAGCGCGAAAAACGGAGGGGGCCCGGACAAAACGACGACGACGGCACATAATATTATTATCGCCGCGGCCATCGCGGAATTTCGAACATCTCCTCCGCCGAGCGCCAACAACAACAACAACAACAGTACAATGATAATAATAATTATAATAATAGCGGCCGCAGGTCACCGGAGGTATAGTGACGTGGTTTCCGATATCAGTCAAAGAGTCGAAAAGTTCCTTTTTCCCCGATTTCCACACGAATTATTTATTGATTTCGACCCGAGTCGTTCGGCACTCGTTTTCTCAGTGTTATTATTGCAGAGATTGCCGTTGTGGATCGATATTAGTAGTCGTTACGGTCTCGAACGTGTCACGCGCCACTCGATGAACTGTTAATTCGGTGGCGTGACCCGGAGGAATTAGATGAACGCGTCCGGGCCCAGACTCTCGGACGGCTAGTCGTTGAAAACATTGTTTTTCGAAGAACAAAGTATATCTTGGATATTGTAGTAAATACTACGACAGCACAATGTACTCGACGAAAACACAAATGTGAAAAATTCCTTACTCATAATTAGGGCTGAGGACTTCTAGTTTTTTCAAATTTTTTTAGAAAGATCGTAGAAAAATTCTAGTGAATAACAAATGTGTTTCATAACACCAGGAGATCAAATTAAAAATTTTATTTTGCATATTTTGTCATAATTGCATATAAATGCATATTTGAGTATGTATATTAGAAAAATTAAGATCATATTTGGCAATTTTCGAATTAAGTTCTTAAATTAGCCTAGACGAAGTGGTAAATTTTCGAAAAAAGGAGATGAAAAATCAATATTATAATAACTTATAAGATAAAATAATTTTTAGAGCATATTTCTTGATTTTTAAGTGCATAAATGCATGCGTATTATTAGATTTTTAAGTACTAGAAGTCCTCAGCCCTACTCATAATGTATCGAGACCAGAAACGCCAGGGGTCGATTTCTTCGGTGCGTTAAAATTTTGCGAATTCGCAATTTCGACTGGACGTTTAGCGCACAAACATAATGATCATGGCTCTCGTCTCTAAATCAAATCCGCCGCGGGGGGGGGGGGGGAGGCGCATAGAAAGAGCAGTTTTCGCGTCGTGCGACTTTCTGCGGACTTTGTTCCGACCGCGCAAAAGCGTAAACGCGATATTTACCGTCGCGAACAAACGGATGCGACACGACAATCTTGGAACGTTGCCCGAACGACGACCACGTCACTGGGCGCAAAACTTTATCGCCGAATTCCATCTCGAAACGAGCAACATGAGAGACGCACTGGATGCGAGGTTTTTCGTTTTCAATATCATATTTAATTAACAGTCGATCGCACGCGAAAAGCGTTCCGTAACATACAAAACTGCTGGTTTTTTGCCACGTCATTTTGCCGTCTACCCAGGGTCGGGTTGCATTTTTGTTACAATCATGTTAAATACACGTACGATACGATATCGTATTTTGGGTCACGTTTGTTCGACGGAATTTCGAGAAAAACTTGAATTTTACACGATATTTGAATAGTTGAAATCTTTCCGGAGGTAGTGAAACATAAAAAAAACGAAAAAACCCGGTTCATCGAATAAACGCGAAAAAGATAAAATGTATCGTTGTATAATATAATTTTCAAACGCTTGAATTCAAACTGCGTTTGAACCGTGTCTGTTATTCGTCGTACGTGTTCGCCCCGTTAGAACATTTCGAATGTTTCGATTAAAATCTAACGAATATATCGTTGTGGTGGTAGTAGACATGAGTGTGCAAACGTAAAGTTCCCGTCCGAAAACTCTATTGAAAAACATGAAAAATTTTTCTGAAAACGTCGTTGACGTCAGGGGTATATCTTTTTCCTACTGTTTGCGCGTTTTTCACAAAACACCGTGCCATTCGCCAAATTTTACGAGCGCGAAACTTACGATCGGGCGTCGCGCACAGTGGGATATTTTCATAAAAACCTGGCTAAAATATCGATTAACTTAATTTTTTTACATTTCTTACATAATTATACATTAATCATAAAAATTAAGTTATTAGTTACGATTCTGTTGAATTTATTCACATAGAGTCTTCGTTTTCACTACACTATTGTCCGATTCCATTTCTATTGTTTCTATGGTTATATCCACTGGACATTGTTAGTAAAACTATATAAAAACGATTGATAATTTCAATATCTATCACTATGACGACAATTCTGTGTTTTCAAAGAATCTCCTAGCTGTGTTTCCGCCATTCGAATTTCAATAATTCATACACATTTAGGAATATCGACCAGTAGTGCTAATTTAGTCCCAAAAATCTTTTTGAATTCTCTTTTTATTTTCCAAAACTATTCTTTGCTCTTCGTCTCCGCGCGCATCGTTTTTCGCGCATGATTTTACCATATTTTACGCGTCGTCGTCATAATACGAGTATACTCGCGAAATCATAGTAATAATCGTTGCGACCGAAACGTTCGATCGAAACCGTTGATTTCGTACACTTCAAGAGCAACGCCACCGCCGCGGGTACGATTATTTTTCTCCAGTCGGACGCGAAAGATCAAAGCCGCGTTTAAATTATTTTCGTCCACGGCGCACAATTTGAAACTCGCGTCTAAAACCGTCACATTTATACCGGTAAAACTGATATTATAATATATAATACGGTATACGTATATGTATATCGGTGCGCGCTTTTATTAAAATCTCTCACCTAGGCCGTAAGTAAAAAAAAAAAAAAAAATAATAATAAAAATATATATAAAACCCGATTTAATGGCATTACCACGGCCGTCTCGCTGCGCGGCGTTATGTGAAAAGAAAGAAAGCAAAGCAGAAAAAAAAAAACCGTCGGCGCAATATCTCAATGTGATATTTTTTTAAGATTTTCACTCGGGCCGGAGACCTGGCTGCACAACACAACGGTATAATATATTATTATACAATAACGTTTTTATCGTCTGGTACAAATTTGCCGGGTAGTTAAAAATAATAGAACGCATATCTTAGAAATTGCTTTCGAAAAAGGAAAGAAAATCGCCGTTTCCCCCCCACCCCCTACTCCCGCGAAATCGTATTATTATTATTATTATAAACGCACTATCGGACGACAAAATCAATACGCCGACAATAATACGAGTGCGCTCGTTTTCGTTATTACTGTTATCATTCTTTTTATGATTATTATTTCGGCCAGACGCATTATTTTTGTTTATGGAAAAAATAAATTAAAAACGTTACTACGGCCTTAAGACACCGGGGCGAAACACATTATACACTCGTATATTATTATACGAAACTATAAACTCACGCCGCCGCGCCGCGGCCGTAGCAGAGGTTCTCAAACTTTATTCGAACCTACCTAGAAATTGAAAATTTTTCTCACCAAATCAATTCTCAATTGTTTTCATACATTTCGACTTTCGTGACAACGGAAACGCCGACCGTAGCAGTAATTTGATTTCATATATAATATAAGCCGGATATTATCCGGCTTTGCCCGTACAGTTCACCGAAAGTTATTATTGTACCCGTTCGTATCGAGCAAAGTGTGTTTATATAATTTCACATATAATACGAGTACATAAACAAAAAAAAAAACAAACGGAGATCAGCTCCCTCCAATAAGCCCCCCCTCCCTCCCGAAAAAAAACAAATTTTAATATCCGCGTTTGACTGGTTTGATTATTTTTCACCTTAATATCGTAATGATTTTTCAATTTATTTTATAAAATATCATACAATACGCACGCAGCTGGTTCGAGTAAAAATTCAAAGTACGAGTATTCGGCGTGTCGTCGATCGAGATGCTTTAAAATTCATAAACGTCGAAAGTCGTGTTAATCACGAGCGTTATATTATTATAAAAGAAGAAAAAAATTATAATCGACTCGTGGCGTGAGAAATAGTCGGTGGTACTCGCCCCTTCACGGGTATTAAGAGGGTTCAAAGTTTTGGGGAGGCTAGAGTACTATAGCTTTTTTACAGTGAAAACGAAAATTTCGATTCGAAAACGTAGCTTGACCGTCGACGGGACTTGAAAAAATTCAAGACTGATGGGGGGGGGGGGTCGAAAATAAATGTCGGGGGCCGAGCTCCCCCTCGTAACGCCCGTGGTGATATCGCATCGCATCGCGTGTCGTCGGACGTGCTTGGGCGCGATCGAAGTTTTTCGGCGCGTGCCGATTGCGCCGTTTCCGGTTACCGCAGACGTTTCTACCACGTTTTGAACGCAGAGATCACTCGTGATAAACTTAACCTCCTCAGGGCGGCGATATGACGATCGCGTCGAATTCGAAACGATTTTGTCACCCGTTAGAAATTCGAAACGGCGTGCCACTTCGTAGATCTCGGCGTGGGCTAGTGAAATATTCGCCGTGTCCACTAACAACAGCGATGATTCGCCGCCGACGAAAAAAGACATTAGAATTGAACACGAATCGACGCCGCGAGGTTTTTGAAGTTTTTTTTACGGCTTTTTTTTTTTTTATAACAAATTCGACAAGGTAAATTATCATAACAGTTTAGAGTTTAAAGACATATATATATAGGCAGTGTTTTATATTATATCGAACCGTTTGAACTTTTATTTAGTTTGACTTTTACCAAAGAAGAAGGGTCGGCATTCGAGAAGAGTTTTATTCGCCACCAGTTGAGCAGGATAATACTGTTATTATTAAATAATGCGTTTGTATTGAAGACGCGTCGGTTGGGAGGCGACGAGGGACGAAGACTTCGCCGCGGTTCATTTATATCCGAAAAATTATCCGACGAAATACGCGACGAGAGCAAATCTTTGAAAAAAGACGACGAAACACAAATTTACTATTGATTTTTAAACGGTCGAATCGAATGACGTTATCGCGGTCAGTAGTGGAATCATTATCGTTGCGAAAACGATTCTCATATCAGTGTTAACAGAGGTTTTGAAGCAACAACTAGTTTGTAATAATTTCAGTAGGCACTTTCACGGTGTGTTTGTTTTTTCGATAGAATATAATGCCTACGACTAATCACATAATGTGACATGAATGATCGGCCGAAACTTTTCGATACGACCCGCGAACGCGTATCGTACTCGCTACTCGCCCTCGGGGGCCGTCCCTAAACCAATGTTTCGGAGAGACGGCGAACACCTTCGACTCGGCGTTTGAAATACATTTTAAGTGTCTTTATAAAACTCTTATCAAACGATGGTTAGACGGCGATCGACGTATAGAAGAGGGACATTACTTAATACGATTGTGGTATTATTGAATTGAATTATTAATTTCAAAAGGCTACCGAGCATAAGGAGATGGGGAACCGAGTGAGAAAAACACTCGCGTATACAAGAAGAGATCGGGAGGAGCGCTCGCATATATTTCGCAAGTCGAAAAAAAATATAACAAGGTTCCGTTTAATTGTAAAACTTTGTCTCGGACAGATCGACCCGAAAAGTCAGGCTCGATCGCCGACTACGGGCGCCCACGCGCGTTTTACCGGAATTTACGACGGTTTCACAATGACAATGATAATATGGTAATATAATATATTGAACGTGAAAACGATTCGAATATCGCCGAGTGATTAAAACGCGCGCGATTTATTTTAATTTACGCGAACCAATGTTTCACGTTATAATCGCGATCCGGGGCGAGTGTGTTATGCGTTTAATAATATTTATAGTGACTATTTGTCTTCTTTATAATTCAATGAGACGAAATAAATTCACCGTTGTCAACGCTACGCATGACTGCAGGGAACGACCGTATAGATTAATGGGCAGACACGAAAGGACGCGCGCGCGGACGAGTATAAAGGAATTCGCGCGCGCCGGAAAACGCTTTCGGATAATAACACGCGAAAAGCGTGTTTGTTCGGGGGAACAAGCGCCCGCGAGACTGCGCGCGTCTTACGCAAACCTGCGATTTTATTACCGATCGAGAGAACGCGTGAAATATAGTCGCGGCGCGAAATCGACGATTTATTATACGATATTATGTAACCTAGGTCGCGGTAACATCGACGAGGTAAAAAAGAGTTAGATCGCGCTTTGATTTTTATGCCGACTTCTAACAGAGTTAAATGTTCTCCGCGACGAACGGTTACTCTTATCGCCACGTCCCCCCTTATATCATAATATCAAGAACGATAAAAAAACCGTCAATATACGTCGAAACGAAATGATTATTCGGCTTGAATTTCATAATCGAATAAATTAAAATGTGCAAATAAAGTAAAACGATTAGTATTAATTTGTATTTCAATGCGTTTCGATGCCGCGTGTCCTTTCCCAGTGCAAAGACTAATATTCAACTCGACCGAGTCGGTTTTTTTTTTTGTTATAACCCGTGCGGATAGAGAAAAGAAAAATATCTATTTCGAACATAACTGGAATACATAGTTTTGTATAGCTTTCACTTTACGAGGGAAAAAAAACCGAATTACTCGCCTTGTATTTATCCCCGTGGCGATGTTTACATTTAATTTCAACTCGTATTATACAAGTGGTGAAAAAAAAAACCCCTACTGTCGCATATTATGCCCCGGTATTTATAATATAATACACGTCGTGTTCGTTTTTCTACTCGACGACTCGATTAAATTAAAATGAAGAGAGAAAAACAACAGTTAAAACCGAGCGTCGTCGTCGGAAAATCACAGTTGATAATAAATTAATGACGTTTTACTACGAAAACCGCGTGATACGAACACTACGAGTATACGTATAATAATAATAATACGGACACGCGCGTTGATTACGATTTTAATGCTATTAACGCGGTCAAATCGTCGACGTTAAAAACGTTGTTATTCGTTCGGATTTATTTAGACGAATACACATACGTTTAATCTTTATGGTTTTTTTTCTATTTTATTTTCCGCACTCTCCGCGTGTAACCGCGGCGTTTCGTTTAAATGCCGTAAAAAAAAAAAAAAAAAAAACAGAGACCGTGTACGTTATTATTCGCTTGTCAAAAGTTTCGATTCGGCGACGGAAGTGTTTCCAACGGATATTTTACACGTCATGTTAAAACATTTCGTATTTAAATATTATATATTTAAATATTTAGTATGTATTTGATAATTTATACGCGTTATCAAACGAAAATAACTCGCAATTCATTATCCGCGCTACTGTCGTTGTAGCAACGCTGTTTTATATTAACGTTATTTTCATTCACTCTGCGATATTATTATATAAACAAACATCGCGATAAGCCGACTACGACGACGACGACGACGAGACAATAGCCCAACCGATTTCAATGGAACCGCATAATCTGCGGCCCCCGCACAATGAAAACCAGGCGGCCAGCCGATCCCCGAGCGCTCGCGCGCGCGCGCATGGTAATAATAATAATAACAATATCGTGTATGAATTATATCGGGAGAAAATCGACTAATCGTCGTCGCGGAAAAGTTACTCTTAAGGGGGTGTTCCGGCGGCACCGGCCTAGTGCGCGATAATAATATAGTGTGCGACTAGTCGAAAAGGATTTTATCGCGCCCGGCGTTAACGATATTTATCGTACGATTTCATATAATATACTAACGAGGCCGACAATAAAACGTACTCGTACGCGAGAAAACCTTATCGTACGGACCGCGGAATAACGCTGCGAATATAATAAATCAAAAATATAAAACAAAATACAAACAGCGCGGCGTTCGGGGCGGTTAATATAAATAATAATTACCGAATATTATTGAATTTATGAAATTATCAATTGAAACTATTAAATATATAAACGAGTGATCGCGAGCGCGTTATCATGCTGATGATGAATTTTATTCGAAACAGGTCGTAACAACTTTCGCCCTTTTTATTTATAATAGTCGAGCCTATTTTATTTTTATCATTTATATATTTAACGGTATTAGTAAATTTTTTTATACATTTAATAATATTTCGTATCAGCCGTACGCCGCGCCGGCCGCGGTGTGTCTTTGGTATTTTAACGTTTTAGCGAAATAGTTTAAACTCGGGACGTTCGAAAAAACCAACAGGGATAAAATATAATACTTTTACTATTAATTTTCTAATGACTTTACGGAATCATAACGAATCGACACTTGATAATAAACCTACTTACGTAAATAAATATAATATGTAGTACTCACGGCCTCCAGGTGGGTCGCAGTGTTGAGGTTCGGCAGTGTTCGTAGTGGTTACGTCGTCTACTGGAAATGAAAGTAACGGACGTAAAAGCCGCTCGATAAAAACACAATCAAAGGTCACGATTAAAAGTTTGATTGGTCGTCGCCGAAATGACGGAATAAGTAATAACGATTATCGACTATTATATTACGGAGAAGAATAATAAAAGTGAAATATTTTAAAGGACCGAGGAGCGAGCTCTCCGAACCGTTGTCGACACCAGACTGATCGTCCTGCGCTTCGGTAACTTTCTATGCGAGCTCTGTCGGGTGGTTGCGCGCGCAATCGCTTTGCCATTGGTCGGGCGGCGCGGGCAGCTCGGCTTTCGTATTTGGCTGACGTAAACGTTCACTTCCTCCGATTTCACGCGAAAACACTTGTTGTTATTATTATTATTATTACATAATTATTATACTTTTGTTACATCATTATTTTCATAATTACGTAATCGTTATACTCGTATTTTAAGCGATTATTTTTATATTCGTATAAGACGAATAACGAGGTTATGCTGTGACCATACCGGTTACCTAACTATATCGGTTTTACCGCGATGTGTATGTTTTAGATTCTTAGGGAAACGAGAAATCTATTGATTTTACCATGAGGGTTTTTTTTGTTTTGTGTACGTGTACACGACGAGTACCCGAATAAATGGTCCGATTTTCCACTTCAGAATTGGTTTCTGGTATAGAAAATCGTATTCAGTTGGTACTTTAGACGGGTCGTTTTTCGAATTTCCCAACAGTTTAAAAGTCGAAAGACGGTAACATTTACGGCACATCGGTTTTCGATAGAAATCGAATTGTTATTTTCGTCTTGAAATGTTCGCCGAATGGCTTACGTGGCTATTTATTCTCCAGAGATGGTGTAAATTTCAAGTGATTTTGGCTCTTTAATGTGCTATTTAATGTTTTAATTGAAAACCATAAAAATGTAGTCCGTTTTCGGACAGTTGTGCGCACCACACTTAAAAAAACCGTTCGTTTCTAGGTTCTCGTTGTTTTTAAACGTATTGAGAAATATTTAAAAAGCCGTAGTAAAAATTGGGCACCCGGTTCGGGGTAATCGACGGTTTTTACGCAGCGGACGGAGAGCGGAACGTGCATGCGGATTTTACGACGAAAATGTTATCCGTGTAAACTTTTTTCCCCCGAATAATCTCGTATACTGGAAATCTCATAAAGAAGAAACTTTCAGCGTGCTCCTCATTAGTCGTACAAAAGTATATTGGACCCGATAAAAAACACGTCAAACGGGTCGTTTAATCGGACGCGCGGGCCAGAGCTCGGAAATAACACGAAAGTTCGCCGAGCGTTTACGTTTTTTTTTTTTTTTTTTACATAATATTTGAAAAAGATGAATAATAATAACGTTGAATTACTCGGTAAGAAATAATATCAATTCGACTCGAGTTATAATTGTTTTTTTTCCCGACGACGACACGTTTGAAAAATATCGATGACGGTCGTTTCGAGACGATTAATTTGTGAAACTCTCGATTCTCGTCGTAATCGTTCAGATCAAACGAGTGGCCGTCACGGTCTTCGCGAAAAAAGAATTTCGATGAAAAATTTTCAACTATTTTTTTCCCTCCGTAGAATCTTTTTTTTTCGTTTCTTTGTGAATTCTCAAGTACGTTGTACGTAGTACGTTTACGACGACGTCGCGTCGCGGCAAAACGAAAGACAAACGCGGCGCCGAATGTCGAAAGGTCGATGGAATTCCGGTCCGTTTAGCGTACGAACGAGTGTCGAATGATTTCCGTGCACGTTCTACTCGGGAAAACCACGCCGTATTTCCGGCGACGGCGGATTTCAATCGGCTGACGGCTACCGCCGACGACGGTCGCGGCCTCGGGAACGGATCCGACGAGCGATATATTAACATTAATAACGACCGGGTCGCCACTCGATAACAGTGGCGGACACCGAGGGGCGCGAAGAGGCTCCGGGTAATACCGCGGAAGCGATAGGCGTCTGTTCCGATACCGCCGCAGCTGTGACTTCGTCCGCGACGAGCGCGAGAGTTCTAATTTTAATATTATTATTATTTTCGATCGAAAATTTGATGGAATTCGGCATTTTTTTCGTTTTAATGGCATTTCATACATTTTTTTTCCTTTTTTTTTATTGATATTTCAAAGGTCCTTTAAGGTCCTTCCTAGGTTTTGTTCATTAAAGGCAGTTTTTTTTTTTTTAAAAAGCGACATTTCCGTATCGGACGATAACACGATATTGGCTTCGTCCATTCGTATGACGAGGATATTCTATCTCATTACATTATCGATATTAATACCATTTACAACTACGAAAGAGTAAACGTTATTATGTAGGTATAAGTATAAGTTATGTGTGACATTTTTCGGGATCAATAATAATTCACGGTTTCTTAGTGTTGATACGGTTAAAAAAAGGACCGGCTTTTCGTGACCCACTGAAAGTTTGTTCCTGGCCCGTCTGTGGGTGGCGGCTCGCAGTTACGATACGATTCCACGTACGGACGAGGGAAAAAATGTATAATATCTTTAAAACAGACAATCCGTAAAACATGATTTCAGCCGAAAATGTTATAATTGATAAGCTATAAATACACGATAAAATAATTACAAAAAAATAAAAATAATAATCATTATAATATAAAGTTAGGAAAAGATAACTTTTAGAAATCCCGACCGAGTATTTTATAGTCGTTACTATTTGTCGAAATCGAATTTAAACGATATAATAGTATAGTTTTTGATTATATTTTTGCAAGTACAATAGCAACGTGAACGACGCGCGTTATTATTGACGAGATATTTAAACGGACAGAGGTAAAAATATTTCACATTGAAATCGAAATTTTTACCACAGGAAACGGGCGTGATACATCATATATATATTACGGGTAGTAGGAATAAACACGAATGCGCAAATGAACGAAACGTTATGAGACCGACATCGTTATTAATACGTCGACAGCGAAAATAAAGCCCCACAACAACGAGTCGGAGAAAATTCCGCTCGGTTTGTCTGCGCTTTCCGATGATGAATCCTTCCGCGGATGGGACAGAGTAGACGACACGCTTTCGGACCAGCGATTCGTCCAGACGGCGACGGCGAGTACGCGTCGTAGGACTCGACGCGTTCGGGGGTTTGTCTCGAAAGGGGACGCGGCCCGGGAGGACGGTGCGCGCGGATTTATGGACGAGTTTTCGATTTTGTAATAAAATCGCGGTTTAAAACGCGCGGTGGCGTATGCGGAGCCATGAATCAAAAACGTTTTCTGGATGTTACTCGCCGCTCGTTCGCGCGCGCCGGCAACGCCGCACCACCGCGCCGCGCCCGTTGACGTCGCGGACGAATATTTATGCGGTCGAAAGCGCGTAAATCATTTTAATTACGACCGCGGTCGGTGGCGATGGCGTCCGCCGCACAGTCGGCGAGGGGAGAAAATATTAATACCGCGCGCGCGCGCGCGTGCGTCCTGCGAATCGGCCGTGTCCTGCACGGGGATACGCGGAAAAATCCTAGTCCGCAGGACACCGTACGCAGCCCAGACGTGGGCTCGGCATAGGTATACGTTTTACGCGTAAAAGTACAAACGCGTGCGCTCGCTTTTACATTCTTCCCTCCTCCCCGACCCACCGCGTTTTAAACGTTACTGCGACCGAGTTCTGGCTGAATTCGGTTTATTTGACGGCCAACCTACAAGTTATAATATTACTATCATAATACCGGCCAGTCATCTGAGAACGAGGTGACAAATTCTAGACAAGACGCACATCGCGTTCCGCTTAAACGTAAAAGAGACATATTATATTAATTTCTCCGTTTCCCCGCAGACTACTTAGAGCACTGTTTTCATAAAACAAAATATCACATCGTTACGGTGCACCGTCCAAGTCACTAATTTTCCGAGTCGAATATCGTTTTCACGACGACGACGCCACGAACGCGCACGGATATTTGAAGTTTTCCGTGATCATGGTTTCACCAAAGTCTCCGATTATAACGAATACTCGTACCTCCTGTCTGGCGTATAACGATCACTCGTCGAATCGAATTCAACCGTGCGCGTTTGGAATGGGTCTGCAAACGTTCATATACGTATGGCGTTGTTGTAGAAATAACAATAATAGTAATAATGATAATAATAATAATAGTAATAGTAATTGTAATAATAATAATAACATAGCAAAACGATTATTTATAGTTTATACCTCTCGCACGAACGCCATTAAATCGTACCGGCGAGAAAATATTATTATGTATTATTATTAGACGGGACGTGGCGCGAGCCGAAGTAGTGTAACGATAACAATAACACCGAGTCAAACAATATTCTCGTTCCTAAATACATCGAAATGAAATTCTACGATGGTTATCTAACTATTTTCATTAAAATATGTGGCGTTATTTATGCACCGAACTGCCACAGCTGCTGCACATTGCATGTTGCGATATTAGCGCCAGAAAAGGAAATTATTTCGTTTCGCGAGGCGGCGCACGACTCGGGCCGTTATAATTGGAAATTGTTATACACAGTCATTGCCGCGCGCAACTTCGGTAATGGAAAATTTTATTAATTTGCTTTTAGCGTACGCGTTGATTATTATACTTTGTGTTTAGAAGCCCGCCGCCGCCGCCGCGGACGTCGCGCGCGCGGCGGCGGCGGCGGCGGCGGCGGTGACGATCGATTTTGCGTTCCATAACGTTAAAGGATTTCGTCGGATTCGACTTTCAGACCAGGATAAAAAGGAAAACGTTGCGGCGTCACGACGAGGAGCGGACCGTATATTACCTACGCACACGGTCGTACTTGGCGTTATCATAAATTGACTGTAAAAAAATCTCGACGATGTTTATCGAATCGTCGTCGTTCAAACTGTCGCGGGCTCTTGTAATACGCGCGCACGCGTTTGGAAAAGAAATTAATAATAATGCGATATAAAATAAATGAAAACGGAGAACTCGCGAGGTCTCCCGACGACGACGTAGACGACTTTATAGACTTTTTTTTTTTTTAACGCGCACATTATTATTGTACCGTGGATGTAATGTACGGGACGAAATAACGTCGCGGAAAAAAAAAAAATAATAAATAACGAAACGGTTTTAATGACTGAAACGGTTGAAAAGTACGGTGTACAAATATTATGTGTACAAATGTGTGTGTGTGTGCGCGCACGTCGTCGGAACGTTGCGTTTTCATTAAAAAAAAGCAAGTGTACATATATATATGTACACGAGTTCCGTGCGACGAGAGAGCTACGCGCGTATCACAATAATAACAATAATTTAACTTGCGCGAAAAGAGTCGGCTTGCGCATTGATCGGTCACCGAATAACACACCGCGCGCGCACGCTTTCGCATATATAATAATATACAGGGTGGTTTTTTTTTCTCATCCGAGAACGCTCATTTTGAACTCATGTATACACTGAAACATTTTGAAATCCGATGTCGTCGCGGTCGTTTTATACTCGGTTTTGAAAACGTATTATACACTCGGAATCGACATCGTCCGGCTACTCCCGACTCTTTAAAAGGTAAACAACGATTCACGCGTTTTCACGTGCATTTAAGATTTTCTATATTTTTTTTTTTTTATTTCCGCCATGTGGAAAATCGTTTAGATCGTATCTATAATGAGATTCTCTGTCTGCAATCGCGCGTACACGTATTTCTGGGTCTTTAAATCAAAACGTTTGGGTAAGTAATGAAAAAACGATGGGAATTAAAAACTCGAATTCTCACCTAAACTCGAGCTTATGCAATATTTGACGCCATCAATTTGCGAGCAAACTGTAACAAAACGTTTTCGAAACGTTTTAATACGCGAACGAGTTAAAATCGAAACATCTCAAAACCCAAATAATACCCAAACGACGTCGTTTACCGAAAAAAAAAAACGTCCGAAAACTATAAGACACGTCATGGATATTATTCCAAAATAAAGTCAAACGCTTATTCGCATAAATATTATATACTTGTCCCAATCGTCACGAATGCACGCGTTTTTCAACGGCACAGGAAAATCAAATGAGGACGTTCGGTCAAATGGACGTGTTCGAGTTTTTTTTATTATGGACGCGAATCACTTTTAATCTTTCCCAGGTCGGAGGAAAACCGCGAGGACACCACTGAACAGTCAACCTCCAGAACAGGCACGAGTCTCGTAGAAAAAAGTCAAAGATTTAAAAAAATAAAAATAGGAACACCCTACGTAGTGATATTCTACAGTGACGCGAAATCGGTCGGAAATCGTTTACGCGGTAAACTTTACGATACAAACGGTTTAAAAAATACCGAGAATGAAGGACGGCCTCCAGAGCCAGTCCTAAAAGTTTGCGAAGCCTCGACGACGAGATTTTTTTTCACCGTTCGCGTTGTTTGAAAAATCTAAACGGACAGTCGTCAGTTCAATCGATTACGATTTTCGTGCGGAACGTTTTCGTCAAACACAACGTCACGACACTGAAATCCCGTTGTCAATCCGAAACCGACCGAAAGACGCGTGGCCCGCGAGTCGTACTCTGTCTTCTCGGAAAACGGGCGTCGTCGGCGTAACTTCTCGGGCACTTTTCTCCGAACGCGGCGACGACGATCGCAGCAATACGACAGAGGAGAGAAAAAAGTCAACACGGTATTATACGGCGACGAAACCGCGCGCGGATCGCGTGTTTTTCGACCGCGAAAACCTCAGTTCCGGAAACGTAAATAAGACTACGTGTACCTACCAAACTTATACGCGCCACTCAATGCGCCATCTAGTAATTATACGAACCGAGCTCCGCCGCCGCCGGTCTTCCCGACGAAAACTTTTGCCGCGCCGAAAACTCCGCGTATACTTTCGCGCGTGTTCCCGTCGTCCCGCCGCGCACTGCACTCATTTCGGTCTTTAATTAAAGGAATCACGGGGCCGGTCGTATAATACACGTACAGAGTTTCGAAACAATTCCCCGACATTTAATTCGGCCGAACGACTAGAATTTGATTAAAACAATAAATATGTACCAGTATAGACACTTAATGTGTCTTATTCGTTCTAACGAATCGAATAATAATAATAATTGGTTACCGCCGTCTCGCGACATATTATGATAAACTCGGGTAATAGTCGCTATTCAGATGAAAAACACCTCGACTAGCTGCTAATGTTGAAACGCGAAAGAAAACTCGTCTCCGGACGACGACGACGACGACGTAATCGTCTGGGATCGGACGTGTATTTAAATAAATAAAACGAAATGAAAAAAAAAAAAAAACTAACGTCCGGATTATTAGTCGGCGAGCGTACCAGTCTGTTCGTCAAAAAATACATATCGTCGCGGCGTTCGGCGTATAGTAGTCATAGTAGTTGTTGTAATGGACTCGTACAATTTCGCGAGCCATTAAAGAGGTTATTAATATTCATCGTCGACAATGTGTATCCTACTTTTCACATTTTCGTTCCAACTGTTATGATAATTTTATAATATTAACAATTCATAAAAACTTCTCAATTACGCGCGTAATTATTATTATTCGTTTGTACTCGAATGCTATAATTATTTCGATAATTCTCATCTATACGTTCGCGTTACGTTTATATAATAATATAAAACTTACCGCGGTAAATGTATGACGACGTTGGTCTGTTGTGCAGAGATCATACCATAGCGTTTCGGGGGGTGTTTTCGAAAATCAGCTTTCTATTCACACTTTCTTTTTTAAATACAAAATTTGTTAGTATTTTATTTTAGTTTCGCTTTCGCCGGTGTTCCACAAACACAACGTAATATTATACCCTTCTATTAAAGTATAATATTATAATTTAATAAGAAAATGACTATACAAAAAACCAAACATTTCGGGGGTGGTGTTTGAACACCCAAAACACCCCCGTGTGTACGTGACTGAAAAAATACTAGAGGTTCTGGTCGATTGAGCGGCGAAATTCTTCGGCGTCTCCAAAAAGATAAAATTTCGAAGAGCTGTCCAACGTGGCGCTGTAAGGAAAATAATTAGACTTTATTAGCGATCAAGACACATTTCGAATGAGATTAGAATCCTTCGCTTTTTAGCTTTACTCGGGAAAACGTTACAGAAAGACACATTTGCCGTACAATAATTGTTTATCAATACGTACCAATGTACATTTGAGAAATATAAAAACCTTTCTATGCTTTCTGACTACCGCGTCTAAATGTATGAAAAAAAATATAAAATAAATGTAAATTGCATATTATACCAGACAATTAATCCGAATATGTATCGAAAAGCCCGTCTGCGGTTAATACTGTATGTAAATTGGTTTAAATATTATAACGTAACGTGTCGTGTCGTAGTTATTACACCTACCGGGGGGGGAAACGCGCGGTTCGCTCGAACGACAATCTCGGCATAACGACGACGCAACGACAATATGCGCGTGCGTGTTTTATTAAACAGGCGACGATGTTTACGCGAAAACGTGTACCTCGCGTAGTTATTATTGCGTAAAATCTCACGTGTTGCGAAAAGTCGACTCGATCTGAAACACAATCCAGCTATGGTATGGAAAAAAATAACTCGGTCGTACTTCCACGAACAATATCGAGAAAGGAAAATGTTAAATTGTTGGACATTTCATTGAACCGTTTGTTTCCAGGATTCCAAAGTAACCAGAACGATGTTTGGTAACGAGTAAGTGCTACGGCGGAAAATTATATGCATTTGACTCGCGAATTCTGGGCGACTTCACGCGGAAACCTGGGGCGAATTTTCGGAGTTTGACGCATAAAGTCGGCGGGCCAACTGAAACGAATACAAATTAGAGCTAAAGAAAAAAATGTGAGAATTCGAGTGTAGGATAAACTTTGCTTACTTTTATGCATATTATATTATTAGCGTAATTGATACGTATCTTTTTTTTTTTTTTTTTAATTTCATCCACGCGTATCGCGGAGTCGTCGTTACGGTTTTCAGCGTTCGGCAAATGAACGAATTTAAAACTTCCAGCGATTACAGTCGCCGCGGCATTAAGACGCGATCCAATTTTTTATCACTACTTAATTTTACCGCGGCTGAAATGTATATTATCATCGTCGTTTCCTTTGTTAAAAGTTTAGTTGTTTATTACCGACTTAACCGAACGGCTCTTTTTGCTCGTCGAATCATACGGCCATTCGAATAGAAAACATATACGTATATATACGTAAATTTAACACAATGCGATTACGAGAAAAAGAAAAAGAAAATTCAAAACTTTAAAAACTATAGCCGAGCGTATTTCGAGTAAAAAATTAATCGTACAATTTCGTACAGTACGACCTTATCGTAATGAAATAAAAAAAAAATACACGCTGTTTTTTCAATAACTAAATACTTTTGCATCCTTCCCATTCTGAAAAAAAAAAAAAAAGTACACACTTCGTTCCGAAAGCCTATCGCGGCTCACAATACGCGTACACTCCGTCGTACTATATCGTCCTTTCGTCTCGAGGAGTCTCCTTTTCAATTATATATAGTAAAGAAAATCTATTGAAAATATTTTTTCTAGGTCCCCCCCCCCGGGGTTTAAAATCAATTATCTAACTTTTCATTTTTCGCTCGTTTCTTATTTTTTTTTTTTCACTCTAGATCATAATATTATTCTCACCTCCGATTCCGTTCGATTATATAATATAAAATATATTTTTCGTTTTTATTAACTATGTAGGCCGCGTTTTTTTTTCTTTTCTTTTCTTTTATCCTAGCTCGCGTGTTCGCTTACTTTTATAAAGAAAACGTACCTACGCTTGTTTGATTTCTATTGGTTGTTAAAAATACATATTTTTTATTATTTTTTGTAGGAAACACAATTCGGATTATAATTTAGTTGAAAAAAAACAAATGCTGTGATAAATCTCGTCTCCGCTGCGTTTGGTCCGAACAGTCAAACATCGAACTCGCGCGATATACTTAATCGTTTTAAACCTAAAAGTTGTTCGACGTTTTTTTTCAAACGTGATTGAAAAAAAAAATAAAATAATAAACGTTATAGTATACGAGCGTAAGACGTACCGAGTAAAAAAAAAAAAAGAGTAAAAAAGGATAGGTCGTTTGAACAAATTTTTTGACCTTTAACGATACACACGTGTCCCAAAGTCGCCGTCGTCGGTCGGCAAACTTTCGCACGAACGAATCGAGTACGTGATCGACGTCAAAACAAAATAGAAATCTTTGCGCACTCGAAATCCACTGTACATATTGTTTGGAAATAACAAGACGCCTGGAAATAACAGAGAGAGAGAGAGAGAGAGAGAAATACTCGACTCGAGTAAAGTCATTCGCCGGGCGTATAATATTATGTTCTCGTTTCCAGTTATTATTTAACCGTTTGGGAATTAATTTGTTTTTATAACGTTGAATCGTTATCTTGAAACATTGTGATTTATCATAATATTATGCGGGAACCGTACTGGGAAGGTAGTAAATATACGAGTAGTATAAAGATTTAAATCGCCACCCGTCGTCGTCGTCGTCGACGGGAATCCGGTAAAATGTAATTATTATCGAGATCCCGCACTCGCGCCAATTCTCATCGACCAAAGACTCACGCGGTCCACGGTTTTACCGTATGATATTTGACTTATCTACGAGCGCGGGAGACGGTCGATTTCAAAGATTCCGAAAGCTATACGACCGAGGGTTCAACTGCAATGGCGTTTAAAAAAATAAAAAGTACGTTTACTAAAACGTCGCGGTCTAATGTAAATAATCGACGACAAAACGAACGCGAATCGCGTATTATTATCAATATTAAAATATCTCTATGACGTTATTTATTTGAATTTCAACGCCCCGAGAGAGCACGTAGCACGAAGATAAAGCGAAGGGTAAAAATATAATAAATAATATTATATCTATGGATTAATTTGAACGGCTGAAATTACAGTTGTCGAACAACAGAAGAAATCGAATCAAAAAATTATATCAATATTGTTAATGGTAATATTATAGGCACGAACCACAACTAGCAGAGTGAAACTCGTTTTCGAAAAAAAAGAGGAAGAAATCTCGAATTAACGGGCGTTTCGAGTCGTACCGTTTACGTTGTTCGATCCGCATGCGCCGCGCGCGCACTGTACTTTTCAACGGTCGTTACGGATCGCGACGCGTTTTGTTTCGAAATTTAAATAATCGTTTGAAGCGTTTGAACTACTCAAAATGGTTCGTCCGGATCGTTAAAAACGTTTGATCGGCCGATAGATTAGGTCGACGAGTGCGTCGGTTATCGTTGAAATAAACGCAAAAAACAATAATTATACACCTCCCGAATGGCTTTTATCGACGTCTGTGTCTCTCGTCGAACATATAATAAACGACTACTCGCGAGTTACGATCTAACCGTTTCCATTCGAATTCATCATATTATTATACGAAATAATATTATCCGTTCGGTGTAAACAAATCGACGAAACGTGCACGCGTTATAATAATAATAAACACGGGTCTGGCGTTAAAAATGAACTCTGCGTATTATTATAGGAACATATTTTTTTTTATGTTTTAATACTATTAAAAAAAAAAAGAAGAAAAACTTAATCATGAAACGACAAACGTCAAAAATAACTGCCGAGTTAATTAAATTATTGTTTTAATTTAGAAAAATGAGAAAAGAAGACCCCTTACTTATTAAAAAAGCGATTACTGTTTGACTAATGATTTTGTATGACAAAGCTCAGCGTGATATTTTTTTTATTTTTTTTCAGATGACACTTATGTAAAAATAATTCCTGTCGCGGGTTGACGTTTGTTGGCGATAAAAAAAAAAAAAAAACAAACGACAAAAACAATACGAAAAAAAAAAACAAAACAAATAAAACATAACGTTAACGCGATACGATTGTTCGAATGGATATTTATTGTTTTATTATTACGCGCGCTCGATTTAGTCGTCGTTTATTTTAATTTTTCGTCAATCTGTGGCGGTCGTGTGTTTAATATTTTAAAACGAAAAAAGATAAAAAAAAAAACAAAAAAAAAAAAACGTTAAAGTATATATAGTGCGTAGCGTATCGAAAATATAAAAAAAAACCGAAGAAGCGCGACCATAGTCGGTAGAAAAAAAAACAATTTTGATCGTTTAAATATTTCGATATTATAGAAGACCGAGAGCGAGATGGTAAAAGACCTCCGCCGGGGAGACGGTTGCCCCCCCCCCCACCTCACCTCCCCCGTAAACACGCCTATGGACGACACCACGGCAATAATGTTATTTGACGATTTTGTACGACAGAAGAAAGTCGTATGATATCGTTCGAGCAGACCTTTATATCGATCTCGTTCGAATAAAAGGGTCGATGACGAAAACAAAGGCCGATTTTAATTGTGTTATTGTAAAAAGTTACGCGACAAAATTACCCCGCGACGACGGTAGTTTCCGAGAGTAAATAAAACAGTATGACGTATAGAGGCACCCGAGAGCCTCGGCGGTGACGACGACAATGACCCAATTTTTTATATTTACCGATTTTCTCATCCGGTTTCGGTTCGACTATTTTACTTCTAATGTCGTGACGACGCCAACGCGTTTATCGCCTCGTCCTGCCTCGATTCGGAGTCGATTCCGCGAGCATTTGATCGCCTAACCGACGATTCGATTGCGAATGTTTAAACCTGTTCAAAGTCAATCGATCGATCCATGTATGGATCTAATATTATTATTGTTATCCGCGTAAAGTTAATTTATTTACATTTTATTTTTAAAAATCGTTTTGATTTTTTTTTACAAAGATTACCAAGATTCGTCCGAACAATTTGATGATTTCATGTGTGTTTTCAAGTGACCAAAAGACTTATTTGTTCACTTCTTTAACAGTAGTTATCGGTTTCTATAAAACATAAAAATAAAAATCAAACGTAATCAATTCGAACGCGCTACAATAGTGTTGTAATTGTTTTTAGTGGATCCGGACTACTGGGGCGTTTTCGTTCGACTGGAATTATCACTCTCGCGGTTTTCACGCGTACTTTTTACCAAATACATAATATGAACAATACGCGTTTGCAGTGAGATCCGTTTTCGGCAGAACATAATCGCTTGCGTCGTCGGTGCCGACGGTTCGACGCGATTTCGTTTCCGGCGGTTTAACGCGGATCGGCGAACGAGCGGCGACGTCGCGTCTCAGGTACACGCTGCTGAAAGGGTTTTAAAAGCCGAAATCTGCGCGTACATAAATATGACGACGCAAAGCGCATAAGCGTCGAGTGTCTGAAACAAAAAGGAACGGAAACACTAAAGTCACAAGAGATATTACGCGTATTTAATGTATTTTTCGAAAAAGAAGCGTCGTATAGCAACGCTGCTGCCTGCAGAGATTCACTCGCACCATAATACCAATATCGGTGTCCCGGAACGAGCGTACTTCAAAGAGAGGACGACAAAAGGGAGCGATTCTTTTAGAATGTATCCAGTGTTGTACACTAACAAAAAAACAAAGATTTTCACTGGAAAAAGTGTGAAAAACCCGTTTAAAAGTAAAAATAAAATGTACGATTTTAATATTCCCGGCGCGGCGTCTGAATCTGCAGGGTTAGGACTATCTTATATATAAAAATGGATCGCAAAATGTGTTGTAAGCGCATAACTCAACAACCCCTGAACCGATTTCGCTAATTCTTTTTTTATAGTATTTTTTTATATCGAAGTACGAGGATGGTTTTTACGGAGAGAATTATTAAGAAAATTAACCCTAAGGGGGTTAAAAGGGGTAAAAATGGAAAAAATCCTGAGTCACTGGAGCTTTATGGTATTAAATTTTGTCAATAGTTTCATTTAATATAGCAGAGGCCCATAAAGAAAGGATTTTCCTAAATTCGACACCTACCGGAGTTAAAAGGGGTAAAAATGAAAAAAACTGATAAAATAAAAAGTTATACTGCACACGGGCGAAGCTGGGTTATTCGGCTAGTAATATTATAAAAGTCTTAGAAATCTTAAAAAGTGAATTCGAAATTCTTTAAAACCTACATTACCTCGGTCGTTGTGATCTTTTGAATAGTTAGTTTTCGATCTGAACGCGAACGAGAGCCTGCGCTCTGATTTTCACCGTCGTCGTATAAGCACGCGTTGGTTTTCCTAAAAACGTAGAGAAATATTCATTTAAAATATAATAAATAAATTTCAAACGTCGTACATTCCATACACACTGTAAATCTGATTATTTTCCCGAGAGAAACGCACTGCGAATGCACTCGCGTTCGACAATATATATATATTATAATATCTACTTGTTTACTATTATTATTATTATTATTTTTATTTTTTTTTTACTCGGCCCTTTACGTTTAATACGTGTTCACAGTGAATTCAGTGCACCGTGACGCAGAAAATTTGAATTTTTAATTTTCAAAGCAAAGAGTAGATTATGAATTTCGTAATGATTTTCAAAAACTTTAACAATACAAAACTATATAACGTGATAAACACAATGCTCACGTGAAAGTTCAAAAAAAAAAAAAAAAAACCAACTCGTAATATCCTCTATTTTATTTGTTAACGTATATATATTTTTTTAAAACAAACACTCGCGATGCGAACGTTCATAATTTATTCGACCGATTTTAAGCCACATTAACGGTACGCGAAACGCGGTATGATTACATCGCTTTGAAGTAAATTCAACGACTTGTCAAAACAAATATTAAAATAATAATAAATAAACTCTAAACGATTTACATCGGGAAAACAATCGGTTTTATGATGTGATAATTTTTTTTTTTTTTACCTCGTAAAGCTTAGTAAATAACATTACTATAATATCGTGTTACGTTGTGAAAGTTTCGTCATTTTTTCCCAAACTATAAGTTATCGTGTCACTATTGCCGGCTTAATTCGCTACATCGATTGCCAAAGTAACTCCTACGGTACGATGAAATAAAATCCATATTATCAATAAATCGAATCATTAATATCGGAAGTGTCTTATCTCGGAGTCACAGTCGTCCGCGTCCTTAAAAACTCTTCGAGGCGTCGCGCGTCGTGTGAATAATTTTTTTTTAATTTGTCTTTTACGTATAAAAAAGGACGTGTTTTTTTTTTTTTTGCCACGGGGAAGTCGTACGGTCCGCGAGTTGTGTTAAAATACGTATATCAAACTGCGATGGAACCCGTGTGCAGACGTCAACCGAAATATACGTCGTAAAATAACACTTGCCGATTTATAAATGTATTATATTTCCAAATCGATCTCACGGCTTACGATTAATAACGCGAAGTAATAACCGAAACGTTCGTCTTATATTGAGTTTTCCCCCGGTGCCCATACTGTTCAGCGCGTGATCTCTAGAGAAGCGCACACGTTTCTATCATATCGAATCTCGAAACGCGCGGAAAGTGTCGCGAGAATTATTTACACCGGAAATTATCAACCGATAAGTTGGTTTCCTTCGACGGCGTTTCCGTACACTTTTCTCGGGAACTTTTCCACAGAAGGATAAAAGAATAAAACGACCGGGACGTATTGTGATTTAGCGAACGACCGCCTCTGTTAATTAATCCATATTTTTATTTTTTTTTAATGTAATAAAAAAATCTACACAAAATACGTGTAATATTTGTGTGTGTGTTCCGTTTCAACGAGAACGCGTAGAGGCGTTTTCATATGATTTTCCGAAAAATTCGAACCGAATATAACACGAAAAGTATTCTCGGTCCGTCGTCGTCGGTCTGCACACGATGATATCGATCGCCCACAATAATTCCGCTCGCAATATTATAGCATGGAAAATACTTGAAGAAAGAAGAAGCCTACAACGACGGGTCGCCGACAAATGAGTTAATCGATCGCGTCTCGGTGAATAAAAGCTCGCCGACGCGATAGACGTATAAACACGTCACTTCCAATACAAAGAAACATTAATATTTACCCCGCCCCCGTCGAACGCGGAGAGATGCCATTGTTCAAATGATTTATGTCCAGAGAAGTAACTATTTACGGGGACTTTATTAAAACGCGATATTTGCTTGAGCGGACGAATAAAAAAAAATCTTAATAAACGAAGTGAAAGCAGTCTCTAAAGCTCATCGAAAACGCGTCTATAACTATATGGCGGACGATAATTTTCAAAGCCTAAAAAGCAAAGGGCAAACTTGTCGACTCGTAGACTACTGTAAAAGCGTTGTTTCGATGTCGGAAAATCGAAACTGCGAACGCGAATACCTCCGGAACAACGACACTTATCGTATGATATCAGCCGTTTTTCCGTTTACTACATCGACTATTCGGTCATCAGAGAATCGTGTGGCGAGGAGCGAGTACGATTTAAAAACGTCGATTTTATCGAAATCCTTTCTCGCAGATTTTGATTTTCGAGGACGCGTAGTCATATCCGCAAGTCATTTGCGTCGTTTGTCATCGAGCGGTTTTTTTTTCTTTTACTCCGTTTAAAATTAATGAATAAAGTATTCACATTTTTCTCATTTCTCTCGGGAATAAAAATAAACAAATTCGTTTAATTTTTTTTTTTTTTGTGTTTAGGCGGAATCCCCGACCATAAATATTATAGCATAGGTTTTATAATCCGAGAAGTTACACAACGATCGTTTATTATTCAAAAGGTGGTTTTTTTTTAAATATATGTGTTTCTATTTTATAATTGTACGGATTTTTTATTTTTTGTTTTTTTTTTTAATCGCGAAGAGATTAAAAAAGTACGCGTATTTAATATTTCGATGTTATAAATACGTAACATTTTATGTTTCGTGAGAATCGCAGCCGCGGAGAGCGGCGAATCATAATAAAAAGAACGAACAGCAAAAGAAAGGATTTCGCGGAATGCGCATGTGCAGTAAAATATTAAAGATTTAAAACGTTTTAAACGCTCGGACGAAACGTTCGTCGTGATATTCATTTCGATGGATAATCCTGAACCTCAATAGGAAAAAGAAAACAGTACTTAAACAGGTTAAGTTTAGGACACGCCACCACTACACGCGGATATTTGATGTCCGAGGAGAACCGCCCGTTTTTCAAGCCTGTGAAACGGCAAATAATTAAAGTGGGAACTGGGTATGGGTCGAACTTAAGATTTTTGTGAACAGAATTTTTTCCCGAACTTGATGCATGTTCGAACTATTTTCGAACTTTAAGAAATGAAAACTTAAAAAACTTTAAGTTTTAACTATAACATACTAAAAAGTTAAATTATTAAAGTCAATCAGAGTTCGTTGTATTTGTTTATTTCTTCGAAAAGATAACGAGCCCCAGTGATCAGGTTCGAGTGGGGGACAAGTATTATTTATTTATTTACTTTAACGATGGTTTTCAAAAATTAACAGTGCCTACGGAACAAAAATCGTTTCGAACATAGTAAGTTATGCTCGACAAACTATTCGAACTATTCTAGATGTTTGAGTTTGAATTCGTACTTACGTTTTTCTCGAACTTAAAACTGTTCGAATTTCTTAAAGTTCGAGTGTTCCGAGTGTTCGAGAGCCCGTCCCTAGTGGAAACGCACGATTTCCTGAATGTGTAATCTACGCACGAGATCTCATCGGATACGAAATTCCACACGACTTAGCCGCCGCGCTTGGACCCTGCAACAACCATTGAAATCATAACTCGATATTATTATTAAATTAACGTTTCTTAAACGAAAACCGATTCATTCAACAATGTTTAAAACACAATGTAAAAAAAAGAAGGGTAAATGAGGAGCTTTCAATAGGAAAACTGCCACGTCGTACTGATATTTTATATAAAACCTTTAATCTATTAAATCTTAAACAACATCGCGTAAAAGAAGTTCTGTATAACTTTTACTCTTACAATCATAAATAATTTTGTTTTGAACATAATTATGGTACACGCCAAATTGAAAAAAAAATACTTTTGGAATGTCAATGGGAAATTCGGCGCAAACGAAATCCATTGCATATCGGTTTATACACTTTTGTAATTATTTTTGTGTTAATATCAATAGTTTTGATGATTTCAACTTAAACAATTTATAAAATTAGAACGTCACGTCTCGAGAAATATAATCGTAGAACTATTATCAAGATAATTTCAATATCATAATCTCATTAATGTTTTGTTCTCTGATTTGTACATTTACATTGTTATAATATAACTCGTTGTATTTTAATTTAAGAACTGCGCAGTTAAGTAAATATACATTTAAGAAACGAAACGTTATATTATGAACTCTATTGTCTCCTCCGCAAGCTCGGGCTTTTGGAGACGAATGTTTTCGAATTTTTAATTATATTTTATATATTATTTGAAATGACGACGAAATCTATCCGTCTAAATGTAAAAACGAACTGCTGCCGACGTGATATTATTAAGATGGATAAGAATATAAAATAATAAATACAAATATCTATAACTTACGTGGGTTCCTTGTCGCGTGAACGTCTGACGCGACGACAATAATCACATGGCGAGAGCGTGTTTTTCCCAGAATTACCGATCGACGACGTTTCGGGATTTGGAAAGCACGGCGTTTTTCACGCCGTCGATCCCGTCGGAAAAATCGATAACGCCGTGGCGGCGGCGGCGGCGCGGCGGGCTGCTTTCGTCTAGACGTCTGGCTCGCGAGCACTATAAAAAAAAAATAAAAAAAAAATACCATTAATTTTTCGCGAGACGACGGGTTCGCGTTCATCGGAAACGACTCGAAACCGTCGTCGCGGCACAAATTGTTTTTTAGTCTAAACGCGTCGCGTACGATATTATCACGTCTGCGCGCTAGTCTGCGAATAAACGTTTTTTTTTTTCTTCTACTCTATCCGGTCGGCGGCGGCGGCGGCGGTGTTTATTTATTTATTTTATTTCTCCGCGCACTTGTGCCCGCCACCGCCGCCGCCGCCGCCGAAGGACGACAACGTGTCGTCGGCAAACATTTCGTTTCAGCGTAAACTCACCTCTAGACGTACACACCGATAAATATATATATATATATATATATATATATATAAATTATACATATACATCGTGCGTACGTTTTTTTTCCCCCTTCACGACGAGACTGCGAACGATGCGCGTTTTACGTTTTAATATTCGGAATGCGCCCGCGCCCGAGACGTGCTTTAGCGAAAAGTTACAGCAGCACACGATTTTCTGAAATACACAACGGCCGAGAGGGTATGTGTAATTTTTTTTTATTTTCTCTCTCTCTTTCCATTCCCCCGCTCGCTTTGGATGCGAAAAGGGCCGCGCGGGCGTGAATGTTAATCTCGCGCGAAACAGGTGAAGTCGGACTGCGGCGGACGCACGGGCGTGTGTGTGTGTGTGGCCGGGGAGATTATTTTTCGCAAAGGGTGTCGGGGGGCAATAATTCGTATCGCTTCGTGTTGAAAAAAAACAAAAATATAAAAACCGGACGTACATCCGTATCTCCCGCGGGTCGCCTAATTCCGCGACGATCGTGCACGACCGCACGCGAGCCCAAAAGCGAACGAAAAGAAATAACGTTTTACCGCCGGGTTTCTCGGAAATCTTCCAACAGATTCGATTTGGAAACGAGAGGAATGCAAGTGATACATCGTGCCCGACTACGACGACGTGCCGAGCTGTATAGTTCGAAAGCGTGTGTGCTTTAATGCTCGCGGGGGCCCCCTCGCGTCGTCGTCGTCTTATTGTAAAAAACGTTTCAATTAAATAGGTCGGTTTTTGTTATTTTACCAAACGGGTCAGAGGTCATCAAACGAGTGAAAAAGAAAAACGATATTTTTATCGTTTACAACGTATTTATTGTGACAGTACAATAGTGGGAAATTAGAAGATTTGTATAATATTATCATGGCGTTTCGACCGATTCGGATTGTTCGAAGTTTTCGCATTTTTTTACGAACGGTTTTTCGATCTCGTTATCCCATATCGTTTGGATTTATCGTACGCATTGAGAACAACGGGATATTATGCAAACATTCTGGAAACCATGTCCGTATAGTGTTATTGCGCGCTCTTTTATTCTATACTAAAATATTTATGTGTCTATGCATTTATGACGAAAAAAAAAAAATGTTTCGAAATCTCGTATTTACTTTCCGATATTTAAACGTTTTTCCCACCCGATCGGATTATTCGTCGCGGAGATCTTCCGACCGATATCGGACAACGGTGTTTACAAACATTCGAAAATACGCGGCGTTAAATTATTTCATCATGATCTTTCTTTTGTCTCGTTTTTTTATCGCTCGTCCGGTCTCGATGCGTATTCGTCGACGCGCATGGTTCGCGCGTGGAGAAAAGAGGAAATTAAATTTGCGATCTATAACGCGTCTGGTCACTATATTATAATTGTCGACTGACCCCGTTTTTATTTTTCCTTCGAATCGCGCGCCAGCCGACGGGAAAAATTCAGCGATATCGTCATGTCGCGCGCACAACGTTGTTTCCGCGTGTTTTAGCGAATATATTTTATATGTTTATATTTTTTTTCGAATTTAAACGTCGTCGCCGAATAAATTGAATTATATACGTGAGAATTACGTTCCGAAAGTTTCGACTGTGTAATATGAATAATACTGTTAAAGGTTTGTGTGGGGGGGGGGAAAAGAAAGAAAAAAAAGGAAACGTGACTTTCGTATAGACAACGTGCAGGCGCACCCGTCCCACGGTCTGCGTAGGTGGCACGCGGACAAGTCGGAAAATACGCGTGATAAAGTGCGGGGGACAGGGAGAGAGCAAATATTTTTAAACTTTAAAAAGTCTGTCGCGTAATTTTTTTTCCACTCTAAACAAAGATAGTCGCGGGGTACACAAACAAATCACGTAAATCGATTGGCTCTTAAACCGCAGCGCTTTTCGTACAGCCGGGCAAGGCACTCGATAGATAAAAATATATAATTACAAGACACCTGCAGCGTCCCGGTGTAACTAGATACAGTTACGTAACCGAATCACGTTATTAAAGTTACGAATTACGTTCCGAAAACACCGGTGAACACGTCGATCGAGCGAGAACAATAACGTATTTCAAAAACTATTACTAACGTGGAATTTTAATCGTAAGCTTCTTTTTTTTTTTATCAAAAATAATTTATATCGTCGGATTGGTAAACTAGATTTTCGTACTTACTCGCCTACAATTATTATGGGGTGAATTTCAAATTACATATTTATCTCGACGCTCGAGAGATCCGAGAACGTTCCGAGTATTTTATATTTTTAGCAACGTTGACCAAAAAAAAAACGATAAGGTTTTAATTTACATATTATCATAATGGTTTTAGGGCCGCGAAATAAAGTCTACCGAGACGATACGATAATCGTATAACCGGGCGGTGGACACGAATTCAATGGCGAGATAGTGCGCGTATTTCGAGGCTGAGACCGAGCTAGGTTGAAAAGACAATGTAAGGTGGACGGATGACGTCGAACAATAGACGACGAAAACGCACGGCGCGCCGCCGTCGCGCGTCGGATCGAAAAACAAAAAGCAGACGACTGAAAAGAACGGAGCGCTAAATATTCGTATATTAAGGTGTAAGAAACGGCGCGAACGCGAAAATACCCGTTTGTTCGTCGATTCATTGTGCTCGGAGTTATGCGAGAAACCCGCGATCAACGTTCGCGTTGTCTCGCGTCGAATTATTATTGCGCGTCGCCGATTGTTTACCGTTAAAACGACAAGCTCGCGGACAGAGAAATCGACACGATCAAATGTTTTACCATAACCGTATTATTCCGTCTGTACAGAAATCGAACGAGCCACAACCATCGTAATATCATTCATAGTATAGTTTCGCGTCGGGTAAAATACATCGAAACTATAGATATGGTGTTCGGTCGAACGATTCTCAGACGTTTGTTGTTTTCCTCGACAATAAAGTACGGAATTACGAAAATGTTAGAAATTTAAAACATTAAAAAAATAAAAAGAAGAAGCAATATCTACAATAACTCGAAAATCTACAACTTTTGTTTTATTTATTATAGACAATCGAATGGAACAGCAGACGGAATGGAATATCTACACAGATAAAAATAGATTTGTTGTTTGTAATCAGTTTTAGCCCAAACCAAAGTGGTCGGGGGCGTCGAGAATTTTCAGACGAATGCAATTTTGTAAAAAAACTCGCGTTCTGTAAAATCGAAATGTTTACGAGGGATGGTGGTTACTCGAAAGGGGTCGTCGTATGCGCCGAAAGTTTGGAAATCAACGATCCGAGCGGAGTGTAAGAACGCGCCGCCGCCGCCGCCGGGTCATTCGATATTATAATAATATTACGTCGAGTTAATGCGCAAACTATTCGGTCGCGCGACTCTCAGACTACCTGACGCGCGCGTCGTAATTTACTAATTTGTTCGTTTTGTCGGTAAATGATGGATTTCGCCATCATTAATTAGTCAAAAGGAAAGCGATTAATAATTTAAACGCGTTATCGTGCGGCCTACACGGGTAATATAATAACGATCGATTTACCTAATTGTTATTGTTCGGTCGGCGGTTTTCCTTCGAGTGGCAAACGTGAACCGATACCGCCGTTTTTACTTCCGACTCGACGCGAGATCAGATCGATTCCCCGTCTGGAGCGCGCGCGGTTCTTATCGCACGGTACTGAGCGTGGAAACACGACTTTCTTAAAAGCTGTAAAATACCCGAAAAACGGTCGGTTATTGTCGTGATCGACGACGTCATAAACACGCTATCACGAAAACGGATCGATTTTACCGCGCCCGGCGAACAAATCGTTTACCGCACAATAATACGAATCGGCGGCACTCGCGCGCGGTTCGGGGAACGACGACGACGTGGCAAAGATGGCGTCCGAAATATCGCGTCCGGCGAAATATAAATAATAACGAAGCGCTACCGATCGAATCGAATCGACGCAACAAGCGCGACACACGCTTTCGAAAAGTCAGAGCGCGTGTGTTCTTTCGAATCGGAAATATTACGTTCCGGATACCCACGTTCGGATTACATCACCTGAGCGGGACACAATGCTAAGCCAGGGAATGGAGAGGGAGAGAAAAAAAATAATGTATATCGCGTTCATGAATACGTATCGGCCGGACGAGACGGGCCCGCGCAGATAACTTTACCATTGTCCCCGGTGTCCCGCGAAATACCTTTTACGATACCGAACCGAACCTTTCGGGATAATATAATCGTTCCGCGAGCGGCTCGCCGGGTCCCAAAGTTCGCGTCGGGTCGGGAAAAATGCGAAGGAAATAGGGGGAGAAAAATCCCATCTCTCGGGTCGGCAAAAATCGTTTCGAGACGTTTCTTCCGCGGCCGAGTACAATAGTATAAATACGACGGTATTTTCGCCGCGAGCCGCGCGCCGGCGAACGAGTTTTTTTCGTCTTTTTTTTTTTTTTTTCATCGATATCGTATGAAAAATAATCCGGTATGATTATCGCGAGAAGTCGAATCGCGATCGACAAAAAGAATCATTTTAGATTCCGCGCGGAAACTCGAGAACGCAGGACTTGGATAAAATTCTCATCGTATAAGCCCGAACGTATAAGTCGAACAATTATATCATTGTAAACGCCACCGCCGCGCCGGGTTCAAAGGAACAGGAGGGAAACGTGTTGTATTTGTTTTTGTAGGCTCGTTTAAAAAAACTCGCGTTTTCGGCGACGCCGAATCGCTACGACGCGAGTTATCGCCCGCGTTATACGCATTATCATAATACTACTATGGTGCGCCTCTAAAAATAAAATAGCAATTTAATACCGTCCTGGTTTTATCATTCCCGCGTACGTCGCGCAGACTCGCTACGGCGGCGTTTTTATCGTCGCCGCGTATTATAGACAACGTCCTCGAGCGTATACTATAATACGCACACATGTATACGGTCCATATAGTATATTATTATTACTTAGATTTTTATCGCGGTTGGGGTTTCGACGATTACGGTTCTCGACGATGTAAAAGCGATATTACCGATGCGAACAACCTTAATAATAATAATAATAATAAAACGCGTGTAAAATAAGAGGAGTGGAAGAAAAAAAAAAAAAAACACAGAGACGACGAGCGAAGAAAACGAGCATTCGAAACTCGCGGACTTACGACACAATACTTTACGGCGGTCTATAAAATATTCATTCAATAACTTTGCCCATCTCGGAGAGAGGAAAATATGCTCTCGGAATCGAAAGAAAAATAAAACGAGTCCAATCGATCGTAATAATGTATATACATTATTATTATTACACCGCCGCCGACGAATCGAGTCGAGTCGTATGACGACGGTAGCTGCGAATCGACGACGACTAGTTCTCCTCGTCGATAATTATTATTATTATGCGGCGGCATCGAAATCATACCTCGTAAAACGCGCGCGCGTCGTCGAACAATAATTTTAGTATCGACTCGTCGCCGCCGTCCGAATTATCATAATCCATTGTTGTGTAATCGTTTCGCCGCCGCCGCGATGTACAAACGTCCGTAATATTATTATGTACCTCAACGAAAAACCGATTTCGATGACGTTCCGACGTTTTGTTTTCAATATTACTTTTAACGTATCAGACGTAGATATTTATAGATATTTTATACGAAAAAAATGTTTAAGAAAATATTATTAAATACGAGTATATAAAATATCTTTAATAATGAAAAAAACAAAATAAAATAAAAATAAAAAATAGGTTTTGCCTGGAGTATTATGCAAAAAAATAGAAAAGTGCTAGAATATTTACGACCGGTTTCGAATAAAATTCATTTCCAGGTAGAGAGAGCGCACTTTTTCTCAAAGATATTTTACAATTTTAATAAATTATTTCATATATTTAATAATGTTTTGTTGTTATTATATGACAATAATATTTAACATATTTATTTTTATTTTTACTATTTTTTGTTTTACATTTTTTTGATTTTTTTTTACTGTTAAAAGCTCTTTAAAATTATTTTTTTTTAACTTATTAATCGAGAGGAAAATATCGAGTTTATGAAACGTCGTGTAGGGGACGACGTCTTGAAAATCTCGAACGAACATTGTTTTTTTAACTTTCGACATGACAATACTGTGTTTTTTATACGATACGTCTTGTACGTTTGACAATCGAAATTATGAATTTAAAAATAAATAAAAATTAATTTCAATCGTTTCAATAATGTTTTTATGTCATACGTTGCACGTTTTACGTGCATTTCCATAGATTCCATCACGCCCGTGCCCGAGTCGTATAATGTTGATAAGATATTATCATATTATAATATTGTCTGTAACCATCGACGAAAGACGGACGCACGTCGAGCAAACGTCGCGCGCCTTTGATGTTTAGAATGAATTTGTCGCCGTGACATGATATAATGTAACCGAAAATAGCAACTCCCACGCACACTGGGAAAACGTATAGCAGCCGACAAAGTAGAAATACCGCGCGTTATAGAAGCGAGACGAGTTATTCGGTTTTAGAGACGGCATATTTTTAAATCGCGACAGATAAATATTTACACCAGAGTATACGATATACCGGACCGATTTCTCAGCGCTCGTCTATTCTATACTAAAGTGAAATATTATTTAAAAAATAGAAAATCAATACCTGCCGTGTTTTCGAAACTTTATTTCGATCGTCTGAGTATGTCCGCTCGTACACATCGACGACAGTACTCCGACGAGTAAGTCCGTTTGGTTTTCACGACGGCGGTTCCGGGCGGGCGCGAACGGATCAGGATCGATTTTTCATCGTTCTACTAAATATTAAGCTTTCGAAAGCGAGGGTTTCGATCGGGATCCGGTTGAAGCGGATTGCTGTAAAACAACGCACGATTAACATCTTGTTTTAAATATTTGTCACGGCTCGAACACAAAACGCACGTAATATTTGTTCGCGGACAGGTTATTTTACAGTAAAATGTCATTCGCGTGTTATTTGGCGGCCGACAAGAAAAAGAAAATCGTCACTTACCACACGGGCAAAGTAAACGAGTATGGCGTGTATGATAGTAAGCGCCAAGTATATAATAATAGTATGAAACTGCAGTGCGCGTTTTACAATCGAACAATAAGTCGCGATAGCCGAAACCGATATTTGATTTGAACACGAGTCGTTATAGTATAATTATAACGTTTTACGGGGTCAGAAAACGACGACCGACCGTCCTGTGAAATTCGGCGCCGCCCCTTGGTGTGTGCAGTCTGTGTGTGCGATTCGTATTTAAACACGCGTGGTCGAGAAAACGGTGACGTTTGCCATAGCCGAGTTCGCTGTACTTAAAGGGTACCAATAGATCGTCCGTGACGCCGAACACATATCGTACGTAGTGGAGTGGCCTGCAGCGGTTCGGTCAACATAACTGTTTGTTGTCTGTCGACTGCTATGTGTATAGTCTGTGTTTGAAATTAGATTTAATTAGTAGTAGATCCGTAATGCTGAGAACGGTAGACGTACCAGAGCGATCCGAACGAACGTCGTCAGCGCGTTGTATGGCTCTTTGCAAGTATGTAAGTGCTCTGTTCGTTTCATTCACAGTCGGACGAGACGTCGACGCGGAGTGCGAGATTCGACTAATCAGAACGGTATCGATTTTCGCGTGACCGAAGAGTAGAGTGTATTCGCGCCTACTCGGCGCGGACATCGTTTCGTCACGGTTCGAAAGATAATATTGAATACGATATAGAACGCGGGCCGATTTCGGGAACGATTTATTCGATCGCGTTGGCGTTTAAATAAACGACAGTCCTGCAAAATCGATTCGTAATCGGATCCTTACTGCATTCGAATCGATTTTTTTTTTTTTTTCGAAATCGCGTCGGCGTGGAGATTAAACGAACACTTACTCTCGCCGCTGATAATCGTTGTTTTCGTAAAACGCACTCTATTCACACGTCCTACCCGCATCAGACCGGATGACATAATATTTTGATCGGAGGCAGGAATTTTCCGTTTCTAATTTTGTTAACGTCTTTAACACGGTGCTTTTCCAGATAAAAATGTGTTTCGATATTATTCGAATCCAATCGTCACATCGGAGAGAAAAACCATAATTTATAAAATCATAAACGTTTACACACGTATTATACGAAAATATACGAATACGAGTGATTTCAGTGATTCTATCGGTCTCGAGGATAGTCGTCGAGTAGTGGTATTATAATAATATTGGCGCAGGCTGTATGAGGACTTCCGGCTCCCGCTCCACCCGCGACACGTTTGAACGCGAGGCATATTATTGCGTCGTCGTCGCGTAATATCGTATTACTATATCGTTTAGTTTGCGAAAGGACGGCGGCGGAGGATACGCGCGCGTTCGTTTCCAGTCCAAACGCACCGGCCGCCGGGGCCGCAAGTCTCCGGAGGGCGTACTATTTACTCTGCCCGTGGCTGCTTCGCGTGCGTTTCCGCGATATCGTTTGCTCGCGCACGTGACGACGACGGTGCGCGTTGATAATATTAATAATAATATAATATTCGTGTCGTTATTGCCGTAGTCGCGTGGAGCGCGCGAACAACGAGAGCCCGCCGCGCATATGCGCAATTGAAGTCCTTATCGTCCGTACAATTGAGCGAGGTTAATTAAATTCTATTCGGCGAAAAGTCTTTGGATCAAAGTCGCGAAACACTGACGACGACGGCCGTTTGAAGCCGATTCCATCTCGGTCCGTCGTCGTCGTCGTCGTTTTTTCGCGAGAGCGCGCGCGTTTCGTCGGTCGCGACTAGACCGTTAAAAATCGACGCGAGTCTGGACTAAACCGCGTTTCCACACCTCCCCCCGCCCGCACTAGTTCGAATAAAATTCCGTTTTTCGACGAGATTAAAACGCGAAAATAGTTCGTATCGTTATTGCGCGCGAACGTGAAATTTATTTCCCCTCATCGTTTACTTGTATTATTTGAAATCGATATATTAAAATATTTCCGGACTTGGCATCGTTTCTATAACGATATGTTAGATATTCCCGTTGCGGAAAACCGATCTAGTCGTCTCGGCGATTTCTTTTTCGGACTAAATCGTTATCGATCGACACGTTATTGTCGTTGACCATGGCGAGAGCTTGCAGTCATCGAAATATGGACATTACGAATCGCGTAATAACTCGGTCACGCGTATTAAAAGACAATTAAAATCGAAACGATTGGAAAACACTCGGATAATTGATGAAAACTGTATAATATAAATTATTTTGAATAGATCAAAATTAATTTAAGAACGAATTAAAACACGTCGTAGTACACTAATCGTGACTAAAAACGTTTTTACACGATTCGACGCATAGAAACACGTGACTAAAGTATACCGTTTTACTAATATATAAATTTCATAAAATATGTTAAAATACGTTTCTGCAATCATCGATTCGCGGAGAATATCTCGTACGTAGGTATATTCGAGTCGACGGCGGCGGCGGCGGTTCGATATTGTTCGCGCGATACTCGACCCGAGTAATTAAGTTTGCCCCGTAACAGTTTATAATTGAAAGTCGGAACACAAAAACGCTCTCAGCGGCCGCCGTCTCCGAGGACTAGGCCGCAGAGCGTATGCGCACAACCCGACCGCGCGCGCTGGCAAATTCGATTCGGCCCGTTTCTCGCCGCGGTCAAAAAATAAACAAATCGTACGTGCTCGCAATATTATCGTTCCGCTCTCTTGATTCGATTTGAGTCCGCGCGCGCCCCGGTCGACCGTTAATTGGTAAACTCGGACGGCGTTTTTAAACGTGTTGTACATATTTGTGTACCTCCGCGGCGGCGTTACGGGTTCCGAAGAGCCCCGCGCTAATTACGAATGCGAGGCCGTCCCATCGAAAGTAAAAAAAAACCCCTCCCCACCGTGCCGGTATTCTTTCTAATATGATTTTAGACTCGGACGTGGAAATTTTAGTTTGAAATTTTACACGCCGCAATATTATGTAACTATCGGTTCGTTATGACCGCAGTTCGTATTGAATTCACTGGTCGGCACGTGTCAATTTACAAAAAAAATCACCACTTGTGTCGTGTGCTACGTCCGCGTTAAGAATGATACAGAAGTGTACTACAAACAATATGGTAAGAATATAATATGAATATACGTATATTAAACACCTGTCATTTAAAGTTAAAGTGTAGATTATATGGAAAAAAATTGTAAACTGAGATGGCTCTCGGGCGTCCACACGAGTTTTCTCGGTGAGGCCCAGTGATCTGATGATTCAAAATAAAATTAACAAAAATAAAAACACTAAGCGCCTTGGCATTATTCAGCGGTCCTGAGCAATACCGCGCGCTCCGCGAAGCCGCGCGCCCGACAACGGGCGGAAAAAATAGGCGTACGCGAAGTTTCTCGGCGCGCATAAATTACTACGCGCGAGAGTTTCGATTTTATTTCGTATAAGTATCCCACGCCACGAATAACGTTTTTCCGTTTTTTGAAACTCGATTTTACACAACAATATTATTCCGGCAAGGACGTATGTTTTACGTTTTCGCATGGGCCTATCGGTACGATACAAAACGAGAGGTGATTTTTTTTTTTTTAAAGAGTCTGAACTCGCATTGAATGCGGTCACTCGTCTGAAGTTTTAAACAGTGATTACTACACTCGGTGGAGATGTACTCGTTTCGTGGGCGAGGACGACGACGCGGCGACAGCGCAAATAAAGAGAAGGAAGAAAGGGTTGACGGGGCCAGGAGTGAAGGCCGAAGGACGCGACGGTGTTGGGGGAGGTGGGGGGAGGTAATAAGAGGAAAAACCTTACCCGTTTTTGTCGAAAGTCTCGCGTGTATTTTGTCTAGTCGGTCGGCCGAGGTGACGTGCCCGGGGGGGTCTTCTCCCGCGTCGCCGCCGTCGCGTCGTTCCGTGTTAATTTATTTTACACCCGCTGTCACTGCCGCACCCGTCGCTCGGGCCCACCCGTCGTCGTCGGCGTGCCGACCCTTGACCAACGCCATTCATCGAGAACGATTCTCCTTCTCCGCCTCATCCGTCGTCGCTACTGTCGTCGCCGTCTTTCCTCTCTCCAGCTCCGGTCTCGTCGGTCGCTTATATTATCTCGCGGGCCGCGTTTTCGACGACAACGCGCGTATCCCCGATCGACCGGAAATCTACCGTTCTCACCGGAAATCTATAGCCGAATCGACGCGGAAACGACTGCGTCCGTTATAGCGATAACGTGAACGTATAATTTTGTTTATTTTTTCGTATTCGTGTCGGGGGAGGGACTCGGCAGCGTATCGTACGGAGCAGACCGTTTTTTTTTTTTTTCTAAGAAGTTTTGAACGCAATCTACTCGACTTTGTGTCCATAAACGATCGCGGTTTAATTGTGAAGTATTCCATTTTTTAAATAAATTTAATTTGAAAAAAATCGATTTAACAAATCAAATAATGGCTAGGAAAAACAGTTTCGTTCTTATGACGTCGAAAATTTATTTAGGGAAAAATCTGCAGTGCTTTTTCGCGCGTGTAAATTGTTATTTATTCGCCACTATATTTTCCGTTAGAATTATTTAGAATACCAAAGTCGGCTGTGAATATTGATTTTCGCGACAAAATGACAATCGTACACGATAATAATTATTATTGTCGTGTCATATTTTCAGGGCATTAATTAGCACGCGTTTAGTCGATTCGTAGAGATATTTGGTTAAAATTATTTGGCGCAGTTAAAATATCAGACCGGTATGGCCCCGCGGCGGTGGCAACATACGACGACGGTCAATAGATCAAAAAATGACCGAGTCGTTTGATTTCAAGCGAAAACCGTCGGACACGACGCGGGTGAACGACGCTTACTGATAACGCACGATTCGGTATTATTGCGCGTAGTGATTTCGAATAGCGACGACGATACAGAGAGGGGGGAAATATAAATCCTACTAGAAACGTATTAAAAACAATAATATTACAATATTTGTCATCCGCCAGTTTCGCATAACAGACGGGGCTGGCAGACGATGACGTTGTGATATTCCTTTGCGCGAACCGCTGCAATCGAATGAAAATGTAAAGGAAAAACAAAAAACCCCTCTCCCCAAAATCCGAATAAATAGACCTATTACATAATATTATAATGACGAAGCGACGACGTTTTAATTCGGACGGATCCGCACGAAATCGCACACGTTATACGTACCGGACGGTTATCGAGTGGAAATTCGTTATTATTATATTATTCGAACGTTTAAATATTTATGAGCGGTCGGGTAAAAATATGTATATGACGCGCGGCGGCGGCGACGACGACGACGAATGGACGGCGATTTACCACCGGGCGACAGAGCGCGTAAAATAATAATATTAATAATAAATATAATATATTACGCGCGCGTGTACACGGTCTGCTGCGGGCCGAATAGCCGCGGGCAAGGACAACGTTTTGCGAAGGATTTCGGCGAAAGAAATATATTGTTATGATGTCATGGCGCGAAAATCATCATACGCGTCGAGACGTAAAACGTAATATCATTATAACGAAACTTTTTGTTCGTACGGGACGAAATCTCGCGGCGCGGTCGAACACTCGGGGGGCTTAAGAGAACGAGCGCATTCGGAGCTCGGAAATATTAAAATCGTCCGGGTCTTGTCACAGAAGCCGTTTTCATTTCCTAAACATCGGTCGATAAAACCGAAATGTCTACTGTTGAGAATTGAAAACGATTTAAACACCGCGGTGTTAACGGTTAAACAATAATCGTAATAAACGACTCATTTCATTGGTTAAAATGAAATTTAACGTATCCGAGATCAACCGCGCGAATCTATATCAATCATTACATCGTAAATAATATTATTTTCCGGGGAGAACATCTTTCGGCGCACGCGGCAAACGGATAAATTATTGGCATGTCCGCGGACGACAATCGATTTCCAAACTGTCAAAAGGAAAATTTAAAAACTAGAAGGTGGAAAACCGTTTGAAAAAAAACAAATATCGAACTATTGGAGCCGAAGTGGACGCGACGAGACTACTTTGAGACACTCGGGAACGACACGCGGATACAACGACGTACTATACACGCACGGCTACGATACGAACGCGCGTTTTGGTGAAATAATTATTATTCGAAAATTCGATGGCGCGCTAGTTAATTCGCGGCCGAGCGATTGTCGAACACGTTTTCCAAATATAAATAATTTAAATTTGTTTTATTGTCCGTGAATAATTTCGCGACTACAACACCCCGGACGACCACAAAAACGAATAATAAAAAAAGGGAATTTTAATTAAAAGCCGCCCGAAGGCGGCCGAGTTCCGCGCGCGCACACACACACACACATAAAACGACACGCGTGTTAATGACCACACTGTCCGGTATTATATTATATATTATTGACACGTCGCGTAATTTATATCGCTCGTTTCGATATAACAATAATCGCAATACATTCGTCCGGCACCGTTGTGTCCGTCGTCGTCGCGATTTTCCGATTCCGATCGCAATAAAATAATAAATCTCTCGCGACCCGTCCGATTCGCAGCTGCGGCACAATTCCAGAGTACGGTGAATTCCACTTTTTATTTTTTATTTATTTTACCGTCCGTAATAATTGTCATTGTTCTTTTTTTTTTCCGAATCTTAAAAAAAAATCTCCGAAACGCTCTTGAAAAACTAACGCCGGACACCGACCAGGTGACTTTCGACGTGGCCATAATCATAATCGCGTCAATATCGTATAATATTATCTCGATCGGTACGAATCGATCGATGGAATATCATAAAAAAGGTTACGCGACCCGTTTTCGCGAGATATTCGCGTAGACTCGCAAGAACAAAATAGAAAATCACTGAAAATCAAAGTTTTAGCCGCCGCCGCCGCAGTCACGCGTGTCGAGTGCAAATCTCGGGTTTAATTCCGTTCGCACGCGTTATATACAATGACTGATCCGCGAGAGTAGAAAATATGACGCGAAAAAAAAAAAAAAAAAAACAATAAAAATCGAATTTCTGGTGGGCAGCAGAACGGGGCGCGACAGAGACAGGGACGTATAGAGCGTTTCCAGTGACGACGTGGAAGTGGCTGTGGCGGCGGATGGCTGCAACGAAACCGGAAAGAGCTTTTGTTATTTACAGCTTTGGCGAACGAGACTTGACCTCCGGTATATAGCAGTCGCCTATAACTCATATAGGGTGTTCCTGCCGCCGACGACCGACTATATATAAATTTAATACATATACGCGACGATCGCTGCCGCCGCAAAGGGGCGGCCGAGGGAATAGGAAACGCAAACGCCGTATTTCCAATGTCGGAGAACTGCACGAGCTTGTGTGTGTGTGCCGCCACTGCAGGGTTTTTGACATGCCATAACGTCTTAGCCCCGAGTTCGATTTCCCGACGCGCCGCCGCCGCCGCCGATCGTCCGGCAGACCGTTTCGCCGACGCGCGCAAACACAACAAATCAACGCCCGGACCGACGACGGGGGGCCGGAGCGGCGCGCGTCCTTTCCGAATGATAGATTTTCGACGATATTTCACCGACCGCAATAGCGGACCGCAAAAGATGTACGTATATAAAAAAAAAAAGAACAACATCCGACGCTTTCGATGGAAAAAAAAACAAAACAAAACAAATTATAATAATAATTGCGACTTTGGTATTGATTCCGCCGAGGGGCGGTCGGTGGTGAGAACGGGCGTTTGTCTGTTTCTGGATTTTAAACATCGTAAACGAAAGCCAGCGACGTAAATGCGGTATAAACGAGAGTACGGCGTGTCCTCAAACTCTACAGTAAAGGTCGACCAGTGTTGCTCGTATGAGATGACATTTAAATTCGTATCTATAACGCGAGCTTTTTCGAGAAAATGTCATTCGTTTGAAACACTGTAACGAGACAACTATCGAGATACGTTTTGGAAAAAAATACGATAAACGCTTATGTTTTCTAAAACACTGTATTGGTGTTGAATTGAGAAACGCTATCGTCGACCTTATTGAAAATGTATTGAAAACTAAATGTCTTAAACGTTTTGTCTTTCGAATAATCTCCGAAAAAGTTTCTACGCGCGTTACGACAAACATTCTTACGTAAGGCCTCCGAGGTGAATGAAAACTGCCCCGACCGACATCGAGGACGGGCCCGCCGCCGTTTCAAGGTGAGATTCGTGAGTAACGTTACCCATGGCGTATGGTTTTCGGAACGTAATATCAAGTCGGGTCGGTACGTGCGGTAATTTGGAATGCTCACTTTGTGCCGCGAGACTGTCTCAAATATGTTTCGCTTAAAATCTCGCAAACGAGAGTCGTAAGACGTCGACAATAATATGATCGGTGTCGATCGCTCGGAGAGGAGTAAATTCCCGCGCGTAGTCAAACGTTTTAGTATTCTCGAATCGACCGAATCGACTCGGTAGTCGCTGCATCCGATTACGTCCTAATATATTACTGCGATCAAACGACGACGCGCATAACGTTCATATTATAATGTATTATATGACCCGTCCGATACTAATAAATGCGAAATAAACATGTTTATTATTGATATACACACTAGTATGATAATTCGTTATTTTAAGGCCATCCGTTGATGGGACTTTCTGTGACACGGGAGTGTGTATATAATAAACACGGTGTGCCTGGGCACTACCCGATAACTGTATAAACATTGTTTTTTCGCCATTAAGTATGCTATTATGAATTTTATATTTTGAAAAATTGCCGTTGTTTTTCATCGAGAAAATAATCAACGATTATTAATAAATATCGGTGAGAAATTAAACTTTATCGGAGTACACGGCGATATTTAATTAATCGACACTATTGTGAAAACTAATTTAAAAAAAAAAAACAGTGTACACAGAATTAATTATTTGTCGTGGAATCTCGCGTGGGAAGTAATAAAGGGGAAATTTACCTCTCACCAAATACGTTAATTTTTCTCGACCCGAACTTATATATTTATGCATATTACACGTCGACAACGTTGACATTATTTTACTGTTGTTTTCATACGTCGATACACACAAGACCGAGGGCAGGGCCGAGCCTACAAAGTCTAGCCGCTGGGCACGTCACAGACGACTACTGTCCACTACTTCTACTACTACTACTACTATTCGGAAATTAGTCAAGATCGATAGAAATAAACCCGAGGCGGCGAGAATTGGCCAAACGAATCACGCTACTTTATTTACCGAGGGCGCGTTAACGAATCCGGCGCGACGCGACGACGGTCGAATCAACAAGAACATCGCGAATTCGCGATTCGCTGTCGGATCTATCGATGAGCGTCGCGGGTCCTTATTGCGCACGAATCAATCCTTCGTCGTCGCCGAGGACATTAGCATAGGAAAAGATCGTTTAAAAAATGTACGTCAAAATTATTAAGACTGACAAAATGAACTGCATTTTTTCAAGTGCATTGTTTAGCGGATTTTTCACGGTAAAAATGCATTTTTTTAAAGTATTATTATGGGTCGTCGAATTCTCAGCTTTATAACATTATTACCTACGTTACTGATCCCGTCTGAAACGTTCTGAAGCGCGGCGAAACGATTTTAAAACGAGATATTTGTCGTCCACTCCGCTGTTTTGTTTCGCAATATTGCGGTTTGTCGCACGCGACGGTATGGATGGCGGTCCGATGCTCTCGCGATAATTTGTCAAATTTGTTTCGAATGTGTTTATTCTCGGACGATTGATCGACCGTCCGTCGATCGTTCGAGACGTTAACAGAGTGGCGGTGCGGTGGTGTATTGCGGCCGCGGGACCGCGTTTCCGACCGTTCCGCACGCATGTATTATTGAAACTCGGAACGTCTACCTTTATGGTCCTGAAATATTCGTCCGCCGAAGAGTTCGGGAAGTGTGCGTCGACCCTGTACCTGGGGGGGGGGATGAGAATAAACTCGAGGGGTTTGTGATAAATCGCTTGTCAAACTTGCCGCGCACGCGAACGAGCGTGGACGAGCGGCGAGGAGGCCGCGTTTAGCGAGGGGCAACCCGTCGAAAACTATAATGTAGAAAACCTCGTTACAGGTATCTCTGGAAAATAATACGGCAAAAATACCCGACTCCCGATACAGTATTCGATGAATTATTCGCAATAAAATGATCATACGATAATATTTATAAATCTAAAACGAATAAAAAATTGTCGATATAAATGTTAGAGTCGAATGTTACGTGAAATACATTACTATAATGACCAAATAAATCCTCCGCCTGACAAGCAAAAGTCGTAGACGTATAACCTGCAGTGTATACAGTTCGAACTCGACGTGAGCTGGCGCGTATGTTTTTTGATTTCGTTTTATTGACACGTCGATTTTATTGAATACACTTCTTTTTCAAACTGTTCGCGAGCGGTCGGGCTAGTTTTATTTTTATTTTATTGTAAATGTCGATTTTGCGAAAAGGAATCTTTATGCGCAAGACTCGTTAATAAAATAAATATTACCACCGGACGATGATAGTGATGATGAAAACCGAATTGCGCAGGATAACGCGAATAATCAGCTGCCTACACAGTTCGATTAGAATCGAAAATTTCACCGCGCGTTTTACGGTCGAGATAAAATGGCTGAAAACCTTAGACGTCGCGGCGATACGAAAACCTTCGATCGCCTCTCGCGTTGCCGAACGGTTCGATAAAGCGAAACTCGTATAACGACGGTAAAACATCCACTAAAACATCCTAGTTCAGATAAACGTACGGCGGTTAAACTCGAGTCTCGCGATCGAGCGCCACTAAAACAGGCCGTCGACGATAATAATTAAGAAAAAACGAGGATAGAAAAAAAAAATAAATCGTTCGATCTCAAAACGCGGCCGTAATAATAGGTAGTTGGCGTTTCGTTTGACAATATTCGCGACGCGCCGCCAGTAGGGTCCCTAATCGTCTTGAAACCGTTTATTTTTTTTTTTTTTTAACACTCCATCAGCGCGAAACGCATATTTCGCGTGACCAAACACGTATTTCGGTCTCGAACACTTGCACTTACTGCGAGTAATATTTGATAAATAAACTGTTTCCATTTCTCAAACACTACATCATCTCGACGACGACGACGACTGCGACTACGACGCTAGTCGAGTAAGCCATTTTTTTTTTTTTTTTTTTTTAAATTTTTTTCTTTCTTTTCCGAGAACTGATACATTAATCTTGATAATGTTTTTGTCATTCCGTTCACGACACGCTTCACGGCCTCGCGTGCGCACGACGGTGGTGCGGCTGCGGCGGCGTGGAGGTGGACACTATATAACAACCACTGTGTGGTCGTGCGCTTTTCTTTGACCGACCGGACGGTTTGCGCGTGCTTTTTCACTCGCGCAACAACGTTCCCGCCGTCTCCCACTCGAGTGCAAGTACATGTTTCGATTACCGTTGTGTTTTTACAACCCTCCCCTCCCCCCACCGAGGGGGGGGGGGGTTTAGATCGAGTCAAATCGACGGCTATGCGAACGTGGAAAATCCGTCTTGAAATATCTGCAATAATCGACAGCAGTTCGATTGGCCCGAAAACGATATAATAATAATGTCGACCGAAAAAAAAAAAACGTTTCGAATTTCGGGGCTGAGTGCAGACGACGAGTGTAGGTGTACGTGTTAACGAATATTTAACGCGTGCGAGAAACCGCCGAGACTACAATAATATGACGTGTTCCCGCCGTCGACTTTAGCCCGGAAACAAATAACAAACAATAAACGGTATATCGGTGTGTTTTGCGCGCCGCGATTTCGCGAAGTCGACCCCGCTCGGATAGATCGGAAGTTCTAAATCAACGTTGACAGTGTTACGAGTGGGGATGAGAGCGCATTTTTAATTTTTCACGAATATCCTAGCGATTCGAAAATATTTACCGAATAAAGAATAAATAAAACGAGGATCGAGAGAGCGCGAGTATGATTGTATTACGACGAACTAAAGTAAGATAATTAATAATAAGCATTGACTGTCGAAAAAACTAACGGTAAATGGCTAAGAGTAAGAATTTATCTATTCGGAGTGAAACGAACTCGAACGAATATTATTAGTTTAACCAACGTGAAAATCAATACTTGATAGATACGACGATCCTTTGGTAAAATTAGCTGAAAAAAATATCGATTTGCCGACGACACGGCAAAAACGGGTGTCGGTAAATTCGTTAAAATGTATATTATCAAAGTGGTCGCGTTTGAATTTCACAACGATTACAAAAACGAGTGCGCGAGCAATACATTTTTAAAATGAGGAAATTATCACACGGAATAGCGAAAAAAAAGAAGAAGCAATTATTGGCGTAAAAAACGCGCGTTTGCCCGTAAAGCCGCGAGCAAATATTTGAACATATTTGGCTGTTCTCGAATAAAATCGGTGTTTTAGTTTTACTATTTTACTCATCGAGAACTATACAAAACTATTCAAAAGAAAAATAACGTGAATAATATTTCTGCGACGTATTTTATATTTTATGTACGCGATGTATCATCGGAAGACTTTAAAAGTACTAAAGTATATCCAAATACTTATGTGTACTCGAAATACATTAAAAGACTACGCACGCGGAAAAGATAAACGTCCGGAACAACGTCCAAAACAATATACGCATACCGTATTAAATATTATCGTGTCGCGTTTTAAAATTTAAAACTCAAACATTATCATATTTCGTTGTGTCAACAGACTTACGTCCGGGCGGTATACAACGCGTATCGTCGTCCGAGAGCGCAAACACTTATTACAACAATGAAAGATCGATAGATAAATAATGTACAGGGTGGGGCGAAACAAGCAGTGCAGTTTTGAAAGGCTATTAAAAAAAAAACTACGCAACTTACAGAAATTATATTTATTAAATTTTCTTCAGTACGTCATGCCGTTTAATGTATCACATTTTAAAAATGACATGAGAAAGATGATGGCCGCCAGCAGCGATACATTGATAAAGGCGATTTCTGAAATCGGATCCATGCGAGGTCAACATTTTTCAATACTGACGAGGCTCGGTGAGTAAACAAAATTTTCGCTATTGGGCAGAAAATAATCCACGGCAAATTCACAAGAGACCTCTTCACTCCCCAAAAGTGACCTTGTGGTGTGCGATTTCCAAATTTGGTGTGATTGGGCCTTATTTTTTTGAGGAGAATGGACAAACCGTAACCGTCAACGCTTAACGTTACGTTTCCATGTTGGACGATTTTTTTGAACCTCAATTGGAAGAGCTAATGGAAGAAACAGATATGGGGGGGGGGACATCTGGTTCCAACAGGACGGGGCTACGGTACATACTGCTCGAGTTTCAATGACTAAGCTGCGACAGAGATGTTTCCTACGCAACTCGTTTCTCTGAAGAGTGATGTGAGGTGGACTTGAGCATTTGTGATTTTTTCTTGTGGGGCTACCTGAAGGAAAAGGTTTTTAAACATCGGCCTCGCACCTTGGAAGAACTCAAAGACCGAATTAGGGAGGAAATCGGCGCTATACCAGTCGAAATGTGTCGAAATGTGGCAGAAAATTTCAGAAATCACCTTCATCAATGTATGCGGCCATCATCTTTCTCATGTCGTTTTTAAAACGTGATACATAAAACGGCATGATGTACTGAAGAAAATTAAATAAATATAATTTCTGTAAGTTGCGTAGTTTTTTTTTTAATAGCCTTTCAAAACTGCACTGCCTGTTACGCCCCACCCTGTACATACGTACATACTTATAATACCATTGTATCTATTTTAAAATGATATTTCACATTACATAACACCAAGTTTCGATTTAATTTCGATAAATTCGAGTCCGGCTATCTCGAAGTGGATTTTTATCCCTCCCTTCGACTCGGGAGTTATCGCGAATCGACCGTATTTATAATAGAACGGCGTTCTATTGTGATATCACAATATACCGGCGCATGAAACAACATCACGTGCGTCGCGTATATATCCGTACGTATAGATAAACACGACGCAGACGATAATTCATTCGCGAGGGTCACCTAGACCTAATTAGTCCGGAAACATACATTTGTTGTTTGACTCGTATACTTTTTTTTAATTAATTTTTGTCGGTTTTTATTTTATTTTATTTCGTTTTTTTTTTTTTTTTTTGCATGTGCATTTTTGTTTATATTTTTATGTATATTTATGGGTTTAACCATTTGCGCGACGGCGGAGGGGCGAGGTCCCGCATGAATACAGCCGTATATTATAATACCCTTATCTCTTGACCAACTTTCCCTTGTACTTTAATTGACATTATTTTTCATTAATTATTCACTCTTTTATTAAAACAAAACAAAACAGAAAAAAAAAATTGAAAAAAAAAAAATGAATGTCAACCCTGTTACGCTCACAAAGCGTCTTCGGGTTGTTTTTTTTTTTATTCTGGCCACGTATATATGTGTATATTTTTTTTTCATTTAAAATTGATCGTTATAATTATAAATTATAATTAGATATTTTTAATTATTTTTAATTCTATTTAATTGATTTTCAACTCGGTTTTTATATGAAAACTAACGGGGCAACAAGTCGAACGGGCGATTTAACCTAATCGAGCTTAAAATAATCTATTGAAAAACAAAAACAAATTATTATTATTATAAACCGACACGAAAAGTGAGTAACTCAGACACCGACAACCACTGTAATCCAATTCGTACTTTTAATTAATTTTTAATTGGTCGCAAAACTCGAAAAGAGAATGTCAAAATAAAAAAACGTCGAAACACAAACATCATTATTTAATCATACGAAACGACGTGACGGTTTTTCACAGTGGCGTATTTTCGGATGGGGGGGATGATCCCCACCCGCCAGGAAAAATTTCAAAATACGCCGCCGGTGGAGTCGTACTCGTCCAGACTCGACGCGACTCGATATCATAAAAAAAAAACCAAAATCCTTAAACTGACATCGTACAAGTAATAATAACGAGAAAGGAACACGCTTTTGATTTAAAGTATGAAAAACGCGTTCGGAGAGGACCACGCGCGCGCGATCTCGTACATAAATAATAATTATCGTCGTATTCTCTCGATCAGTCGGTGAGAGCCGACGATGGACGACGAGTCCTTCGCGTTATCGCGTACGTACTATTTGAGAGAAGAAAAAAAAACACGCGTTTTCGCGCCGAGTATTTAATCTCGACCAGACGCGAAATCTGCAGGTAAAATATCTACCACTCGGAGGATTAGTTTTTAAATTAACGTACGCGCTTATCGGCTCTCGCGGGACTGTACTTTGCGCGCGCGCGCGCAGGACGATAGAACGGCGGGCTCTTCGGAACTCGGCATTTTTAAACGACGCAAAACTAGAGACGGCGGCGGCGGCGGGACCGGCCTCCGTAGCCGATGACGAATTATTATCATACGATATAAGGGAGAAACGTTTTTTTTTCCGATATTATGTCAATTACAAACACTCGCCCGTCGTCTCTCGAAACGTTTGCGCCGGAACAAACTGTTCCGAACGAAATGTATTGTTATGATTTCGCGAATTTCGGGGGAGGGGGGGGCGAAATATCGAATCGCGGAGACTTTTACGTTTACCCTCCCGTTTCGTGTCGCGCACTGATAATATGGCGTGAAACGTACACGTCGACGTTGTTTATAATACGAGTATCAAGGCGACTTACGCGAGCGCGCGCACGTAAATAAATTACGTATTTATTATGCGTTTCTAAACGCGACCGAAATCGTTATTATCTCGCTCCGCGGCTAAGCGCGTGAAAATCGTTATTTTCCGTCCCGATGGCGCGGCGTTTACTTTTCCGTCGAACAAACGTTCGTCAAACTACGTGCATCCTGCAGTGACGACGTCGTGTTTCACATCATCTGCGGGCCGAACGTATAGGCTAAAGATCGAGCTGGATTATTATTCGTTTAATTTAGGCATTTTTATGGCGTGTACGACGAGACGTCGGGGTGGCTTACGGGTTAGTTTGGTATTTTTTCTGAAAAAATTGATTGCAAATCGTGTGTTTAAAAAATATATATAAATATGACATGTTGTTTAGTCGTAATGTTTTCCCATATTTACGATTCCCGATGAAAAACGTGTGTCTGATTTATTAAAACTATTCACTTATTGTTGTATGATATTATTATAAGAGTACTGTAAATGTCGAGTGAGCGCCGGAAGAAAATGATCAAAAAAATAAGAGTTATTATATTATAATATTGCTTCTATAAAAAAAAAAAACAATAACGAGTAAAAGAATAGCCACGTTGAACCCGTGTGAAAATTATCGACTCGTAGGATCGAGGAGGAAACAATTCGTGAACAGTAGTTCTATAGAAAGAGGGGACCGAAATATTATCCTAGGTGTTGTGAAAAGTTAAATACGCCGCCCGAGTGTATCGGCGGAGTCCATGTATTACCGTTTCTTCCAGAGCAGACGTGCACGATAATTGCATGCACGCGTATAGTTTGTATTATAATCAGACCTTAAACAAATATAGATAGTGCGATTGCGTCAATGGCGCGCATTAGCTCTATAGGTATTACGCTATTTACACGAATTAAATATTAAATTCTACTTAATACTGCACTATTCATAGAATAATACCAAGTCTGAAACTGTAGCGCAATATTACTATTATTATTATTATGTATAACGTGTTTGCGGAGGTATTTCGTTCGTGTGCGTACGCAGAAGTCAGTAAAAACAAATTTCGCTTCCAGACATCAATCTATATGTTCTATTGTGTGTATCCTTTTACTGGTTATTAAAATAGTTATTAAACATTTATATGGTTTTACCGTATAATAAAATTATACTGGTACGACGACGATGATAAAAGGCGAGTGCATAAAAGTATAAACGCACGAGAAACGGAGCCGATCGATTACTATAATATTATATTATCGTATATTTACATTGGGATGTAAATTTAACAACGGCCGATTGGCCTTTTAGACATCTAACGTCGATGCGGTGTAGACGATCTGTACAATATTAATCAGCACAAAGGTGAAAACTACTGCGATCATAATAATATGATATCACATAATCAGCTGTTGTTGCTGTGTACGTTATTGTTATAAATAATAAAACGAGGCGACGACGACGGCGAAGCGGGCGGAATGGATATCGTATTATCTTTTTGTTTCGATCGTCAAATAAATAATTACGTTAATGTGTTTCGAATGTTGCGTTTACGTTTTTAAAATAACAATATTACTGTGTTGTGTGTGAAATATACGGTGGGGTGAGATATTGTGTTTGCGCGGCGGTATATATGCATAACCAGTGGCGGCTCGCATGTGCACAAATAACTCGGAAAAATTGAAAATTAAAAATATTAACTCGTAATAATAGCCAGTAATAGTAGTAGTAGTAGTAGTACGAAGGTTAAGTTTCAAATGTAAGAAACATCAATAGAGATTTCAAAATTGAGATATAAAAATACGATAGTTATTAGTCTAATCGTTAACGTTCTCTTGTTTCGTTCAACAATACGACAGGCGTCAGTCGCAACGCGCAGTAGAACAGATTTCGAAAACACGTGACGTTTAAAAGTAATACAATTGGAATGAAAAAAAGAATAGCCCATATTTATCGACGGCAATATTCAGTAATGTGTTAACGTCAATTGACGATAATACGATAATTAATACACCGTATTTGCTCGTGTCGATTGATCGCACTGACAAATGTTTATGAAAAGAATCGTCGCGCCGCCGTTGTTATTGAGAATATTTTAATATTTTTAAAATTATGCAGATCTCGGTTTTTTCTTTTTTTTTCTAGGGTTATGAATAGAATATTATTTTGGAAGACAACAATATCGTCCACCGGAGTCTTTAACAATCGAATCGTCGTCTCCTCGGCTCTTTTATTAATTTGCATATTATAGCTAACGAGCGAAAAGTGACTGGCTGTTTCATCAATATTATAACAGACGTCAGTTCAGCGTCTTGAAAACAGAGGTTTTCAAAGGCTCTATTATCGTAATGGAATGAACGAACGAACGAACCTGAGTAAATATGAATCGAAACGATAAATACCCGGCACAACATTAATAATAATAATAATAATATAAAACCGTTTTGAATAATTGACATTTGTTTGGTTTCGTTCGATGTTATGTGAAAAAAAGTTTATTTCTCCGACAAAAGAACTACAACACTATTTTTGTTCTGCTCGCATATACCTAATAATGCTTAATCAGCAAATACGTATTTATTATCGTCGTACAGCTTATATTCTACGATTTAAGAGTTTATGGTTATTGTTAAGACGTTGTAGACATTTCCCTCCCCCCCCCCCCGGATCTCAATGACCTAAATAAAAACTTAGTAATTTATAATAACGGCACATAAATTATATTTTTCTACGCGATAGAAAATATAAATTATAAACCTAGTGTAATTAATCATCATAATATTACTTATAACCTATGCTCATGCTTAGCAGTAAAGTCACGTGTTCAAAACTATTTACACGATTCCGCACAAAACATCGAGTCCGAATGGGGTCTGATTATGGTTTTTGACACCGAAATATTTCGAGTTGAATAAAACTTTGTAATAAACAAATAATCAATGTGTATTATTTTTAATAGAGTGTTAGACGACGACGACGGTACCTATCATTCCGGAGAGAGTTCGACACAAAAATCGTAAAAAATCCAATATATTATTTTGAGGTAAAATGAATATTCTAAATGAACGCGTGATCGTGCGATGAGCTATAGGTATTAATTTCAAACGGAATAATTAAACTATAAAAACACGCGATAAAAATGTAAAATGTTGAAGAAAACGTACGTGCGCGGGTTCGCCCTAATTTATAATACTATTCGACGGAAAAATATAAAATAAATAACGAGCAAAATCATCATTATTAAACGTAAAGTATATGGGGAAAACTCCATAAACGAATTTATAGATATTGTAAATAATATTACGTGAAAATCGAACTCTTTAATGCTCGTCAAAAAAGTCATTTGCTCTCGCATATTTCGAAATAGATCACCAGATCCTTTTGATCGAGTAATTATTAGTGTTTAAATCAACTTTTATCTACTATCGAAACTATCGGCATCACGACCTAACACAGTGTTTAATTAATCGTATGGAAAATGCAGCACATAATACGTATGTATTACATTGTTGTTTGGAAACTGCACAGATTCATTATAGTGAACGCGCCAAACTCTAAACTCGGCGAAAGAACACTCTCTTGAATGTCACACAATCGTGTTATTATGTTCCGCAAACAGTAGAGAAATGTATAATTATTTTCGAGAGATTTCGGATTCGCCGTTGTTTACACGTTTGCCTCGCGTAAATTCGGCGGTCATGCTTTATTGACGTTTGCGCCACTACAGCAGTCACCTTGACAATGGAGTAAATCGAGACGGGAGAGGAAAGGCGGGCCGGAAGAGAAGCCGAATCGAAGGTAATAATAAATGTTATTTCCCGTATAGTAGTGGACGTGGCAGCGACGCGACGGTTGCGCTATTATTTCACACGAGATGTAGATCATCGGACTACGCGCGCAAGTAACGATCGGTTTATTTCGCTGGGTACGTTCGCGAAAAAATCGTTTTACCACTATCCGAGTTGTAATCAGTTATGACGCTCTCGTCGTCGGATAATAAATGTCTATACAACAAACGTCATCAAAAAATCCATCACACCGAAAACCGTGCGTCGCTTTTATTCGTTTGTATACGTACGATACAAAGTGGAATAAGAGGAAGAATTATTTTAGATCCGAAACAATATCGTTTTAGCTGTAAACGTATAATGTAGGAATTTCGTGCGAGTAAAATTTAAAACCGGTATATTACTCCCGAAGACGGTGTCAAGATTGTTACTTTTTTAATTTCTCCGGTTTCACTGGGGAGGAAACATATCTGTGTAACCGCGCGGAATGTCTGTCAAACACTACTCGAACGCGCTGAAATTCGTTTTTCGGTTCGCAACGAAACCGTCGTCGTCGATCTCGTCGAAAGAACAACGAGCGCGTTGTTTCTCAGACGTAGTTCCTAGGCAGTGTTTACAGGGGAAATCCTCGGATGGGTGCCGTCATCGCTGCGAGTAAATTTATCCTCAGACCCGACCGTGTAACATTGTTTTATATGGAAATAAATTTGTGCGCGTAATGTAATCAGAATGATTAGTAATAATAATTGTTATCGATCGAATATTATCAACAGTGCGAATAGACTGCGAACCCGATCACAATAATATTATATTTCCAAGAGATTAATAATAATTAATCTTGACCGTTTTTTGCTTGCAAGTTTAAAATTTTGAAACACACACCACAGAGTTACGACGCACATTCGCTTTCAAAGTATGTAAACAAATAGATAATAATGTATATAGGACTTCGTATTTCGATTGTCAACACCGCGACGTGTGATTATAATACTACGGGAAATAGAACCGAATCGCTCGTCACGTCACAAATAAACGTAGAAACTACGTATAACACATTGTCATATGTCACTCGACTCAAACGCGATGGACGAGTGAATGCGACATGGAAATCGCATACGTAATAAAATGCGTGTTTGCAGTGCGCGTCTGGGGGCGGCGAACGCGTGCGCCGAAAAGGGCAAGACGCTTTTGAAAATTTATTTTATCTAATTAACGCCACTGAGCCAGTCATAATCGCACCATTACCACGCATAGACGTAAAAAAAAAAAAAGAAAGAAAAAAAATTAGAGAAAAAAAACTCAGAGAAAACTTGGCGTTTTAATTTAATTAACGCGTTGCTGCCCCGCCGTCGCCGTCGCCGCCACTGCGGTCGGGAAATATAAAACTTTTAGCCATTGTTTCTTACGGCCTGTTGTCGAAAGAGGTGGGGGACGGATACGAGAAATACGTACGAACGGGGGGGGGGGGAAGGGGGGGGGCGAGAAACAGTCGTGGCGCATAAGGGGTTAAAGTTATCGAAAAGTTTATTAATGTAACGGTATTAATAAATCGCCGCCGCTAACAAAAATTAAACAAAAATAACAAAAGCAGGCGTCCCTCTCGGTCTTTCTAGTGCTCATAACGTCGTTTACAATATATATATATATATTATAAATATACGTATTGTAAAACAAACGCGACTTGGTCTGTAATTTTACGGAGTTTGAATTCTACGATAATCTCGTATTAATCGCGGTAGTCGGTTTAAAAACAGCGAGTTACTGATTCAGCAGTCGTTCGTAGAGCGATGGTTACCATAGACGTTGGGTTTTTTTTTTTAAACCACTCACTCTACTAGATACCGAAATCTTAATTATTTTTCTCAATCGATTTATTCCCAGAGTATTTTATCTGTTTATCCTACACTTACATATTATATTATTATGTACAACTGTTTTACGATTGTTTGTATATTAATAGATTATGCAGCAAGTAGTATAGATTACCGAGACGTTAATTTTTCAACAAAATAAAAAAGATAAATTATTCATTATCTGATAGCGAAACGATTTAATAAGTTTAAAAAATACTATAATTTACCGAGAGAGTAAATTAAAAAAAAATCGTGTTTGCGGTCTAAGCTCCGTTATATTAAGTATTTCATTAGAGGCTGGGGCTCGCGACTCCGTCCTTAGGGCATATGTTTGTGTTGCATTTACTAATTAATTAGTGTTAGTTATATTAAAAAAAAAAAAAACGTTCGACGATATTTTTAAAATAGTAAATGATTGCAATATTTATTTTTGAAAACACGTTATAAATTATTGAGCTAAATTTTCAACAATTTTAGTACTAAAATAAGAGTTTACGTTTAAATAACCACGCGAGAAATCGTCAAAACGTGATATTTTGCTTTCGATAAGCCAATACAAATATAAACATTTTCCGGATTGAATTAGAAACGCGATCTCAGAGTTATTATTTTATTTATTACCGGAAGAAATAATAACCGAGTAAGTAGCAATAATATTAGCCTATTTATAAAGTACTCCTATAGTGTTCGATTTACAAACTGTAACGCGATATACGACGTGTATACTACGCGCGTCGTTTTCAGTGCAGATTTACTATTTGAAAAAAAATAAATACCATTTTTGTGAAACCAATAATACGTGTTCAAAGGAGGAGAAACGTTCACGTCACCGCCGCGGCGGCGCGGAGTGGTAACGCGGTAAGGGCGAGAAAAAACCGAACGAACGAAACAAACATTTTTAAAATACACGTCACGTCGTCGACGGGCACGCGTTAATAAATTATTAGGTACTCTTAACGTCCCCAAGACGAATCGACTGGCGCGTCGAAAAGTGTTTTTTAATACTTGCCGTTTTCGGCCCTAAAAAGCGAACAAATATAAATCGAAAGCCATTTTACGATAACTATTATGAATAACAAATTATTCGCGTGTTTCGACAGCTCGCCGCCGCCGCCGCCGCCGCCGCGCGCGCCGCCTCCTCCTCCTCGCGCGAGTACCGTGTAAATAATTTGTTCGCCCCGTACATATATAGTGACGTAATACGTCTATCCCGACGGCGGGCGATGACTAATGAATATTGTTATTATTGTCCATGTCCTTATTATTAATATATAACCACCGGCGAACGTTTAAGGCACAATAACGAGCGGGGCCAGAGCAAACGGAGCAACAGGGTGAATATAATAATAATAATAATAATAATAATAATAATGTCGCGATAACGTTCTATTGTATAGATAACACGGTGAAATCGTTCGTTCCGTAAACGCTTAAACAAATAACCGAAATATCTCGTTCAAGAGTCACGAGTGTCGATTGCGCGAGGGCTGCCGTTTCCGATTCAAATAAGGCTCGACGCGAGCGCCCTTCAGACAATTCAATAGAAACGATTCCGAGTTGAACCAGACACGATAGATTGGAAAACGTATTTTATTAATAACGTGAGATAATCCGAGTCTGGTTTTAATAATATTTTTAAATTATCGTCGTACGACGTCTGTTAGTCGTAATAGTTACACGTTTTTATATAGTACTAAAACCGCGTGTGTGTATACAGGATATTATATACAGGGTATACAGGGTTGGTGGAAAGCGACTGGCCTATTGATATTAATTTTTATAAACGGACGGTGAAAAAAAATCGTCAATAAATCTCTCGATTCGTTAAATCGAGAAACGAACGTTATGCGATAGTAAATACGAAAAGGCATTAAAAATAGTCGAGTACACTGCTGCTTTATATTTATCGCTAATAATTCGATACGTTGATTTTAGGTATATTATTATTCGTATTTAAGTGTCCTATTGGTTTATTGAAAAATATGTTTTTTTTTACGTAACTAATTGAATAGAACATTATTTAATAATATATAATTGAAAACAATTTGCAGTAAACGTTCCCGAAGACAATATATCGATTAAAGGGATAATAATATAATGGCTGTTTGTTCAATATTTTACAAAACTTAAACGATTTTATTAATGATTAAAATATTTATTATTATTGAAATTATTTCTAATGATTACTCGCGTGAATAAAAATTGTACACCCTTTTGCTAGAGGTACGTATATAAATTGAAATTTTTTATTATACTCGTTAAACGAATGGTTTTTATGTTCTGATTATTATTATTATTACTGCTAAAAAAAAAAAAGTTTGATATTTTATATTGAAATAAAAGTGTTTTAAATAAAAAAAAACCTACATCATTATTTGGTCATTAAATATTTTAAAAAAACTATTGAACATGTTTTTATCGTTTTACGCGTATTTTACTTAAATATAGTACGGTTTTAGAAATAAAAATTTCAATTTGGTAATGTCGTTTTTCCCCCCGAACAAAACGCGCTATTTTCATAAATAGAATAATAATTCTAAATATTATACGTGCATATGAAAGATAAACACGTTTAATACGTTTTTTTTTTCTAGTGAGAAATAATTATTGTGCGAGATTATCATAATAATAACGAAAAATTAGATATTCCGCTGTTTGCAAATATCAGCCCTCATCAATAATTACCGAGCCGCGATCACGTGGCAAAATCACATAAAAATTTCAAAAATTCACACTAACCTTAAATCCAAATTTCATACCGAGATTTTCGTTTGTAAAACAATCGACGTTAGGTTTTCTCTATTCAAGGTCACTTGAATCGTTGTCAAATTTTAAAAATATCACTCTCATATTATATTCGGTTATCGGACCTTACGCGTTCTAATTTACTTTCAAATATAAAATATGATGAAAATCTAGTTCGAATATTATTTAATCGGACGACCGGTCGACATTTTCTCTAATAATTTAAAAAAAAAAAACTAAAACGTCAAAATATTTCGCATAGGTCGCATATATCGTTTTATCGTTTATTTATCGTTCGTTTTTATCACGCGAATCGAAAAAAAAAAATAGATAATTTTATTAAAATATCGGCACCGATAGAGTAAATGCGTTATGAACTATTATTATGTATACGTAAAAGAATGAAAATTAAAAAATTAAAAACTTCAAAAAAGTCCTCGGCGACGGCGACGGCGACGGATCCGGAGCGAGACTGACTCGTGTTTCGCTTCCGCGTGCGTCGTCGTGAACTTTCGCTGAGCGTCCGCTCTACCAATCGGAACGCTCGGTGCGTGCGCACCGCTCAATGGCTCGCCACAGCTGTTGCCAAAGTCGATTGTTTTTTTTTTTTTTCGTTTCCTTTTTCGTCGAAAAACACACGTGTCGGCCTCTGCCCACGCCATCGATTACGTCACGGAATGACGCACCCGATTGTTACGCAACGTAACGGGCGGCGAACGAAACGCGCGATTTACGAAACGCTCGACATTTTTCGATACGATTGCACAATAATAGATACGTTCTTATAAGACGTATCGGTTTTTGGACGAAACGGGCGCAAAAGTTTGGACGATAATAATAATCGGGAATCCAAAGTAAAACCAGTATATGGAATTCGGTAGTAAAATCGTCATCGTTTTGGTGAAATAACAAAGATTTATAAGAGCATACTATAAGAGTACCTATATATAAACGATATGTGGCGTATCCAGGGGGAGTTGTAACCCCCTCCTCCACTTGAAAATTGTCGAGTTTAAAAAAAATTCCATAATATTGAAATACTGTTATCAATATCATAAACCATGTAGAAATAAAACACAACAATAAACTTAAAACGTGTGTATCGTCGACTATTATACATTTATTACTAGCTGAATAACCCGGCTTCGCCCGTGTGCAGTATAGGTTTTTATTTTATCAGGTTTTTTTCATTTTTACCCCTTTTACCCCTTTTAACTCCGGTAGGGGTCGAATTTCGGAAAATCCTTTCCCAAGGGGTCTTCACTATATAAAACGAAACTGCTGACCAAATTTCTTACTCAAAGCTCCAGCGGTTCCGGCCATGCGAATTTTCCTAGTTTCACCCTTTTTACCCCCTTTTAACCCCTTCAAGGATCGAATTTTGAAAATCGGGTGACGCGGTGACACCCAGGAAGGTATTCGGAATAACCCTGTGAAAAAAAATTGGAAAAATGTTAAATAGTGTCGTCACAAAATGGGAACATAAAATATCGAATTAAATTATTTTCGGATATGAATAATTGTTCTCCGTAATCCGTTTAGATTAAATTTAAGTTTATACAATTTAAATTCTTTAATAAGCATTACGTACGATATTGTCATCATGTATAATTACAATAAAAATCTAACAAAATTCAAAAACAAATTAGTTTGTCACGTTTTTTTCAGAACCCCCTCCCCCGAAAAAAAATTCCTGGATACGCCACTGTATATAATATACTAGTAACTTCATCGAGTTGATTTTTAAATAATTTACTCAAAACTATAAATAGGATATTATTTATCCTATAAGTATTTATACCTATATATATAGATAGAATTATGTCAGTGGTTAATATGCCATGGTCGATGGGGGCGGGAGGGAGGGAGGGCATTCCGGCCACTCTGCCGTCCCCGAACGAAGCCACCGGAGGACTACACCACGATATATTACGACAAAGGATTTATTTTCGAATAAATTACACGGTCGGGGACTATGTTAACCGTGACACTGTCGAGTTTTTGTGTCGGTCGTTTACGATACCCTTAAACTTAATTTAGTCGAAATTACTATGAAATCGACGAACAGCGTTTAACTGCGATCTGGTGAATAAAACAAATGGCAAAATCAAAATATGGGTCTACGACCTTGATGAAAAAATATTTCTCGATTCGATATGATATCGTGTTTCAGGTGGGTCACGCGACGACGAATAAAATAACTTTAAAAATCGAAATAGACGGACCGTTATACGTACCGTGGCAACGGCCAATAATATTGAATTCTTCAATTTCATGTGTTCCAATATTATTTATCAATATAGCAATGTCTCTTGCAAAGTGCAATCTGTAAACAATCACGTGTAACCGGAATAATGTGGTTTTCTATCCTTCTCGTCCAATTCAAAACTACAGCGTTAACAAAAACACGTAAAATATAATATTCGACATTATATTTTCATAAATAAAGTTATCTGTAAAGACTTTCTTAGATTGAAATGTTTAAAAGTTACAATAACGTATCAATAGTATATAATGTAGTTATAGGTGTGTAATATTCACTATTTTCGCATTGTAACATCGTTAAATATATATTATATCGCATTCAAAAAACGTAGCGCTAACATGTTCAAAAGACACGACCGCAAAGTATTTATGATTTCGATTTTATTTCGTCGTGAGTGTGTTGGCCACACAACAAAATAATTATAATAAATAATAATGATAATTGTTTTCAGAAGTCGCAGACTACTCGTTTCACGAGAACATCGTTTATCGCTGACAGACACCCCCGCCGCGCGTTCGTTTATACATAATAATAAACCGAGAGATATTTTCACCGGTGTTTTCAACAGCCCACGCACGTCGTCTTTGATAATAATTATATAATATCGCGATCATTTCAGTGAGCTCGGTGTTCGTTTTTGTAAAAATGCACTCCGGCCTTCGGTCGTACGCATTTCATTGTTTGAAACTACGATGATGTAACAGTTATATAATGTCTTATCGCCTCTAAATACACAACCGTAATCGTCATTTTTGGTTTCAGGTAAGTAATAAGATATTCTTTTTTCAGGGACGGCCGGCGATTCAAATAGCAGGAAAATGTTATTTTAATTTTACACGCGTGATTGATGGCGGTAAAATAGTTGGTAAACACATTAATACGTACAAATTATTATTAATCGATAAACGAAATTTTAGGATTTTTTTTTTTATTATCGTTTTACGTTATATTTATAAGACAGTTTTTTTTTTTTTTTCATAAAGTTTTTTTACATTCTTGGAACATGAACATGTTTTGAAAACAATTTCCCAGGATTATAGAAGGAGCCGGAGTCCTTCCAATACCAATTATAAATACGCCCCCGAGTGTTTTCCCACGAGATTCGGTATCAAATGCTTTGATTTATACTAGTTTTTCGAACGATTGAAATACGAACCATGCGCAACCAAAATATTGAGGAAAAAATCGAAGGAAATCCTTCTGACAAAACGTTTACGCCACTATAATACGCGACATTCCACCTGCCATAGTATAAATCCATACGGAATAAACTATTTGCAAGTAGGCAGTGAGAATAATATCATAACTCCGTTATCCATTTACCTCAAGTTGGTAAACTTTAAATTCGAGTTACGGATTCGCAGGACACCGTATATAATCTAACTTCCCCGTCGTGCTCTACGTTTGTAGTAATAGAAATTCTCAAATTGTGATCACTGACCGACGACGACGTAAACATTTATTTCTCCTTCGAAATGCCGATTTTAACAATCGCTGCTTCAGAGTCGGCTTCCCGAGACTTTTAAAACGGCGAAAACAAACTATAAGTGTGATAGAACAACCGTGGAATTGCATTACTCACGCTATACGTAATACTAATTAGGACACGGATATATTTGCACGTTTTACGTCTCGGACGATATTGTCAAAACCGAAAACGTATTCTAATAACACACGCATATAAACAGTACTAATTTCAATAATGTATTTTACGATGTTTTTTTAGTTTTATTATATTTCGATGTTGACGTTTTCGAGGCCACTTTTAAGGCCACTTTGTGCGACTATTTTCCACTCGTAAAAAACGACGATTCTGTTTTTATTATCATTATCATTATCGTGACATTTATATTTTATAACAACGACATTAAATCACTATAACACACACACACACAGATAGTCATCATACTCTCTCTCTTATCGAACGTTATTATGAATTTCAATAATATTTCATTGCGTCTTAAATATTTATCGACGTGCGGCGGCATGCCGTTAACCACGACGACGACGACGACGCCCGCGAGCCCAAAAGGCGATCGTTTTTTATTTATTTTTTAACCCTGCGCGGATAACTATTGTAATAATCCATCCAAAAACGTAATGATAATAAATTATTATCATTATTAACATTTAAGTGTTTAGTCGATATTCTGATGTAAAAAAATAAAAACTTAATTTTTCGATGTATTTGTCAACGTGTACTTGTGATATAACTGTAATTAGAATTGTCAATATAGACATAAGACCCGTAAAAGATTTTTTTTTTTTTAAAAATTGGATTACAACCGTAATCCGCGCGACTACTGACGTCTTATCGAGGCGCGCGACCCGTGCAGGACATTTCTGTAGGTTTTTAGGGTCGTCGACGCGTTTGACGAAATTTACTAATAACACTAGCGCACAAAAGTACAAGCGAACCCGGCCTGCAGTGGCTGTGGTGCGACTACATGTTCGTAACGGCGATACGGTTTTTACGCTTCTCCGCCGGTTTCCGGCCCCCCGGCGTTGGCGGTGGCGGAAATTCGGTCGGAAAACGACGGCCGCCGCCGCCTACGCCGTGAATATATTATTACGACAGTGTATTATATTATATATTATATTCGCAGAGTCTGCACACACTCGCCCACTCGCACACGTGTGCTCACGCCGACGGCGGCGGCGGCGGCGTGTGTACATTAATCAATTTTCTCGCGCGCCGGGTCGCGACGCGGCGGCGCGGCGGTGTCGGCAAAAACCTCGAAGAAAATGAAAAAAAAATAAAATAAAAAAATAAAATTTCCGCCGCAATATTGTCTATTTGATTTATGCTCGGCCGGGACGATATTAACACGCGCGCGCGCGCGCTCGCGCACTGGCTTTGCCCCCCCGGCGAAGGTTTCCCGAGACTGATAAATATTATTCTGAATGGAAAATAAAAAAAAAAAAGAAAAAAACAATAATAGCATACCGAGAGGTTAGGGGCTAATGTCATATACGTATATGATAATATAGTACGACGCGCCACCGCATTACGACCGGGCGACGGCGGCGGCGGAGAGGGAGCAGCAACTAGTGTAACTCACAATATTCGCCGCCACTCTGTGCGTTCGCGTAATATTACAATATAATATCTCGTTCAACACGACGACCTGTCGTCGCGGTCGTCTGCGGCCGAATTATTATTACCGGCACTTCCAACATTTGCTTATTTTTTTGAATTAACATTAAGACTAGCAGAGTGCTAAGAAAACTCGTGTCGTGTTTCAACGATTCTCAAATATGAATGTCCTTTTTCTAGTGTTTTTTGATTATTTTCGCTTTTTTCCATGTCTTAATTATAACACTCAATTATAACACGAGCCGCTGACGAAAATTTAGAATTTGTAATTATTTAAAATTCATTTTGTTATGTGTTCACGGTATATGAAAAGCTAAAAACAATTTTTCCCCCTTCGAATTATATTATTTCCCGGTAATTGTATTTTCTCGCTCATCTACTTGTCGGGTCGTGTTCCTTGCTGGTCACGGGACGGATTAATTGATCGCATATAATAACGCTGTAATATAATTGTAATATGGAAAAACAATTTGTAATCCGATTCAATTTACAGTAAAAAAAAAACAAAATATTTTATTCAAAAAAATTGCGTTTTTGTTCGGGTTTTTAATATTTTTAAATGCTTTTTCTAGCGCTTTTTTTTTTTGATAATTATAAGTGCTATAAGTCCCGAATCCTGATCATTACTATTGCGAGGACCGAGCTAAAAAATATCGAGACACGCGCTTAAATAAAACGTCCTTAACACGGCGTTTTATTTTTTCCGCAATACGCGTGGCTTTTTAATATTGTAATTACGACAACTCCGTTGGGTAAAAATGATCACTTTTACAAACAAACGACGGACACTAAACCGTATACTATTATTACTCAAACGACTCTTACTACTGCTGCTACTGTTTTTACTAAAATATATAAATACATCTTCTCCGGTTTGAATTATTGCCAACACACATACACCCGTGCGCTTCGACGAATCGATACGTTCTCGGTGCTTTGTGCACACCGGCCGCGTCGTTATTGAATAAGACTCTTTTTTTCATCGAACCCGTTAAACGTCTTTCTTTTTTTTTCAACACTCGCGTCCGAACGCGGTGTTTTTCGATTTCATGTCGGACGAGCGTACTCGTGAAAGTGCGACGCCGTATAATCGCGCGCCCTATAGTTCCGCAAAGACCCGTGAGAAAATAATCTCAAAAGTAAATTCGTGGCCTCGGTGTTGGCGGATCACATACGGAATGATTTGAAATCTTCGCTATAGCAATGAAGACGGTGCGCCGACCGGTGAGAGCAGAAAATTATGTTATCCAACGAAAGGCAATCGACGACCAGACTTTTGGACACGATTTCATTGAAAAACTATTTTTAATAAATCGATTAAACAATAATTATTTAGTATTTTAGTCATAAATCAATAACAATAATAATGTTAATGATATGTATAGCACATAAATAACATTATAATAAGTATCTATAAACGTAAAATTTATTTCAGTTCAATATTTTCAAAAATTCCTTTCGAAAAATTGTTACCGATTTCAATCGTCAGCATAACATGCTTCTTATTTGCAATTCTAAATCATATTATGATGATTTATATTGAATTTTTTTTATTATCGGCGATAAACTGATGATATTTTAACATTCGATTTCACTTTTTTTCTTTTTGAACGCATCGTTAAATTGTCGCGTGATGGACGGACTGCATTTAAAATAGATTAAATTATTATTTATCTATTAATATACGATTCAATATTATCGATGACCAAAATACTAAAATATTATTCAAATAATTATATTTCAATAATAAATTACGCTATAGATTCTATGTGACGGCCAGAATGTCGTTTGGATGAGATCGATTAATTTTTCGCTCGGGCTAGAATTTAAAATAGATAAAAATATAAAAACGATTTGAAATTAACGAATTATTATTTTGTAATAGAATTTCTGAAAAAATTAGAAAATTATAAATTACCTAGAAAACCACTGCGATATCGCGAGTTTTCATTAAATTTGTTAGTATGTCCACGGATCTTTTAAGTTGATTTTGTTGTTGGCTATTCCTTCAATAAAGTAAATTGAATTCTTCACCAACTTAATTAGATGTTAACTAAAGTTTTGAAACACACTAACGACTACCGTGACGATACAAATAAAAAAAAAAAAAACCTGTGCAAAACAAATCGGACTTTGATACATCGTATCGAAAACCAATAAACATAATTATTATATTACGAGTACTACTAGATATCAATAATTGATCGGTTTGATAATAATAATAACAATAATGGCCCAAAAATGCAGTATAAAATGCACTTAAAAAAAATACACAAAAAAAAAAAAATCAAACTACACCAACCGAACTACTTTGTGTAGTAGTATACACTACTTTACTACAGTAAACAAAAAAACCGTAAATATGTATGATTGCAATGGTTCGAAATGATCCTAAAAAGTTACCTTATCTAATCGTCACCGGTTTTAATAGAGTACACGGACCGCGTAAAAGATCAAAATTAAAAACCAATTAAATAAAATAAACAATTATTTGACGTGAACTATCAACAAAACTACTGTAAAATGCGATAAAAACGAAGAAAATATGACTTTGGGAAAAGGCGAAATGTTCGCGCGTTAATCGTCGAACATTGATTTCGCTACGTCGTCGGTGAATGATACGACACACCTATACGTGTGTGCTCGCGTACACGTCTATTTACTTACACGGCGATGCCAGTGGCGTATTTACGAAGAGGATCAAGGGGCTAAAAACACCCCTGCCTCTTAAGTCGTGTCATTGATCAAGCAAATATTTACAGTCGTTAGTTATTTATTACTCGACATTTTAGGTTCGACGACGTTGAATGTAAAATAACTTTTATCATTTCGTAGTTACCATACGTATATTATATATCACGGACGTGAAATTGTTTTTTTAAACTTATTAAACCGAAAACTTTACGGAGCCGGATGGAAAAATATTCAATCGAATATACGACAATTAATTCAAACGATTAGACTTTCAGGAACGATAATAGAATGTCGCGCGTGCCCGGTGTTTATTCAATAGTTTTGCATCGTCGAGTTATTGATGAATTATCAAAAAAAAATCTAGAGAATTAGATTCGGTATTAAACACGTATATGTTGTAATAAAACTATATATCTTTGAGCGTAGACGGTAATGAGAGTCTGTGAGGGTTTCCGTGCGACTATTTGAACTCTGTTTTAGTGAGTTTAACAAGAAGACACGATATTTCAGATGATCTCAAAGTTTTATATTTAGCCAAACGCCAAAAGGAGTAACCACAGAGAAACTATATAAAATCGATCGTCGAAAACACTGAAGCCTTATTTGTTTGTCCTTGTTGGATTTTACATAACCTATGATTCTAATTATAGATGTGGTATTCGAGCGGAGCCGGGCAGGACAACGTTCGTCCCGCGGACAAACAAATTATCTCGACCCCTCCTGCCGCCCGTGATAAATCCCTGAACACGCCATACCGGTTAGGTGACGCGCGACCGTTTTCAGTGCGGTTAGATGGAAATTAACGATTCGCCGTGGCCGTGACGCTGAAATCATATTGATGCGGACACACACGTTTGCTCCTCGTACACACGCCCCCCTCCCCGCACTCGTTCCCCGCGTGCCTTTGGCGCGTTACCCGAGGAGACCTGCAGGACGGACAGTTTTATTCCGAAAACGGATTATTAGCACAACGCGCGCGGACACAATATCGCCTAGTGTTTGCGAGCACGCGCAACAAACAAACTCGATCGCGGTCGCGGTCGTGTGCGCGCGCGGTCGACCGTTATTATTTGCAATAATGTAGATGTCGGCCCCGTTTTTTTTTTTTTTCGCTCCTCGGGCGAAAAAATTCGAATTCGATTCTTACCGCTCGCACGTTTTCCTTCGACTTCAGAACGCGCAATCGCCTCTGTCCAAAGTGCCCCACTCGAACCGAAACGGAATTCGCGTATTCCACACGCTATTGTATGACGGCCGAATTTTATTTTACTCGGCCGGAGAGCACGTAGTCGCGCGTTTTTTGTTTCATAGGAATTCGACTGTTGCGCGGCTTTAACGGCTAGACGAATCACTTTAAAATAATGTATACTATCTAAATACTAGTTTCGAATTACTCCGAAAAAATTTACCCGAATACAAGACGGTACTCGTGTAATAGTTATAGGATACGTCTTGACGGTTACATGGAAAATAATATCGTTATTAAACCTAATGCGTATATATAGTTTGAGTTTATTTAAAAAAAAAGAAGGATAAAAAAATCGACCTCTAGTGAGATCACGTGTGTTATATTAACGCGATGAATATTTTATTCTTTGGACGTCCAAATAACCGTCGAGCGCAATGGGTTATTACTGCAGTCCCGATCGACTTGAATCGTGTTCGATACCGTAACGTTTTCCAAAGCACCGGGGCATATCGCGTAAATAATTCACGTGCGGATTTTCAATACTCGGTACGCGAGTTAAAACGTTCCGTGTTTAGTCGAAACGAACTAATTCGGAATTATATATTACATTAAGTTTCGCGGACGATACAATAATCGGCCGGGTAAGATGGCCATGATCCGGTCAAAAACGCATCGAAACAAAATGCGTAATCGTTTTCGAAACACTTATGCGGGTTTAAGTCTATACGGTATATTATCGTAATGGCATAAATGTAGTTTACGACAAACCATTCGTTACGAAAACAAAGGGGGGGGGAGGGGAAAGTGAGATTTAACAGTAAAAAATTATAATCATTTGTGTCTACAGCATTATAATCTCGTTATGACGATCGAAACGCTACTATTATTATTATTATTGCCGTGTATCTATTATAATTTTTGCGTATACACACGACCGTTTCATGACAGAAAGTAAATAGTGTCGGCGGCCGTAAGACTATTGTTCTTTTCGTTATTGCGTGACGTTCGTCCGATCGCCACTGATATCAGTCGTATCGGTATACGTGTTGTGACGTGTGTGTTTGCGAGTATTTTGTAAATCCAAGTACAACACAAACAACCGTATATATAAACCGTCGTATTTCGCGTTCTACCAGAACCAGCGCCGCCGGCTGCTTTGAGTTTGGAGCCGCGTGCGCGGGCACTAAATCACGCGTGAACGACGACGATGAGTATGTGCCGGCCGACGATAAGGCGACGATTCGACTTAAGAGCTCATAACAACCGTTACGCTATCACGCGTGTCGTTGCCGTCGACTCGCGATACGCGCGCGTTTAGTTTTAAGCTTTTGAAATGACGGCGTAAAATGTGTTTATTGGGTTTATTACTTTTGAATAAAGTTCCGGCGACGAGATATTATTATTTATCTATAATATTAACAGCGGAGGCGGTCGCCTCGACGGGACACGGTGCCGAGAGATCCCGCCGACACATCACCCACGTCCGCCGTAAACGCTTTCGTCGAACACGACGTTTCCGACAGTCGTGAGTGAATTCGAATCGTCGTTATAATAATTACAGACGAGATCGGGTGTTACGACATCGTTTATACGTGTCATCGCAGAGGAGTGCTGCAAAATCACTACAAATACCTCTTTCCGTAGTATAATAATTAGTGCGTTGGCCGAAATTATAGATCTTTTCATTGATATTATATTGGCATCGACGTTTAGTCCGACTGACGTTTTAGAAAAGTATATTATAGCAGTGTAAACGCTGTACGTCGAAAAACGTCCTTACGCGACGTTGTAATTATTCCCACCCGAGACGTATTATCTGGAAAATCGCACAAAATATCACCGACGATGACGTGTTGATGTAACTCGAATTGTAATCCTGATTTTTACAGACGAAATTATATGACGGTTCAGGACGATATCACGTTTTGAGGATAATATTTGGCGCGGTATGTATATTATCACAAATATATAATATAAACATGATGTTCACCTTGTCGGCAACTCGATACGATACATGTAGGCACGTGATGTACACAAAATGACTGATTGCAGTATGTGAAACGAAAAAAAACCCAAAAAAATATTCAGTCGAAACTCGAGTTGTAGTAGTATTGACGTATTGTTTTCGCACAAATCGGGCATTACAATATTGTTTGTCTCGTGAGGCATTCGATAGTAAATTAGAAATTCCATTCCGAACGTGATAGATTTGAAGACTGAAGATATAAAAAAATTACGTAACTACCAAACTGTAAATTGTAGTATAGACTAATCGAAACGGCTGATAATTATATTGTCGATTTTTTTTTTTTTTTATCAAGAAATTGGGCCAAGTTTGAAACAAGAAATAAACGACTTATCATCATCGACGGACGACGACGACTGTTCGGAGACTGACGGAGTAGAGGAGAGTCGAGAATTATTCGCACGAAACGAAGAAAATATAATATAAACACATTAAAGTCGAAATTACATCACGAGCAAGGCCAGCAGTGACGCGCCGCCGCCGCTATGATAATATAATGTTCGGTCTCATCATTTATGCATTTCATTCGTTTAGCATCACTATACGAATATATGTCATTTGTGAAAAAAAAAAAAAAAACAGGGACCGAGAAAGAGTAGGAGAGAGAAAGGAAAGGATCATTATGAAAATACCAGTTACTACATTATACTCGTATTATATACGTCGTATTATATTCCGTACCGCCGTGATTTTAATAAACAAAAACTGGGAAATCATTAAATAATCTTCAAGCGTCTCGTCTGAACGCCGCCGCCGCCGCCGCCACAGAGCACCTAACACAATCAGTTATTTCTACTTTTACGCGCTCGGCATATTATTTTAAATATATAATGTATTTATATATGTATTTAAACACATGTACATTAATTTTGTCGTCGCCACTTGCACGCGCGTTTAGCGATTTGATCCAACACAATAACATTTTATACGTTAAATATGCCGAGAGAAATAATATAATAACGTCGCGGATACAATGCGTTTAGATTTATAGCTATCTGTACGTATATGATGTGATGATACCCGGTGCACACGCGCGCATTTATAGTCCCGTCGTCGTTTATATGAAATGTCACACGTGATGGAAACGCGTCGTATTCGTTCGGAGCCGCGGCGGTTGAATTTATCGCGGCCGAACGTTTTTCGATATCGCGCGGCGCACGCGTGGATTTTTCCCCGGATTTATTTTTCTCTCGGCCGGTGCGTAATCGGTCTGTAATCGCTCCGAATCGTCGACGACCGACGCGCGCGCGCGCGCGACGTTGACGGGAAACCGGGAGGAGGACTCGGTGAACGCTAGATCCTTCGAAAATACCCTCCGGGTCTCCCGAAAATTACCGTCAAAGCACACGAAAATATTCTACACCGTTTCCCGTACGGTTTTGAAATAAAACCAAGACGACAAACGTAAAAAAAAGAAAAATAACAATCGATCCTGCGATTCCGATGTCCAGGTCTGTATGTACACATTTTTATTTAATCGCGTCTTCGTCGGTTTTCGTGTTCATGTAGGTTTGGTTTGTTATTATTATTATTTTTTCTTACTCGAAATTTCGAGTCAACGTATTTCCATTTTCACCGTCATACGTCAAATCATAAGAAAGAAACGTCAAAGAAGGGGTGGTGAAAAAAACAAAACCGTCAGGTCAGTGACAAAGTGTGCGGTGGTAAAAAAAAAAACCAGAAAAACCAACCATCGCGCCAAACATTGGAAATCTCGGTCGGATTGGAAATCGTTCTTTTTTTCCTTCGTTTCAAACAGTCGTGTAAGGATAACGTCACCGCGTCTTCAAATAACCGACACCCGATCGAGTGTGCGACTGTCAACAGAGATCGGTCGATGGTTATCGGTTCGAGCCAGTAGTGAAATGCAGTGAAATCGATATTGTTCTTTTTGTCCTGTAATCGAATTTTATCTTCTGAAAAGTTTAAAACGCCATTTCCGCGACGATCGGAGAGAACAACGAGCGGACACTATTGCTAATACTCTCGGGGAAATATTAGAATATCCGAACATGGAGTGGTGGAAAAAAACAACCAAAAAGACGATTCGTTATCCAGTTCATAAAATAAAATAATGATACAAAACTTTTGACACTTCATGGGAATAAACCTCTTTTTTTTTTCTTTTTTTTTCTCGTAATTTTATCGTCTCAAAAGAATATTGCAACATAAATAAGTTTTACAATATGTATACAAGAAGTTTTTCAAAGACGAAACTTATTTTTATTTATTATTATTATTATTTTTTTTTTGTTTTTTCTTAATAAAACTTGCAATTGTTTGTGCGATGAATACATTACTTATTACACGCGTTGTTGTACAATTATTTATCGACAGATTATTATTGCGATCATTTACGAGAACGACAAATAATTTTACACCAATTATTCCGGGGAAAAAAACACCGGTTTTTCACTATTAAAAAGCTATCGGGTTGAGAATACAGGCAAAACGTCGGTATACTTTCTCTTGGCGCGAGATCTCAATTTGAACCACTTCGAATGTTGTTAATTAAACGTTAGTAGTCTACGATTTTCGGTCATTTCCATTAGCGTCTAATAATGTCCAAAGTCATTTCCGAAAAAATGCGAGAAACTCGTTGGAATCGTGGAAAAATACCATACTCCGATAATAATTAAACGCCGCGACCGGCGTGTTTGTTTATTATTGCAGACGATTTCGCGGACAATTCTAAGCGTTATTATCGCATGCCGAATCCACGCGACGCGTCGACGAGTTATGTCGGCCAAAGTCAATCGATCACAAACCGTATTCAAAACGGTCGCTTTGAGAAATCGCGAACGTAAAACGTCCGTTAACGCTCGACGCATAAACAAATATAATCGTGATAATAATAGTCTGTTTTCGAAATCCCGAATATTTAATACACGAGAGCTTGTAAGAACAGAGAGATTTCGCGTTTATCTTTACGATTTAACAAATATTCGCATTAAAAGTGTAATTCATTGTTATTGACGTTTAATATTTTTATAATGGACTTGCGATTTCGTTTGGTACATTTTTTCGCGACGCGCGTTGACGATTTTCCACTGCTCATTCGGCGTACAATAAAACGTTTGTATAAATTTTGCGCGACGATTATAGCGTCGTTTTCTCGCGTCGAGTACGCGCCGAGCCATATTTCCGAATACACAAGTGGTGGTGGGTCGAACTATTATGGAAATTCGAAAAGTCGCAACCACGTCGTTGAAAACCGAACAAATCGAACGGTTAAAATACGATAAAAAATACGATTAAAAACAATGCGATAGATTTTCGACTTTTCTTGTTTGTTTCGTTCGATCGTGTACTCTGTATTTATTCGAAATAACAGTTCGGTTCGACGGTGAAATATTAGTTGAGATAGGGTCCGGCCGGGGAGGACCGTTCGTTTGCGCGCACGCGAAAATCGATTGTTCTAAAATTTCAATTCTCATAATACATAATACTATCGAAAAAAAACCGAACGATCTACGTTGTAAACGCGGGTATGATGTGATATTATATAATATTATTATCAATTTTATTTAAAAATCTATTAGACGTTCGTTTATTATTCATCATTTTTGATATTTTTCAAAAAGAAAATAATTAAAAATCAACCGAAATTCGTATGAACAATTGATTTTTCTGGAAACGAACACTATCACCACACGTACATGATAAACGTATCTCACGTTGGTGAATAAACTCTACTCACAGAGATAAAATGTAAGCACGCGTGTATTCGCCAAGATTTAATTCATATTTATTAGATATTTACAAGATCGCATGCTATAAACTATGGGCTGATATTATATTTTATGTAGATCGAGTCGCGTTAGACCCGAAAATGACTACGCAGATAACGTACCGTTGGACCGACGCCAAACTCCAGTTCGGTTCGGGTTTCGGTCCGACGTTCATAAATAATATTTGAGTTTCACTCGCCTCTGCGAAACGCCGATTTTAAATAGTGAAAAATCATGATCGCCGTTCGACGATTAGACTAACATTACAACGAGCGGAATACACCTCGCACGACGAATATTACGCGACGTTATTTTATCGAAAATAATAATAATAATTGACATTTTCCCGTTATCAACTGACTGCTATTATTATTATACAAACACACAATATGAATATAGATATACAATTTAACCGTACAAATTAATTTTTACCGACCGACCGACGTCGTTGTGTGTGTGTGTGTTATAAACTAACTAACTAACTAACACGTAAAACGACGAACCCCGAGGTATACTGCTAGTCTGATTTGATACTCAAAGTTCTAGAGGTTCCGGTCAGGCGAATTTTTCTAGTTTCACCCTTTTTATACCCCATTTAACCCACTCGGGAGTTGAATTTCACAAAATAAAGTTTATAGACAATGTTTTTATTTGTGTTATAGAGTATGTATACTTAATTTCAAAAAAAAATCGAAAAAAAAAAAACCTTTTCAATTTGTCCCCTTTTACCGTTTTCGTTTGGTCTGGGCGGCGGCAGACGTTTTTGAAATCGACCGTGTGAAACACAACGAACAACGTAAAGCGTGTCAGCGATTTCGCGTTTTAATTTTCCGATATTTGGCGGTGAAAGAAGACGCGCGCGGCGCTTTTGGTGAAAAACCGTTTGGCGGAGACGATGACCACGAGTAAGTAGAGTTTTTCGTGAGGTCGTTGTTAAAACGCGTCGTCTTTCACCGCCAAATATCTATCGCTCCTCGTCTCGTTTCCACCAAAACCGCTGACCAAATTTCCACAAAATAAAGTTTATAGACAATGTTTATTCGTGTTATAGAGCAGCGTTTCCCAACTGGTGTTCCGTGGAACCTAAGGGTTCCGTGAGCCGGCGCCAAGGGTTCCGTGAGAAATTTGGGAAAATATAAAAATTATTTTTAGTTTCCTTATCCTATGATAAAATATCTTATATAATATATATTATTTGTTATAACGCGGCTCCGGACCTATGAATCCAACTTTCAGGAATAACTCCAGATTTAAAACAATTATGAAGAAAACTATGGAAAGATTCCAATCTTCTCATTAAATCTATTTTAGAGTAATAAGAGACAAATATTAAATTTTAAGCTTTGATATGATCATTTATATTTTAAAATACTGTAATAGTTATAAACAAAATAAAATGTTAAAACCGTCTTAACTATGTTTTTTTAATTTTATTAATGACACTTTTATACCGGAAGTGTCAAAAACCCACTCATTTCAGTGTACAAAACATATGTCTGCATTACTATTATAGAAAAAATATGGGGGTTCCTCAAAATGTTCAAGCTCCTGCAAGGGTTCCGCAAGTAAAAGAAGTTGGGAAACGCTGTTATAGAGTATGCACATTGCACGCTTAATTTCAGAAAGATCGGAACAAAAAAATGTTTTACCGTTTTTAACCCCCTTAGGGGTGGGATTTTCAAAAATCCCTTCTCAGTGCGCGTCCACGTGTCATAATAGCTATCTTCGTGCCAAATTTCAACCCGATCCGTCCAGCGGTTTGGGCTGTGAGAGGATTTCGAGAAAAAGCACGTTACAGTTATACATATACGAGAATAAGAGAAGATTTTACACGGTCTCGCGAAACGAACGACGAAAATTATTTCGCGCCGCGTCCGTCACCACGTTGACTCGAGACCGCGTTATTAGAGCCGGCAACGCAGCGCAAAGCGGTGTAACAAGATATTTTAATATTTATGACGGTCGGAAAAAAAAAAAAACATTTTCTAGATCTCGCGGCTCTTTACGGCGGCGAGCCGCAAAACACCAACTCGCGCGATTTGACGTCGCCGCCGCTCGCCCACTCGACTTTTTCCCCCATCCGTCGTCACACGACGGCAATTCTTATCGGTTATCCTTCACGACGATATATACGCGTGTTTTTTTTCTGTTTTGTTTATTTAAATTCTCAACACTAGTAGTAATTTCCCTCGAGGTAAAATACGGGCCCGCGGTAATATAATTTATACTATATATTATATACACCTACATTTATATACATATCGCGCGCGGTAGCGGTGCACGCGGTCCGGTTGATTTACAACGTTTCGCAACGATCGTTTACGGCGGCTGCACGGCGCGGGAAGATATAAATTAAAATAAAAAGTGAAATTCAATATCGTTTTGAAAATTTAATAAATAATATAATATGTACACGCGCAGGCACACGACACATATATCTTTCGCGTCCGACTGCGACGAAGAGATATAATGTGTCCGTTTCGACGATGCCATTTCACACGTTTATTATTGCATTCGGTTAGAGGTATATGCATTATAATATTATATTGTTGTTATCATTAGTTAGGTTATTATGATCGTTTTCTAACGTCGCGCGTCGCTGCCGATTGATTTACAACAGAAATTCATCGTCGTATTGCGTACGTGTATGGTAATTTTTTACCGTTATTTTATTTTCTACGGCGTTCATCGAAAATGTGAAACGTTAAAGAAACTCGCCGACGACGACGTGCATTGTAACTATTTTGCAATAATAAAAAAAAGAAACGGTAAAAATATCACATCGTACCATTTACTGCATTATCACACTATAAGATAATATTATAATATTAATCGAAAACAGACACTTGGAATTAAATGCGATTAATGTTTGCACGAGAACACTATATTATTAGACCTACTGAAAACGTTCGAATTATTATTGCTTTCGGACAGTAATTGGACAATCGAGTTTTATCGTTTTTAATAAACGCGCATATATGTAGATTCAGAAATGAACGGTTATTATTTCGCTTGACGATTATATTTTTTATATTTTTTTCGTAACCCACTACTCCGAATATTACAATCGAAACAAATATTGATCACTCGAACCCCGTCGTGCAAACATATCGATTCGTGTGTACACACACACACATTGCATCTCCGAAAGAGTAAATACGACGCGCGAATATGTCGGCGAAAATTATATTTTAAAAGCCAAGTACGATACGCGCAGCGCAAAAAGATAAAACGTTTACGACTCGAAATCTCCAAGTTGAACGGGCTTAGTTGAAGTCTCGTGTTTTATTAATGTACACATAAACTTAAGAAGCGAAAACACTCTGAACACATATTATATTGATCATCAGTGCGCGAGTTGTACTCGTACGAAAACGTACGTCGAAAAACAATCGCAATCTAACCTACTCGGGCCGTTTTCGTTTATCGCTTGATGCATACCGGTCGAATCGAAAATCTAAAGGATATTTTTTACTCGTAACATTTCGCCGACCATACGATAACCCCCGTGTATAAAATATTATAAATATGTATTATTGAGGTCGTTTTTTGGTATTTTGACGAAACGATTCACCGCGAACTGTAATACGACAGTTCGATTGTTCTCCGAAAATAACTTCTGTCGACAAGAGTAAATCGCGAATTTGAATAAACCTAATATATTTAATACACGTCATGATAATATGTAAACATTTGTATTTTACAAGACGTCACTACACGAAAATCGATCTACGGGGGCAACAGCTGTCGACATATCACCTAGCAGAACCTTCTGTCCCGAGGCCGCCGCCGTAGTCGGTCGACTCACCTGAAAGTTTACAACAATAATAGCATCGCCGTCACGGGCAGAAGGCAATCGTATCCGAAACTATCTGATAAACCGCGCGCGCGCGCGCACACGGACGCGTTGTCGCTCGTTAGCGGCGTTTCGCACAAAATAAAACTCGAAAACACGAGACGTAAAAGGATGAAAAAATAAAATGAAAATAACCGTTTTCGAAATGACAGTTGGGCTTATTTGTCGGGTACTCGTACAATGCGACTCGCGACGGCGGCGCTCGGCAATCCGCTCGCGTAAGTCGAACACGACGAAAAGACCCGGAGGCGTATCCGCGATTTCCGTAAAGCAGCGCAGCCACGGAACGTTGTAATCAACCGACCGTCGTCGTCGAAACAATGCAATTTCGTAAACTTTCCTCTTTCCTCGTTGAAATTAATCGAAATACCGCAGAGGCAAAAAGATTTTCGCGAAAAAAAATCGATCGATCGCAGTCGTTCGTTTACGCCGTAAGCTCGTACGATCAAACAAGACTCTGCGAGATATTACAGCCTGTCCGGGCGCGCCGTCGAATAATAATACAAATTAACGGGCCTTAACTATATTCGAGATCTATGTTTTACCGATTGCAAGACGTGCCACGGTGTTTCATTATTTTTATTTTTTTTTTGTTAAAACTTTTGAAATTTCCGTCAAAGTATTTATAGCAGGGGTGGCCACAACGAAACAAATTTAGACTAAAACTAATAAAATTCTGTTAGAATCGTTAGATAGTGTGTTTACTGCCACCGGTTTCGTTATTCGTTTAAATTAATTAAATCTAAATATCGATCTGTCTGATGAACATTTAAGTGAACTTGTGCGAACTGCGTTTACAAATTATCAGCCAGATTTCAATAAACTTACAGAAAAAGCACTTCTCGTGAGTAAAACAACAATTATGTTAATGTTAATAATGTCAATAATGGTCATTTTTTTGTGTAGTGTAAAAAATAATAAATGTTCCTTTATTTGATTTAAAATGAAAAACGTGTCTTCATTAATATCGCTTTACAATGTGGCTCGCCTCGAATTAGTTTTATAAATTTGCAGCTCCCTAAGTTAAGGTTAGTGGCCACCCCTGATATATAGTGTCACACAAATATTTGAAGAAAAATACACGACGACGTCGATAATACAATTAGTGAATATTCGGTCATAATATATCCGCGTGCGTTTGCGGTCGATGTCTGTCAAATACAATAATATAAGTCCAACAACTGTAAACAGAATTTTGAAAACTAAATGTTCGCGAGCCTCCGAAAACAAAGACGTTTATTCGTCCGTATCAATTTGAACCTCTGACGGACGATTGGTTTTCACGAACGTTTAGAAAAATAAAATTATAATATTATCATTCGACCGTAGTTACAATTTATCCGTCACAACAAACGTATTTTTTAATGGCGTTGTTTCGACTGGCTCGACGAGAGAGTTGCAGACTTGGCGCGCATTGAAATTCGTCCGTATTAAATATTTATTTCATATTTCCGATTTATTTGAAAAAATAAAAAAAAATCGCATTGCGGGCTTTACGTCGACCCACGCGAACGCGCGCACAGAGACTTGAAAAAGGAAAAATAAAATCATTAAATTTAATAATATCGCGTTCGGTTTTCGTTCGTTTCGATTGAAAACTTCGGTGCGGTTCGAGTGGCCGACGACGATGAATTTTAATTTTTTTCTCCGAGAAAATCCCGTTGGTCATTACGACGGTGATACGACGCGCGCACGCGATTATTATAATGACATTAGGCGCGTTGATTAACATAACGAACGCTTTTTTTTTTTTTTCGAGTTATCCGACAACTGTGTTGACGGTTTCGATATTTCGAAACTGCGCCGCCGTCGTCGGTTAAAAAACCGAAAGTTAATTTGCAAAAAAAGTTTACCGCGCAATTGTTTAGCGAACAAAACTTATAAACAAGCGGCGGCGACGCCGTCGTTAATTAAAACGTCCGAACGTGTATTTATTAAAAGCCGAATTATTTCCATCGACAAAACCTACTGCCGCCTACGCGTTTGATTTTCATTTTCGGGACACGCGCGACCTTACTGAACGGCCCCTCACGCGTCGTTACGTGTCAACGTGCATCGAGTTCATTCATAATTCGATTTTCGATAACGCCGAGATATAAATTTAGTCTAAAAATAAACTATAAGAGCAATGACCGCGGCGACGACGTCGTTAATGACGTGTCGCCCGTACCGATGGGCTTTTGTCGTTTTCGATAAGATAAGCGCGCGCGTCGATTACGACTTGATTATTATTATTTCGGCAAATTCTCCACGTTTATTCATTGAGAGAAGAAAATATAAAGACGGGAATTTAATAGAAAACAGGCGACTCTTACCTTGTGCTCCTGCGTCAGGATACCGGAGCTGCTTACCGAGCCTTTTCTTCTTTTTCGCGAGCACGAGCAGTTAGGGCCGGCCGGTCGGACGAATTATTCGAGACCACTTCGATCCGAATCCGGGTCGCGGTGCCCGATCGTCGCGATTTAAATCAAGTACACTCGCGAACTGTATTCACTTAAAAAAAAATATTAACAACGCATAATAATAAATACGGAAACGCGTCGCGGACGATATCGCGAAAGACCTGGTCGCACGTAGGCCGTCGCAAGACTGAAGGCGAGGCCGACGGGGAGCAGTCGCCGACCGATCGCGTGGATATCGCGATAAAAACGATAACGGACAATATTACACGGAACGCGGGCAGTAAAGATAACGATTATACAGTGCGTAAAAGTCGTTTCGTATTTAAAAATAAGTCGTATTATTAATATTCGAATAATCGAAAAGTCGTTTTGCGTGTACTTGTGTGTGTGTGTATTGAACAAACACGCGGACGACAAAAAAATATGACAAAAGAACGTAATAAAAGTTATACAAACACGTCGCACTGAATGTCGTACAAAATGTATCCTGCAGCACGTATATACGTTTTAATATATTTACAGCAGAAAACGAATGCGACGTGTCATAATAAATATTATAAAAGTGCAACTGGAGCGAACTAAATATTCAGTTCGCCGTTCGTGTCGGAGTCATAAAATTTGTATATCATAAATATTATTTGTATCATTACGCACGTGTTGCGATCTCGTACATTTTATTCACTCGGGTTTCGTTTTTAATTATTATGCGGAGAATAATATAAAAAAAAAAAAGAAAAAAACCAAAGGATAAAAGAACGCGCGCGTCGGGTACTTTTTTGCGATTCAAAGCTCATTGCGCGACACTTACTTTGTTACTACGTTATTTTCGCGCCGATAATGCGTACGTCGTCGCGTGTGAACACATATATCATTCGGTCGGTTATTTAAATGATCATAATAACAATAAAGTATAATAACGATTAAAGTAAATGTCCTTTGTACCTCGATGACGAGAAATAAATTAATAATAATAATGACCTGCTAAAAACAGAGATAAACACGATGATATTTTGTCGATGTATCGTATGTTGTACGTTCGCCGCGATGGTATTTATTTTTCCGACGTAATAATATTATTATTATTGGCGTGTGTTTAGGAAAGTCGCGCGTCAAGTACGCGCGCGTGTGTCGATCTTATTATAAACGGACGGCGACGTTATGTTTACGCGCGTTTAACATGTTCTATTGTCGGACGAGTAAACTCTCTCCCAAACTCTGGGACCATAATAATACAGCCGGGCCAACGCGGCCTCGCGGCAAAAGTCGCGCTAAACGTAACACAATATAATAATATATAATGGCGGCGAAACGTCGAGTGCTGAACAAATAGAACGCATCGTGTGTGTGTGGGTGTGTATCTATATCATTATGTACTCGTGTTGACTTGACTTACCGTCGTCGGGTAAACACGAGCTCTTTTTCGATCCGGATGTAATGGAAATGGTCTACCGTCGAATACAATAATATTATGTATTATACAGCTGCGGTTCGTTGGAATCGCCCGCGCGCCCCCCCCCCCCCAGTTATCTGAGTTATCCAAGGATGCGGGTGGGTTACAAATCACCGCGGGCGAGTGGTGCCTTTTTTAAAAGGACATCTATTATTAATTACGATAATAACATAATATACCCGGATACCCGGTGTCGAGACCACCGCGGTCGCGCGTCACATTTATATTTTAGGGGAAAATCTTACCCTCGCAAAGCGTTGATGTCGCGACGTGTTGACGTTTTCGCCGATAATATTTCCACGACTCCTGCCGCCGCCTCACGTTCGATTTTCGTCTGGATCCGAATCCTTCCCGGCCTCTGAACGTGGACGTGCACGAGAAGGCTGTGCCGTTCGCCTGCCGGAAAATTTGACGAATTATTTAGTTTTGTCGACCGCGAAAAATCGTCGCGCGATCTCGTACTTACTCGTATTCTAATATTATGAAAAAAAGAGTTTAATTGTTTTTTCCAAACGCGTTTTCCAAAGTGCGCCCCTATTCTCGCGAGGTGTTTTTGAGATGGCGTTAACGGACCCGTAGGAATATAGCGACGTCGCGCAAAACGGATTTTAAATAACGAACGACCGTCCTCGCGCGAATAATTTATGTATCGCGAGATAGATGCGCCGAAACGGCGCGGCGGCGGGGTGCCGTGCTCTAAACAATTGCGCGTGGAAAAAAAAAATTAAAAAGCTTTAAATGTTTATTCGAGTCGAAACAGTCAAATCCGTTCAGACGACATTTGATTCCCGCGAAAACATTTAGAGTTATAGAGATTTTTTTTTTTTTACCACATAGAATACGACAAACATTAAGTTAGTTTACATGATTATCTAACTTTTTTAAGTTAATAGCTTGTGAGATAGAAAGTAATAAATCAATAACACAGATTGTATTATATTATACTAGCTGACCCGGCCAAACGTTGCATGTTTATTTCTAGTGAATTTTGTGGTATAAAATATAATCAACTTATTGTAAACATGTGGTGACGGCGGCGTCTACGATTGAAAGAGGAATGGAGCGGGCGCGCACGCAATTTCGGTAAAAGTTATGTAAAAAAAATATATGACGTTGCAAAATCCATACCTTTTGCGTAAAGATCGTCGGGTTTTCGCTTTGATTGTATACGTCACGGCCAATCGGTCGAGGTTATCGATAGATTTGCCAGCGATCGTATTCGACCGTCCAATGAAAAAAGTTCTATTGTATTCGGTTCTATTGTTCATCGCACGCACGCGATTTCGATAAAAGTTGTGTAATAATATGATATTGCAAAATCAATACGTTTTGGTAGAGATCGTCGGGTTTTTCGATGACATAATAATCTGTTTATGTGTAAAATGCAAATTACCACGCACTCGCTGATCGTTGCAAAATCTCAAAATCTAGCCCGTGAAAAGATTTTCCCGGTATGAGGGAGAAACAGCGTTCTTCATTTTCAACCCCTTTAACCCCTTTAGGGTTGAATTTTGAAAAATAAGTTGGTAGATTTTTCATTACTATGTATGCTAAGTTTCAAAAAAATCCGATCGAGAAATAACGTTTTCTATTTTTAACACAGTTTTCCCCTTCTAACCCCCTTAGGGGTTGAATTTTGGAAAATCATTTCTTAAGGGGCCGTCGCTATATAAAACGAAACTATTGACCAAATTTAATGCCTGCACAAAGCTCCAGTGGCTCCAGATTTTTTCCTTGAATAGCAACATTTTGAAAATCGGGCGACTTGGTGACACTCAGAAAGGTATTTGGAACAACTCTGTAGAAAAAAATTGGAAAATAGTTAAACAGCCTCGTCACAAAATGGGAACATAAAAAAAGGCCTGTTCTTTTATATATTATATAAAGGATAAGTAACAAAATAAAGTGATAAATAAAACAGAAGATAAAAAAAAAAAATTAACAATTGAAAAATTGTAAGTATGAAATATAATATGAAATATTAAATGTAAGAAAAACATACGAAGGAAAACAACCGATTATACACGATTTTTTTAACGTTACTATTGGAATATATTTTTTTTATATTGAAGTTGCAAATTTCATATTACACAGAGATAATTAATACGATACGCCGTAAACGAATATGAAATTCGACGAAACCATAATATTGATGTTCGTATATTATTATTTTTCAGTACGACTGAAGAACTATAGTCTGAGAATTTCGGGATCAAAGCCGTTAAACAACGCCGATAGGTTTTAATTATTGATTTTTCGGTCGAAAGGTGAGACGGAATATGAAAATCTTTTACAACGCAGTGATGTTTTATATTTCCTTCGAATTTTTCCGTGGGCGCGCGCACCGAATACGGGGTGCCGCTAACAACGCTCGGAAATTATGATCGGGGCTTTTTATTTTTTATTTTTTCCACGTTGTTCACGACCGTCGCAGGGTAACGCGTCGATTCATTTTTCAAGGCTGTAGTGGATTACACTGTATACATAACGGTTTAGAACAAAAACGTCGCAAGACTTAAGTTTTGGACGGTCGCCATGGAAAAATGATGCCAAAATATATTTTATGAAATTCAAAAATATATATTATCGACCTATACACACGCGCGCGCGCGAACGCGAATAGCTGTGTGAGTACGAGTATCCTTTTTTTTCTCCAAATCGATCGTGTGTTTATCGTAATCGAAATATTGGAATGATAATGTCCAGTGCTCGAGGTGGAAACATATTAAAAGATTCTACCTTTTTTTCTTTTCTTTTCTTTTGTATTTTTTCGGGCTTTTTTTCACCGGTACGATTTAATTGAAATGTAATGGCGACCTCGTCGTCGTCGTCGGAGTTAGGAATTACACGTCATATCGATCGCATAGAAATAATGAAATCTTAAACGAAAGAACCTTATGAATACCTCGAGCGTCTAAACACAAAAGGGGGAAAAAGGTTGAAACGAAAACCAAAGCGAAAGCTACTTTTGCAATGTAAACGAACACACGTTTTCGTTTTATTCACCAACTCGCGTGGGATTTTTGATGTAGGCAGCAATTCTTAAATTAAAATTCGACCGAAATCGATTTTACTAACCGTACACGATCCGTGTTTATAAATAATACCTACTGCTGGAAATTCAATCGCGACGAAATCGTTTATTAATTATTAGGCACTGTAAATACAAAAAAAAAAACAAAAAAACTTAAAATCTATACGCGCAATACAAATTACTCGTTGAACGTGTTACAAAACGGTTTATTGATTGCTGCACAACTGAGATTTTTCTAAAATACAATAACCTTGGAAAACTAACAAATCATAAAACAATAATAGCAGCGGTATGATTATTAAAATATTGTTAATGTAAGGTTTTACATTGAAACGTAAGAACGCATATCGACGCCAAAGGCGATACGTATGATATATTTATAAATTCGTACAAATTAAAATGGTTTTATGTAACACCTATTGTAACGTTTCGGTAAATATCTTTCTGTATTTATTATTTATTTATTTATTATAGTATACTTAACGTATAAACGTTTAGCTACTCGAATCGTAATAAGACCAGTGTCCGTACGTTTGAATGAATAAATAATAATCGTATTATGCGCTAGAAGAATATAATCACCCGACGACTTTATTCCGGAGACGAGGCCAGAACTTAAACGCATAATATATTCCATATAAATATTATTAATTATACAACTATCAAAGTGACATAGTATTTATTATAATATTATTATGATAATATAGTAACGGTTTTAATTACTCGCGCACATTACAAGCCAAGTCGGATTTTCAGAATATTCAAATTTATTTCTCAAGTCGACAGCAATGTCAATTCTTGTTTGCGATTATTATCATAATAAAACCTCGTCGATTTATTATGGCAGTAAGAGTTGTACGTAAAAAAATTAATATACTGTATATATTATAGTAATTGTATAATATATATACATTTTATATTAAACAGTCGACGAGAATAACGTTTGTTCTGAGAATAATATTGCGACATTTCATCATAAAAAATCCGCGAAAAACAGATAGGTTTACCTGAACGGAGAAGATAATTTCTAAGAAGTATCTATAGCTGGACATTAAAATACATTGTTATGGTGGAACAATAATGCGACTGTGTCGTCCATAACGACCGTACTACTCGTCGTGATCATTTGATTTAGATATTTTACGTTTTTAAACAAACTTAATAATCGGCTGAGTTAAATGAGAAAAGAAACGACATGCCTACGCATTCGACGGTGAATAAATTAACGGTGTATACATTTTTAACGGACAACTACTACATCCGACGACGGTTCAAAAACAAGACTGAAACGATAACAATTGTTTATTGATATTCGATAACGATTCGTCCCAATCGATTTCACTTGATTACCTCTATTTTAATTATATAGTTTGTCAACATATAGTAGTGTGTCACCGGAAGGCGGTGTAACGAGACAGTGACGGATTTCATTGTTTTGATTTTGGAAAACGTACAAACTTTAGGTGCGATAAAGCTATTTTTATTTACTATTTTCATATCCACCGGAGTGTCGATTGCCGGACTGAGCTCATTGGATTCCCGAATACGTCATATTCTAACGTAAACTCATATTATTACAAAGAGCGATATTCTTACACGTTGAGCGTTCAGGTGTAAAAAATAATTGTTAACGATTACGAAACCGTATGATATTATAATAATATTGTGAGCAGAAAGTAGTTGAAAATTTACTCGCAAGATTCCAAGCATGCGCCGCCGCAGCAAGTCGAAATAAAAGCTTTTAAAAAACGGAATGATTGAAATTTAATGTTCAATTACGTTTCGCGCGTTTTCGTTTTACTTTTACAGCCATATTATATGGTTCGACGGCGGCGGCGGCGGCGGCGGCGGCGACGTCCTAATGAAATCAAGTCGATTTCAATGATTTTATTGTGTCTCGAATGAATTAACAAAGTGATTTAATTTCGCGACGTTTGATAATATTAACGTCTTCGGAACATCCCACGCGAAATATTACTTAAAGAATACCACAATAATACAATTATTACTACTATCATTATGCGTAACTCAGCTGATCTGCGCGAACTATTCGCGTGCCTAAAGAAGTTTGTTTATTTACCAATAATGTTATATTCGGTAACGTTAGGCGATTCGAATTTCGTTGCATCCTTCTATTTTGTTTTTCTAAAAACGGTTTCGATTTCCGTTTATATTCCGTTTTTACAATAATCGGATTGTAATTTTCGCTCGGAAATACTTTCTTTTGAGAGCACGAAAGTCGATTATCGATCTGTACGAACAAACCGTTATTATCGTTCTCGAGTTTCGTCTGCGAGGAAGCAGTAAAACGAATACTCGTATTTATCGCTCGCCGCGGAGATAAAAATTCGACTTTTCCGCTATCGTTTACCGCGTAAATAAAACGGGCGTAATTTTCGAGTGCGCACGTTTATATTGGAGTTTTACCGTTTTTGCGGAGCCACACGCCGCCGTTTTAGGAATCGTAGAAACAAATAAAAGGCTCGACGGGTTTCTAAAATAATAATAACCTTGACGCACGACCAGTTGCTCTCCGCCGCGCCGTCGTGTCGTAGAAAGGTTTCCGAAAAAACATACGAGACGGACAAACTATTTACAACTCGCTCACAACGGTCGCTGTCCGGCGCGCACGGGTAGCGCGATCGTTCTTCGCGCGTTTCACGAGTCTTTTGTCGAAACATTTTGTTTTATGAAACGTTTCACTCTCCGAAACTAATGGACGTTTTTACTGGCAGTGTATCGGCGGTGGAGGCCAACGATGTCATCCGTCGCATTCTTTGTCCCGTTCCGGGATTGAAGTAATGCTCTCCGCTATTGAACGCCGAAAATATTTACGCGGCGGCGGCGGCGGCGGCGGCGGCGACGACGACGACGACGAGACGCTTTCTATAGAGTTTCGTCGTGAAAGAACGTTATCTATAAAGTCTTTAAAGTGAAACGCTTTTAGACCGAACGTGATACCGACTACTTTGAAATTTGATAAATGAAACGATTTTCGTCTCTTTGTACGAACGATAAGTAATAATATTAATTACATTATTGCGAGTGAAGACGTGTCAAACACCTGAAAACATTGCAATTACTGGGAAACGGCGGCGTCTCGACTACAACGTCATTATAAACTTTTCACGGAGTATCCACATCGATGCAATGATAAATGTTTATTTTCATTTCATTTTATTTTTCGCTGTAAGTTCGCACGGTTTTTATATGAAAAAAAAAAAAACGCTTTAACCGATAAAGTTTAGGAAATAGAAGACTACGTTTTCGTACACGGCATAATATACTTTAAATATTATTAGAAAAAAAACCAAAAACCACTGCAGAAATAAGGTGCGTATGAAGAACCGAAAGGATTGTGTGGCTGCAGCGCGCGAAACAGATGCCGCTTTCGCGCGGTTTGCCCAAGTTGTTCGCGGAAGTGCATATTTACATCGAACCCGCGGTAGTTAAAATATGCGTGTTCCAAAATAGTTTCGCGCGCTAATTGACAGAGCGTTTTCGCGCTGAGCAAACGTCGATGATAATAATTACGAGCAATACGATCGCGTCCAATAATTAGCGAACTGCGATCGAGGCCGCGTCTGAATTCAATTATTCGGAACGTTTTATAAATGGAATCCTCGGTTTTTAGTCGAAAACAATTAAAAATGACGATCGCCAATACAATACGATCATATTTAACAAGTAGCAATCATTAACGTTCTTAAAACAAACCCAATCAATGGGTCGATTTCAATAGAAATAAAATAGACGAATACGGTGCGCACGCGTAACGGCAAACGAGTGGCAATGAAATATTTGGACAAACAGATGGAACGAACGTCGAACCTAGGACTCGACGACGGAGAGAACAATAATTTTTTAAAAAATCTGAGCTTTCGACTATAACTTAGAAGATTTACCTATTCCGAAAATCCAGGAGAAATGCAGCCTCTCTCGGTTTACCGCCAAAAACACTACCGATTATAATTATTATTCCAAGCCAGGATTGTTCGTACGTTTTTCGTATAAACTACATTTAACACCTCTTCTTGGAAAAAAATTCAACTTACACCTATGTCGATGCTTTGACCCAGCCGATACCCTCTCTTAAATAGTACCTTATATTAAACACGTGATAAACGATCGAGCCTTTTTTACATTTACCGACGTGAGTGACGTACTTTATATTTCACGCACTCGCAACCGAGGCACGTGACTTGCGACTCGTGTTTAGATACAGGTCGAGCCAGGGCTTATCAGCAGCACCGATGGGCGAAGGACACGACGGCGAACGCTATATTCCCAGCGATCCGCGTGCACTTGTATAATCCTCATAACTCAGAATATTATTACAAACTATCATATTATTATTCAAATTACGTAACTAAATCGTATCACAATTTAATTTTCGCAACCTATAGGCGGGATACCTACGCAGTCGATAGTGTACATTTATTGGTTCTACGTTTCTAATTTTCGTTATCGATTCGATTTTCGTAATCTAATTTTTCTGTTTGAATCGTACCAAAGATAAGAAAATAAAAAATGTATGTACAACGTTTAAACTCAAACGATTTAATGTTTTAAAAACAAAACGATACCGATCGAAACATTTATCGTAATATTTTCTTTTGGACTTATACATTTACGGTCTAATAAAAATACGAGAACAATAAAATTAAATCTAATTCATATAGGCATACGATATATAGTTGACCTATTGAATATATTATTATATAATCAACCGTACAGAACGGTGTCCTCGAGACCCACTCGAATCGCATTCAATCTCATAATATATTATGAGTTTATGACAAAACGGGTTTTATTAGAGTAAAAAAAAAAAATCAACAAATCAACGATAACACAAATTGTGTTTTCTTTAGGCCTCATTAAAGTTGTCGTTTTTTTTTCTTCAAATTAACTAATACAAAAAACACATTATACGCTTTTTATAATAAAGTCGGGAGGGGGGTGGGTATACAAGTCAAACTAAATACCGCTGACGAAATTCTAATATTATATTCCGCGAATGAACTCCGCTAGAGATGACAATAGTATTTTATAAAATCGAATAACGTTCGTTTAAAACGTTTCCGATAATAATGAAGTGATGCAAAGTAAATAATAACGCGATTTTTAAGTACGGTCGCGATAAATGTTAGCGAGCCGAGAATCTCGGGGCTTAGCTCGGTAATCTCTCGTAATGTCTTTGGGTAAATATTGTGTTTCGGAGCGCGCGGGCGCGCGCACGCGCAAGACACGGCGCGGCGCGACGACGCACGCGATTCGCCGCCCGGTTTGCTATTCGTTACGTTCATATTGAACCGGTACGATCGAGCGATCACTCGTCTTCCGACCGCGTTCGCGATTACACACAACACGACGATTGCGATTTTTGAGACCGCGCCCATACGTCAAGACGATTTTCGCCGACCTCGAGAACAGAGCTCAGCCGATTCGACGACTGCCCGGGTACAGTGATCGCCGTCGCCGAACTGGACCGACCCATCGTTACGCGGATCGAGGACTACCGTAAGTACATAAATATCTTATCTTATATATAAAAAGTAAGCGGATAACTCAACAACCCCTGAACTGATTTCGCTAATTCTTTTTTTTATAATATTCCTTGAAGTACGAGGATGGTTTTTACGGAGAGAATTATTAAGAAAATTAACCCTAAGGGGGTTAAAAGGGGTAAAAATGGAAAAAATCCAGAGTCACTGGAACTTTGTGGTATTAAATTTTGTCAATAGTTTCATTTAATATAGCAGAAGCCCCTAAGGATTTTCCAAAATTCGCCCCCTAAGGGGGTTAAAAGGGGTAAAAAAGGTGAAACTAGAAAAATTCGCCTGGCCGGAACTGCTGGAGCTTTGAGTATGAAATTTGGTCAGCAGTTTCGTTTTATATAGTGGAGACCCCATGGGAAAGGATTTTTCGAAATTCGACCCCTACCGGGGTTCAAAGGGGTAAAAGGGGTAAAAATGAAAAAAACTGATAAAATAAAAAGTTATACTGCACACGGGCGAAGCCGGGTTATTCAGCTAGTATTATATACAAATCTCCCGTCCCAGTGTTTGTTATCGATCTCCTCCGAAACGGCTCGACCGATTTTCATGAAATTTTTTCGCATATATTTGGTAGCTCTGAGAATAGGACGTAGGCTATTTTTTAAACCCCTAGGTGATCAGGGCGGCCCACCACAAACGTTTTTAAAAATTTAACCCTTTACATGTATACCTTTTCTGTAACCATGGTAACCATAATTATTGTTTATAAATTTTTTTTGCGAATCATTTTCAATTAAAAAATATACACGCGTTTCATAATAATGAAAAATCTATTGACTTATTTCTCAAAATTCAATCCCTAACGGGGTAAAAGTTAATTAATTTTCATACTACAAAATTCACTAGAAATATATGGCAAAACAACGTTTGCCAGGTCAGCTAGTATATTACTAAAAAAAAACGATACCAAAAAAAATATAGATAAATCAAATAATTTTAACCCGTGCCACAAAAGGTCTGAAGTTATAAAAATGGAAAATTTTTCAAAATCGTTTATATTTTGTTGTAATAGAAATCAAACGTACTTCCGGGGAAAAAAATTCTTTAGTAAATAAATAATAGAAAACTAAATTCGCAACAGTTTGTTTCCTATACTTTATATTATTATAAATCTTAAACTTTTTGAATAATTTGAATAAAAAGGTCAATAAAATCCATAATCAATATCGGTCGATTTCTTAAATTATTATACCCGTATTTCGCGATTATATATTATGATAAGGGCTCGGAAATTTATGCGTTTTGCATTTTTTTTTTTTTTTTTTAATTGACTCTATTAAGCTAAAAATCATCCGATTTAAATGGTCTAATGAAATTATCTATAATTTTTATTTTGCATTTTTTGGGGCTTTATCGATACCATTTCATTATGTTCCTACATTTATAATCATTTTTCTGATAATTTACGTAATTTTTTCTAAAATATAGAATTCTAAAAACATATTCTAATAAATATATATTTTAAGCATCGGCCCCTTGTTAAGTTCATTATAGCGTCTCGTCGGGCCCGACACCTTTCGCCGTGGCCCGCCACGGACCAGACCGAACGACGTTATTAACAATAACTTGTAAACAATTTAATTTTGTGAAATAAACCGAAATAATACCGGCAAATCGAGGTGTTTATCATTTGAGAATTCGGAGGCACCGTTTCAATTGTAAATAGAAATTAAACGGTTCGGTTTTTTATTTTTTTTTTTCAAAATATTTATGGTAACTCAAAAGTTGCGTAAAATCAAATAAATTCAAAAGCGCTAGGCTTTTTTTATAGCTTTTAATGGCTTTATGAACATTTTTTATCGGTATTTTATGGAAAAAAAAAACACTTCACGGGATTTTCAGTAATAAAAAATTTAAAATATTGATATCATAACAATGGTGACGAACCTAACAGTAGCAGAGAATAAAATATAACACAGAAGTTTAACATAACAACAAAGGGCGAGATCGGTGAAAATAAATTCCATAAAATATCCCTGTTTCAAATATCTCTTGCAGAATAAGTCCTGTCATCGACTTTTCCCGAATACGTGTTTATTACCGGTGTTTAAATTAATCACAATATTATTATAAACTTTGATTAATAATTATTGTTATGTTTGAATATCGGACGATGACCTAAATCGAACACATTTCATAGCGTATTTTCGTTTGTGAAATATTTTAAGTTGAACAGAAGAGTTTATATCAAGAAAGACTATAGTCGAAAAAGAAAGAAAACTATTCGAAAACTGCAACACAACATTGTCGAGAACCGTGGAATAATAATTTTAGTAGTACAAAACTGAAAGTCCCGTGCCGGAGAAGTATTTCATATAATCTCGAGCTTGTAAATTAATTTTTTAGTTCACTTCGTTCGTTGAATTATTTCCATAACACGAATTCATTTTTAATGAATAGTTTTCGTTTCTTTTTAAGATATTTTTCTCAGAAGGTATTTTTGATACGAGTTATTGTGTTCCGAAACTATTACGTCGGAGAAAATTTGACCCGTAACCATAACTACGTTTGATATTATGTCCGGAGAGCGAGAAGACGTATACTGTAGCTGCCCAGGGCTCTTGGCCTCCATAATGGGGACACGGGTATAATTAATCTTGGTAAATTTTAGCAAATGCGAAAAATTCGCAATCAGTCGGTACTGTTGTTAAATTGAAAATCGTTCCGATCTCGTTCGGTACAACCTCGTGTTTGGGTAAATCTCGGGGACGGGAGATGGAAAATCGAAGGCCAGGGAAAAGTTTAAAATAAAGAAACAAAACTTATTATCGGGTTTGCCTCTTACCCCGGTCACGGAGGTGTTATTAAGAGCGTCCACTCGGAAAACGTGATTATTCTTTTAGGAGAGAAAAGAACGAAAGAAAAAAAAAAAACTCTACTCGACACGAAAAAACAATCCGGCCCCGGTGACGACCGTCGTCGTTATTATTTCGGGAACGAAACCGGTATATTTCGCGGCGAGGGCTTCGAAAAAAAAAAAAAAAAAAAAGGGAAAAAGTGAAAAAAAAAGCAGCTCGCGCTTCCGTGCCGACGGTGTGTGGACGTGTCGTGATCGGAACAAACCGTACGGACAAAACACAACCCTTTCCGATAAAAGCCTCCGAAGTCGCGGCGACGAATAATTACGATACGAAGCGTTTCGCCACCGGCGGCGGTCGAGCCGAGCACACGCACGTGGAGGGAAGAAGGGAGGAAAAAAAAAAGGTCCGTAGGCGCTCTCTGACGGGTCTGGTCGACGGCGGCGGCGGCGGCGGCGGCGGCGGCGACTGACACCCCCTTTGCGCGTTCCGACGACGAGCGGTGGTGGTAGTCCTGCTCATTATACCGAAGCGAAAACACGCTGTGCAATCTCCGCCGTCTCCGCCGCCGCCGCCGCCGCCGCCGCCGCCGCCGGTTCGCGCACAGTGCACGCCGCCGTCAGTGTTATCACCGGACGTCCCCACGTGTCCCCAAGACCGAAAGTTTCGTGTTTTTTTTTTTCATTTTTTTTCATTTCGTTTTATCGTTCGCTCGCGTCGTCGGTTTTTCGCTCGCGTCTGTTTCGTCCCATCGTTTTCTACCGCGTCGACCTAACCCCGTCCGTTCTCGGTATTTTCTCGCCGCCGTTCTCCTTTATACGTGTCCTGACGCGTGACATGTCGTAGTCGTTCAGCCACGGACGGCGTAACAACGTTGAAAGGGTCGTCGGAACGGTTCGCCGGTGTCGTTACCAGCGGCGTCGTCGTCGCAGCCGCAGCGGCCGCTAACGCCGACTCCGGGAACGGACTATTGCGCGTGGTCGGCTACCACGACCGCGGTATACCGCAACTGCAGCAGCAGCAGCAGCAGCAGCAACAACAGCAGCAGCAGCAGCACGTGCTCGCAGCAACACCCGGTTGCCGCCTGTGCGACAGTGACGCGGACGGCTGCAGCGCGGTCGCCGCCGGCGTAACAGCCGCCACTGCCACCGTCGTAGCGGTCGACAATTACGCGCTACAGCACCACCATCACCGGCCGCACACGCCGCCGCTGACGCAGTGCTCCTGTCAAGCGCAGCAACTGCATCCGCTGCAACTGCACCAGCAGCAGCAGCAGCAGCAGCAGCATCACACCAGACGACCGGCCGGACCGTTGCGCGTGCGCGGTAACTGCAGACTGGCCGTCAGGACGTTGCCGTACCCGACGACCACGCCGCCGCAGCCGCAGACCATCCAGCCGACCGCAGTGGTGCGCCAGCACTTGCAGGTGATCCCGCAGCACCACTACCAGCACCACCAGCACCACCCGGCCGACGGTCTCTGTCACTGTCGCGTGGCCGCCGCGTTGGCC